>JAIFGZ020000357.1:0-555043 GCA_019925245.2 Oryza australiensis | reverse complement strand
TGAGATCAATCTGTTAGTGATATGCCCTAGAGGCAACATGGAGATGTTGGATATCACGTCAATGTTTATGTATTTATGAATAAAGTGTTATTCAGTTCCATGAAATAGACATCTTGTATTGATCAATAAGTACGTGACTTATTTATGAGACTCTTTATGTATGAATCTATTTCTAAACGATCCTCGATCATATGTCATATTGTTGGAACAAATATGATTCTAAGATTGGCATGTTTATTGATTGATGATCATGTCTCATAGATCATGGGTATGAAGATACCAAATCAATAAACATGGACATATGTGTTGGAGAACACATTGTTGGATAGACCCACCATGAGACACTACAGAATTAATGTGCCATTAGTTGGTCTCAGGTAGTGTTGGTACAAAGTCCTTAGACCTGAGATCACCATGGATTCCAACATGTGTAGTAGCCTACTTTGGGACTACCAAACGCTATTCCGTGAATCGGGTAGTTATAAAGGTGAGTTTTCGGGTTTGCTATGAAACATGGAGTGTGATGTGAGTGATCAAGATGGAATTTGCCCCTCCTTTGGAGAGATATCTCCGGGCCCTCGAGGTAATGGATTATGGAAATGCATGGTCATGCTAAGTTGATTGAGGAGTCAATCAACGCACGTATAATCCAATACGGTTCGAGTGAATGGTTAAGCTATTGAAGGGATGGCACACATCTTGCCTATAGCTTAACCGGTATCGTGAGGCAAAGGGATTTGTGTACACATTACAGGTTCGAGCCGATATTATATTCTTGTATATTATGGTGTCAATATGTGCTGCTAGGCGCCGTCGTTGACAGTGTCGGCTGAGTTGGACTCGAGCCGAATGGTCGGCTAAGTTAGACTATAGCCGAAACCGAGTATACCCGAACCTACACGGTCGCACGCTTAAGGGGATAAGAACATGCATTCGAGTTGGACTCGGATACGGCTCGATCGGATAGGGATCCGATCGGATAGAGTCCTATGGGCTTACGACGTATGGGCACCAACTCGTGAGATTCGGATAGATCCGATTCAAAATAGAGTCCTGATCGGCCACTAGTCCTCGGCCAACTCTATATAAAGGAGGGAGGGGGTGAGAGCTTTGCGCACGTCAATTGAATCGCGTGCAACGAAGTCGCCGAGATCAATGTCCACGGAAACCCTCCCCACTTTTGAGCCAAACCCTAGCCTTGCATCGCGTGCTAGCACACGGGTGTACGGCGTTTTGTCCCCGGACGTGTGGACATCGGTAGAGGCGCTGCTACGTTGCGCGCTGTAGATCGGCTTCGGATCGGCTACGGCATCCGCGAATCGGGCGATTGGTGAATCGGCTGTCCCCGGGTATCGGCTGTCGGCTTGCGAGAATCGGCTACACTGTTCCGGATCGGATAGCCCTGATTGGCTGTTTCCGCTGCACACTCCAATCGGTAACGATCTATCGGCCCTTACTTGCAAGTGTTCCTGGTTTGCGCGGTAGAAATTTTTGTTTTCGGCTAGCGTAGCTTCCGCGTAACCCTTCAGTGGTATCAGAGCTAATCTTGCTTAGTTCGGGTTTTAGATTGGATCTGGAACAAGTTTTGCGCACGGGTTGATTAGATCAATCGGTTTTACGGGATCTGTTGAGGAGAGTTAATGGTAATTGCGTTCCTTGATAGTGTATCGGAACGGCGTAATGTGATTACGTCGAAGCAATTTCCATATAACTCGGTTTGAGTTGGGTTCGAGATATGCGTTCCTTGATAATGTATCGGAACGGTATAATGTGATTATGCCGAAGCTATCTCGTAGTCCGATCTTGTTAGCCGCCCGCGCCTACGCAAACCATCTCCCTTGATAGTGTATTGGGACGGCATAATATGATTATGCCGACATGGTCTCTGTAAGCGAATTCATAGATTGGATCTATGAATTTCGTGTGTTCGGCGCTGCCCGGAAGCCCGCGAGGGCGGCTTCCCCTCGACCCCCGCCCGCTAACCGCTAGGGACCGCCGTGTGCGTACCCCCTTATAGGTCGTCTCGATGCCGTAGCTCGCGATAAGTAGAAAACGTTTCTACGCCTAACTTGTTTTTGCAGAGAATGCTTTGAGATGGTATGGCCCTATTGTATGTATGAGATGTATGAGATGCATGTGATGCATGTAATATTCTTTCATATGTGCAATCCACTCGTAATATTCTTTCATACGTGCAATGCTTGTAATATTCTTTCACGACTTGTGAGTCGATGTAATCTTCAATTAGAGCTTCTATAGTAGTAGCTTAGTTTGAAGAAATCAAGCATTCGGCACTCGAAAGAACGGTGATGAAGATGGAGATCCTCTACACCGGCATGGAGATGGAGATCACCATGTGAAGGGGGCCATACTATTTCATTATATGCTATTCTATCTGCTTTCATATATGTGATATGTTTGTTTGATAGGATAGCATCCCTCGCAAAATTAAGTCGTAATGATGCCCTTCCAAATGTTGCACCGTCACCGTTATGCTCGTCAATGGTGGGTCTCGCCAAAGCAGAGTGCCATTCTCTATCATAACACGAGGGGTATATGTCTGGACATATACAAGCGGAGCATTTGGTTTACTTAACAAGGCTATCAAAACAGCTTTTGGGCCTTGGGGCATAGGTTGGGGCCGGGGCATGGAGATGCCACACCAACAACAAGAGTCACATAGAGATGTGATTAGCAAGGTGTTGCATACGATGTTATTAATTTTCTAGCATGTGATGCCAAAGCTCACTAGAAAATTAATTAACATGTGGATCTTGACCCAATACGTAATCTAGAGGGAAGGTGGAAAATACGTAATGGGAGTCTAATGTTAAATTGTTTAACAATAGACATAGCATAAACATTGTGCTAAACTTTGCTTTTTCTGTTGTAGAATAAATGGCGGCTAATACTACACCCAGTACCTTTAATTTGCGATCTATTCTTGAAAAGGAAAAATTAAATGGAACAAACTTTATGGATTGGTATCGCAACTTGAGAATTGTTCTCAAGCAAGAGCGTAAGGAGTACGTTCTTGAAGTACCCTATCCCGAGGATTTGCCAAATAATGCCACCGCAACTGCACGGAGAGCTTACGAGAAGCACACTAATGATGCCCTAGATATAAGCTTGTCTCATGCTTGCTACAATGTCCCCCGAGCTTCATAAGCAATATGAGAGCAGCCGATGCTCACACTATTATTCGTGGACTGCGTGGCATGTTTGAGAACCAAGCTCGGGCCGAGAGGTTCAACACCTCAAAGTCCTTGTTTGCCGCAGCTTGTTGAGGGAATCCCGTCGTCCGCATGTGATAAAGATGATTGGCTATATCGAGAGTCCGGAAAAACTAGGTTTTCCCCTTAGCCAAGAGTTGGCTACCGATGTGATTCTCCCGCCGCTCCCTCCGAGCTTCGAGCCATTCATATTAAACTATCACATGAACAATATGGGTAGAACCTTGGCTGAATTGCATGGGATGCTAAAGACAGAGGAGAGTATCCGAAAAACGGTCATCATGTGATGATGATGCGAAGGCAAAGCGCAAACCACTGTCAAGAAACTTTGCACCAAGAGGAAGTTAACTCCCGATGAGATCGCGAGTGCCTCCAATGCAAAGAAGGGCAAGAAGGGGTCGGCGGCATCAGATGCCGTTTGCTTCTATTGCAAGGAGACAGGCCATTGGAAGAGGAACTGCAAGAAGTACATGGAGGATCTCAAAAAGAAGCAAAGTACGACTTCTGCTTCAGGTATTAATGTTATAGACATTAATCTTGCTACTTCACCTACGACTCTTGGGTATTTGATACCGGATCGGTAGCTCATATTTGCAAATCGTTGCGGGAATGAGAAGAAGTAGAGGATTGAGAAGGGACGAGGTGAACCTGCGCGTCGGCAATGGAGCAAGCGTTGCTACAGTTGCTGTCGGCACAGTACCACTTCATCTACCTTCAGGATTAGTTTTGGAATTAAATAATTGTTATTGTGTTCCAACACTATGTCAAAACGTTATTTCCGCTTCATGTTTGCAAGCGAAGGATATGATTTTAGATCAATGAACAATGGTTGTTCAATATATCTCGAGATATGTTCTATTTTCATGCTCCATTGGTGAATGGATTATACGTTTTGAATCTTGAAGCGTCTCCCATCTATAACATTAATACGAGAAGGCAACTCTCTAATGATATAAACCCCACGTTTATCCGGCATTGTCGCTTAGGCCATATAAATAAGAAACGCATGGAGAAGCTCCATAAGGATGGATTGCTTCACTCTTTTGATTTTGAATCATTTGAGACATGTGAGTCTTGTTTACTTGGTAAGATGACAAAGGCACCTTTCACGGGACACAGTGAAAGAGCAAGTGACTTATTGGCACTCGTACATACCGATGTATGTGGACCAATGAGCTCAACGGCCGAGGTGGTTATCGACTTCCTTACCTTTACCGATGACTTTAGTAGATATGGTTATATCTACTTAATGAGGCATAAGTCCGAATCCTTTGAAAAGTTCAAAGAATTCCGAATGAAGTACGGAATCATTTAGGGAAAACAATCAAGTTTCTACGATCGATCGTGGAGGAGAATACTTGAGCCAAGAGTTTGGTAATCATCGAAAGATTGTGGAATTGTTCCACGCTTGACTCCGCCAGGAACTCCACAATGGAATGGAGTGTCCGAACGGAGAAATCGCACCTTGTTAGACATGGTGCGGTCGATGATGAGCCAAAGTGATCTTCCGTTATCCTTCGGGGATATGCTCTTGAAACACTGCGCTCACACTAAATTGAGTTCCATCTAAGTCGGTTGAAAAGACACCATATGAGATATGGACAGGAAACTCCCTAGATTGTCTTTTCTCAAAATTTGGGGATGTGAAGCTTATGTAAAACGTTTACGTCGACAAGCTCACACCCAAATCGACAAGTGCTTCTTTGTGGGATATCCTAAGGAAACTAAGGGATATTACTTTTATAATCGGGAACAAGGCAAAGTGTTTGTCGCCCACACGGTGTCTTCTTCGAGAAAGAGTTTCTTTCAAGAAGGGTTAGTGGGAGCAGGGTGCATCTTGAAGAAGTTCAAGAAACACCGAAAACGTTTCGCGACCACGGAACCACAACAGGAGGAGCAAAGTGTTGCGCCACCGCTTGTAGATACACCAGCCCCACGGAGGTGCGAAAGATCACGTCGTGCGCCCGACAGTACACAGTGCGGAACAACGTGATATATTGTTGTTGGACAACGATGAGCCTAAGACCTATGAGGAAGCGATGGTGGGACCCGGTTCCAACAAGTGGCTTGGAGCCATGAAATCCGAAATAGAATCCATGTACGACAATCAAGTTTGGAACTTGGTTGATCCACTGATGGTGTCAAAACCATTGAGTGTAAATGGGTTTTTAAGAAAAAGGCCGATATGGATGGAAATGTTCACATCTATAAGGCGCGATTGGTGGCGAAAGGTTTTAAACAGATTCAAGGAGTTGATTATGATGAAACCTTCTCGCCGTCGCAATGCTTAAATCTATTCGGATTATCCTAGCGATTGCTGCATATTTCGATTATGAGATATGGCAGATGGATGTCAAAACGGCTTTCCTAAATGGAAACCTAAGCGAGGATGTATACATGATACAACCTCGGGGTTTTGTCAATCCAGAATCACTGGAAAGATATGCAAGCTACGAAATCCATTTATGGATTGAAGCAAGCATCTCGGAGTTGGAATATTCGTTTTGATGAAGTAATCAAAGGGTTTGGTTTCATCAAAAAATGAAGAAGAGGCCTGTGTTTACAAAAAGGTCGTGGGAGCGCAATTGTATTTCTAATCTTATATGTGGATGACATATTACGATTGGAAATGATATCCCTATGCTTGAATCACAAATCTTCATTGAAAAATAGTTTTTCCATGAAAGACTTAGGGAGGCAGCATATATATTGGGCATTCGGATCTATAGAGATAGATCCAAGAGGCTAATTGGATTAAGCCAAAGTACATACATTGACAAGGTGTTGAAAAGGTTCAACATGCATGATTCCAAGAAAGGTTTCTTGCCCATGTCACATGGCATTAATCTTAGCAAGAATCGGTGTCCTCGGACACATGATGAGCGGAATAAGATGGGTATGGTTCCATATGCTTCGGCAATTGGATCCATCATGTATGCCATGCTTTGTACACGCCCGCATGTCTCGTACGCTTTGAGTGCTACGAGCGGATACCGCCGAGATCCGAGTGAAGGTCATTGGATCGCCGTAAAGAATATCCTTAAGTACTTGAGAAGAACTAAGGATATGTTCCTAGTCTATGGAGGTGAAGAAGAGCTCGTTGTAAGTGGTTACACCGATGCTAGCTTCCAAACGGACAAGGATGATTATAGATCACAATCTGGGTTCGTGTTCTGCCCGAACGGAGGCGCGTCACTGGAAGAGTTCCAAGCAGATACTGTTGCTGATTCTACAACGAAGGCCGAGTACATTGCTGCTTCGGAAGCTGCAAAGGAGGCTGTTTGGATCAAGAAATTTGTTTCGAGCTTGGTGTGATGACTAGTACGATCGGTCCAATGTCTCTCTATTGTGACAATAGTGGAGCCATTGCGCAAGCCAAGGAGCCGAGGTCACATCGAAGTCCGGACACATACTTCGGCGATATCATCTCATCCGCGAGATTGTGGACAGAGGTGATGTCAAGATATGCAAAGTACACACGGATCTTAACATAGCCGATCCGCCGACAAAACCTCTCCCTCGCCGAAGCATGAGGCGCACACAAGAGCAATGGGTATTAGATATTTACATGATTGACTCTAGTGCAAGTGGGAGATTGTTAGTGATATGCCCTAGAGGCAACATGGAGATGTTGGATATCACGTCAATGTTTATGTATTTATGAATAAAGTGTTATTCAGTTCCATGAAATAGACATTTTGTATTGATCAATAAGTACGTGACTTATTTATGAGACTCTTTATGTATGAATCTATTTCTAAACGATCCCTAATCATATGTCATATTGTTGGAACAAATATGATTCTAAGATCGGCATGTTTATTGATTGATGATCATGTCTCATAGATCATGGGTATGGAGATACCAAATCAATAAACATGGACATATGTGTTAGAGACACTACAGGAATCAATGTGCCATTAGTTGGTCTCAGGTAGTGTTGGTACAAAGTCCTTAGACCTGAGATCACCATGGATTCCAACATGTGTAGTAGCCTACTTTGGGACTACCAAACGCTATTCCGTAATCGGGGTAGTTATAAAGGTAGTTTTCAGGTTTGCTATGAAACATGGAGTGGGATGTGAGTGATCAAGATGGAATTTGCCCCTCCTTTGGAGAGATATCTCGGGCCCCTCGAGGTAATGGATTATGGGAATGCATGGCCATGCTAAGTTGATTGAGGAGTCAATCAACGGACGGATAATCCAATACGGTTCGAGTGAATGGTTAAGCTATTGAAGGGATGGCACACATCTTGCCTATAGCTTAACTGGTATCGTGAGGCAAAGGGATTTGTGTACACATTACGGTTCGAGCCGATATTATATTCTTGTATACTATGGTGTCAATATGTGCTGCTAGGCGCCGCGTTGACAGGTCGGCTGAGTTGGACTCGAGCCGACGATCGGCTAAGTTAGACTATAGCCGAAACCGAGTATACCTGAACCTACGGGTCGCACGCTTAAGGGGATAAGAACAGGCATTCGAGTTGGACTCGGATACGGCTCGATCGGATAGGGATCCGATCGGATAGAGTCCTATGGGCTTACGACGTGTGGGCGGCCAACTCTATGAGATACGGATGAGATCCGATTCAAAATAGAGTCCTAATCGGCCACTAGTCCCGCCGGCCAACTCTATATAAAGGAGGGAGGGGTGGAGAGCTGTGGTAGGTCAATTGCATCGCGTGCAACAGAAGTCGCCGAGATCAATCTCCACGGAAACCCTTCCCACTTTCGAGCCAAACCCATAGCCTTGCATCGCGTGGTAGCACACGGGTGTACGGCGTTACGTCCCCGACGTGTGGATACCGGTAGAGGCGCTGCTACATTGTGCTGCTGTTGGCGGATTATCGGCTTCGGATCGGTTGCAATCGGAGCGATCAGCTGTGGTGGAATCGGCTGCGGTCGGGCGCATCGGAGCGAGGCGTGATAACGCGGCCGGACGACTCGAATCGGCTGATTGGCGAATCGGCTGTCTCCGAGAATCGGCTACACTGTTCCGGATCGGATTGCCCTGATTGGCTATTCCGCTGCACTCTACTCCAATCGGTAACGATCTATCGGCCTTTACTTGCAAGTGTTCCTGGTTTGCGCGGTAGAAAATTTTTGTTTTCGGCTAGCGTAGCTTCCGCGTAACCCTTCACAATCTCTGTTTCAAACTTGGGGATTTGGTTACCAAATTTGGTCATTAACAATGAGTCATAATCATCAATCAATAAACATGCTGATCTTAGAATCATATTTGTTCCATTAATATGATATACAAAGGGATCATTTAGGAATAGATTCATACATAAAGAGTCTCATAAATAAGTCACATACTATTGATCAATATGAGTTGTCTATTTCATGGAACTGAATAACACTTTATTAATTAGTACATAAACATTGACCGTGATATCCAACATCTCCATGTTGCCTCTAGGGCATATCACTAATAGAGGATACATCAGCACCTCAATGTCGAGGATGATGATGATGGCGATGCCACTGATGGTGACAACACTGGCCTTGTCCTTGGAGGCAACGGCACTTTGGGTTACCTGAACATCATTGTTTAGCGAGTGCTCAACAAGCAAATTCAGCAACCTGAGAAGCTCCAACGCCACAACTTATTTCAGATTTTCTTTGTCATCAATAACCGACAAGCACGAGTCATCATTGATGGAGGAAGTGTGGAGATTATGGCAATCGGGTATCTACATGGCAAGCTTATCCGACTGGAGGTAGGGATAGATTGTGCCTGCCATATCTGTAAACCGAACATGACTTGGGTGTTACGATTGCCGATAGAGATAAGGCAATCGGCATATAGTCACGGTTTGGTAAGATTGAGGGAACCGACTTAGAGTAACATAGGGTTTCCGATCTGTAAGCCCACCTCCCAAGACTATATAAGGGGGGTAAGGGGCGTCCCTTGAGGGATATCCTATGTTAGATCAGCTTTTAGCTTTGAGCCCTATATCACGAGATCAATAAAGACACTCGGCGGATCGAATCCACCGAAACAGGAGTAGGGTATTACCTCACGAGAGGCCCTGAACCTGTCTAAATCTTCTTTTCCTCCTAACCCATTGTGCTTGGCGATGTTGACTGCGACCCCAGAAATTATATTGCCGAAACCAAGTTTCGACAGTTGGCGCGCCAGGTAGGGGACCGCGTGTCGAGACTTCTTCAACAATCTTGCCGACAAGCGTGATGGGATCTCCTTCAGGATTCGGCGACTTCTCCGCCAACTTCTTCGACAGCTCCTCCTTCGACTCGGATTCGGACCAGTCGGAAGGAGAAATCCACTCAACGCCGTTCGGACTTCCGAACAGCGCCAGGATCTACAACGACGCCTTGAAGACCAAGATGCAATCTACTTTCTCCGATGACGGACTTCACTCGGCACCATTTGGATTACTGAATACCGCCGAAATCTGCGCCAATCTTCTCACCTCCCCGACGGAGGCGATCTATTTGGACGAAGACCTCTCGGTGCCGTTTGGGTTACCAAACGCTGCCGAGATCTACAGCAAACTTCTCTCCCCTGAGTCGGGGGCAACCCACTCGGAGGAGCCCGCATCCTCAAGCTCTGACTCGGACTGGAACAATCCAGACCCGGGCTACCCAAGATCAAGGGAGGTTGCCATCATCCTCTCGTCATTTGGCTCCTGCTCATCTTCGGAGCTCAATGGATACCTCAGCTCCGCCGGCTTCGACAACCTCTATGGCATTCCTTCTGACGAAGCCGACAACTCCGATTACCGCATGGACTATGAGCCGAAGTGCTTTGATGTCCTCATGGCCGAGTTGGACGAGTCCGACTCAGCCATGGCCAGGAGGCTTGCTGAAGAAGAGCGAGCCAAGATTGAGCACGAGCGCAAGACGGCCGAAGAGGAGAAGCAATGCAAGGACGAGGCTGACAAGAGGAAGCAGGATCTACGTGCAGCCGGACGATCTGCCCAGGAGGCCATCCTCCAAACGTGGGTTCGCAACACCAACATCTTCCAAACGCCACAGCAGAACGCTGTTGCCGCGCTCACTCTCTTGGACACCATCATGGAGACGGCACCCGCCAATGTGACTCCGATACTCGACAAGATCAAGACCATCGTCGCAGCCACAGCTAACGGCCACCCCACCACCTCGGCACGAAGGCCGACTGAGTCCGTGGCTGAAACGCCCGACAAAAGTCGACTCCCGCCTCTAAGGTCAGGAGACTATAAGAGGCCCGAGCCAGATCGGTCGACAACAAGGCCAAGAGGCCCACCCCGTGAGTCCACACAAAAGTACCAGGAGCAAACGGCTGACTCCCGCGACAAACGACACGGACGTCCACCCGTCCACCATCTCGTCCGCCGCAACAACACTCAGCTATCCAACCAGCCAACCAAAGACCCCGCCGAGTGATCTGCGGGAAGTCCTCGATCGCCGCTACCGGGAGCGGGACCGACGCACTCGGGAAGATCGGAGGGGATCACCCGATAGCGGCGACGACGGAGTACCGGCTTTCACTCGGGAGCTTCGCCGAGTGCACGGCCGAGTGGGTTCAAGCCCACGGGATTGAAAGGTACGACGGCAAGACCGACCCTGAATCTTGGCTTACCGTCTACACCCTCGCCATCCGTGCTGCAGGCGGTGACAACAAGGCCATGGCCAATTACCTGCCTGTTGCCCTCGCTAACTCAGCCAGAAACTGGCTCACGAGCCTGCCAAGAGGCTCAATCAGCTCGTGGAGCGAGCTAAGGGACAACTTCATCGCCAACTTCCAGGGAACCTTCGAGAGGCCCGGCACACACTTCGATCTATGCAACGTCATCCAGAAGCCGGACGAGCCTCTGAAGGATTAATCCGTCGTTTCTCCGAGAAGCGCAACAAGATCCCCAACATCACCGATGACATCATCATCGCCGCCTTCCAGAAGGGAGTCCGTGATGAGCTGTTAATCGGGAAGTTCGGGCGCAAGCCACCGAAGACGGTGAAACAGATGTTCGAGACGGCGAACTCCTACGCAAAGTCCAACGACGCCATCAAGGCTGCCCGTCAAGACCGGCCCAATAGGAGGGAACACAAGCAAGCTGGAGGGAGCCGCAATCCTAAGAAGGATGGCGGCAACAGCAGCAATCAGGCCCAAAAAGATCGCAAGCGCCGATCCGAGAACCTAGTGGCCGCAACCTCCAACACTCAACGCCGTCCCCAAGTCGCCGCCTACGACGCCATCTTGAACGCCTAGTGCACCCATCATCCCAATCATAAGCACGCGGTGAAGGACTGCTTCATCTACAAACAGTTCGCCGAGCAGTACGTGGCACAGCTCAACAAGAAGCCGACTGATGAGGCTGGTCCGTCAGCGCCAAGAAAAACAACGCGGCTGAAAATGCCTAACCTTTTCAAGACCCTATGGGAGAGCTTAACCACGTCTTCGGAGGGGCCGCTAGCGTATGAATCCAAGAGGAAACGAAGCTAACCGACCGGGAGGTCAACGCGGCTCAACCCGAAGTCCCGCATTCGCGATGGTCGGAAGTGGCCATCACTTTTGACCGCTCGGATCACCCCGACCGAGTGGTTCACCCGAGGCGCTATCCACTCGTCCTGGATCCTGTGGTCCGCAATATCATGCTCAAGCGCGTCATCATCGATGGGGGCAGCGTCCTCAACATCCCGTTTGCCAAGACCATGGATGAGATGCAGATCCCGAGGGCCGAACTAAAGGCAAGCTCAGCCCCCTTCCACGGAGTCATCCCGGGGCTATCATCTACACCACTCGGGCACATCTCCCTCCCTGTCACCTTCGGGGCCCGAGAGAACTTCCGAACGGAGAACGTCACCTTTGAGGTGGCCGACTTTCAAACAGCATATCACGCCATCATTGGAAGTCCTGCGCTTGCCAAATTCATGGAGATCCCACATTACACCTACCTCTGCATGAAGATGCCGGGTCCCAACGACGTCATCACTCTTCGCAGCGATGTGAAGCAGGCCTTCACCTGCGATAAGGAGAGCTGCGACATGGCCCAATCTCACGAGAGATTACGTGGCCAACAAGAAGTCCGATTGACTGCATCAACTTCGGCAGAGGGCGAAGTCCCCGCGAAGAAGATAGCCAAATCGGGATCCGGCGATGCCAAGACCAAGAAGATCTCCCTTGATCCATCGGATCCCTCGAAAACTGCTGTAATCGGCGCTGACCTAGATCCCAAATAGGAAAGCGCGCTCGTCACCTTCCTCCAAAATAATAAAGATGTTTTTGCTTGGAAACCATCTGATATGCCTGGAATTCCTAGGGAGGTGATCGAGCACTCTTTGCACGTCAAAGATGACGCCAAACCGATAAAACAACGATTACGCAGATTCGCGCAGGACCGAAAAGACGCTATCAAGGAAGAACTCGCAAAGCTCTTGGCTGCCGGCTTCGTTAAAGAAGTCCTTCATCCCGACCGGTTAGCCAACCCACCCGGTCCGCAAGAAGACGGGGCAATGGCGCATGTGCGTTGACTATACTGACCTCAACAAAGCCTACCCCAAAGATCCGTTCGGGCTGCCTCGCATCGACCAAGTCGTTGACTCAACAGCCGGCTGCCAACTCCTAAGTTTCTTAGATTGCTACTTGGGCTATCACCAGATCAGCTTGAAAGAGTCCGACTGCCTGAAGACATCATTCATCACGCCGTTTGGGGCCTACTGCTACATCACCATGCCTTTTGGCCTGAAGAACGCCGGCGCCACATACCAACGCATGATCCAAAGATGCTTCCTGACACAGATCGGCAAGAACGTAGAAGCTTATGTCGACGACGTCGTCATCAAGACCAAGCAGAAAGAAGACCTGATCACTGACCTAGAAGAAACTTTTGCAAACATCCGGGCCTTCAGAATGAAGTTGAACCCGGAGAAGTGCACTTTCGACATTCCATCAGGCAAACTGCTCGGCTTCATGGTGTCACGTCGCGGCATTGAAGTCAATCCAGAGAAGATCAACGCCATCTTGAGCATGAAGCCCCCGAGTAACCTGAAAGACGTCCAGAAGCTCACTGGCTGCATGGCGGCGCTAAGCCGCTTCATCTCTCGACTCGACGAACGAGGCATGCCCTTCTTCAGATTGCTAAAAAAGATAGATGACTTCTAGTGGACCGCGGAAGCCAACAAGGCCTTCGAAGATTTCAAAGGGTTCCTTACAACGCCGCCCGTCCTGGCCTCGCCTCAGCCCCAGGAACCCTTGCTGTTGTACGTTTCAGCCACTCACCAAGTGGTTAGTACGGTCCTCGTGGTCGAACGCGAAGAAGAAGGACGGGCTCAGAAGATTCAGAGGCCAATCTACTTTGTTAGCGAAGTGTTGGCAGGAGCCAAGATTCACTACCCTCAGGTACAAAAATTACTCTATGGTGTTCTAATAACCGTGAGGTAATTGGCACACTATTTTTAGGGTCACTCGGTCACCGTCGTCACTTCCTTCCCACTCGGCGATGTCATCCACAGCCGGGAGGTGACCGGACGCATCGTCAAATGGGCTCTAGAGCTGATGCCGTTGGACTTGACTTTTAAGGCGAGGACGTCCATAAAGTCACAAGTCCTGGCGGACTTCCTGGCCGAGTGGACCGAGCAACAAGAGAAGTACCTCGGGAAGACCTCCAACACTGGACCATGCACTTCGATTGATCCAAGAGGATCACCGGCTTGGGAGCAGGGGTTGTGTTGTTCTCCCCGACCAGAGAAAGGCTAAGATACGTCCTTCACATCCACTTCTCTGCCTCACACAACGTTGCCGAGTACGAAGCTCTGCTACATGGACTGCGCCTCGCAGTTTCACTCGGAATACGTCGGCTTATCGTGAAAGGCGACTCCCAGCTGGTCGTCAATCAAGTAATGAAAGACTGGTCCTGCCTAAATGACACCATGGAGGCCTACCGGCAAGAGGTCCGCAAACTTGAAGACAAGTTTGACGGGCTCAAACTCTCACATGTTTTGAGGCACAACAACGAAGCAGCCGACGAGTTGGCACAGTTCGGGTCTAAGCGCGAAGCCGCCCCAACAGACGTCTTTGTCGAGCACCTCTACGAACCAACCATCACGGCAAAGACAACTCCCAACGAGCAAGCGCGCAACAAAGTCGCCATGGCCGACGCCGACCGGAGGACGCCGCTCATCAAATTCTTAACCCAGAAGAGCCGCCGGAAGACCGGGATGAAGCAGAACGCGTCCGGCGTCGTTGCCAAGCATATGTCATGGTAGACTCCGACTTATACAAGAGAAGCCCCTCCGGAATCCTAATGAGATGCATCACACCCGAGGAAGGAGCTAGTCCAAGACATTCACTCGGGCATATGCGGAAGCCACGCGGCAGCACGCACTCTGGTCGGCAAAGCATACGAGGCAAGGTTCCTTTTGGCTTACCGCGGTCTCGCGCGCGACAAAGTCGTACGAACCTGCGAAGGCTGCCAATTTTTTGCCCGACAGTGCCATGTCTCGGCCCGAGCTACAAACAATCCCACTATCCTGGCCGTTCGCGCGTATGGGGCTTGGACATGGTCGGCCCCTTTAAGAAAGCTCCAGGAGGATTCACACACCTCTTTGTCGCAATCGACAAGTTCTCCGAGTGGATTGAAGCCAAGCCGGTCGCCACAATTACTGCGACAAGGCACGGGACTTTTCCTCAACATCGTGCACCGCTTCGGCGTCCCAAACAGAATCATAACCGACAACGGGACTCAATTCATGGGAGGCATCTTCAAGGAATTCTACGAGGACTTCGGAATCAAGATTTGCTACGCATCGCTTGCCCACCCCAAAAGCAATGGACAAGTCGAACGAGCCAACGGCATGGTCCTCCAAGGCATCAAGGCCCGCGTTTTCGATCGCCTAAACCCCTATGCGGGCAAGTGGGTCCAAGAGCTTCCCTCGGTCCTATGGTCGCTACGGACCACACCCGGTCGGGCTACCGGCCAAACTCCCTTCTTTTTGGTCTACGGCGCGAAGCCATGTTGCCAAACGAGATGGAGTACGAATCCCTTCGGCTCCGCAGCTTCAACGATGAACGCTACGACCCGACCGAGTGGATGACCTCACCCGACCGGAAGAGGCCCGTGAGGCGCCCTCATCCGTCGGCCAAATACCTTCAAGGGCTCGAAGATACCACGTCCGCAACGTTCGAGCACGAGCTTTCATCGTTGGCGACTGGTCCTACGCAAGATCCAGACCACCAAAGACCGTCAAAAGTTATCCCCCTTATGGGAAGGACCGTACATAATCGCCGAGGTGACTCGGCCCGTGCATATCGGCTAAAGCGTGAAGACGGATCTATGGTGGAGAACTCTGAAGATTGAGCATCTTCGACGATTTTATGCCTAATTTGGCTAAGGCTTCATGTTTTCCTTGACTGCCAACCTCAAACAAGATGACTTCTTGAGTTAGCAGTCGGGGGCTGTACATATGTCAATAAAGCTTAAGTTTTCTTCATCAACTTCTGAGCATGATTTGGTTTATCATTGTCTAATGTTCTTCGATTCGAGTTCAGTGTCTAAGGATGAGAGTTTTCTGATGACCTAATCGAGCCTAGGCTTGGTGACATCGACGAAAATTACTAAAGAAATTTCACACAAAAACTCGGATCAAGGCATTAACATAAATAAACTAAATATATCACAAGTTCCACACCGAGCATCACGATCACGCGACATTTACAAGACAGTGTTCGAAAGATAAATCAAATCTGGAAATTGTTCACTACATCGACGGAGATCTTCTTTGCCGACTCCTGCGCCTCACTCAGCATATCCAAGGCCTGCTCATCTGTGGTCCCGTCAGCGAAGCCCTCCCCGACCGAGTGGATATCCACTCGGGGGTAAAGGGACTTGGTCCGTGCAAGAGCCGGACCAGCCCCCATGTTGGTTGCCGGTGATGTTGGCCGGATCGGTCGAGCCCTCCGCAGCTTGTCAAAGACTTCAATTGGGTCCAGTGAGCTGTTCCCGACTCCATGGTGGAACAAAGATAGCAAGATCGGCGCAGCAGCATTGGCGACCTCTTCCCGGATCTCTCCGGTTTGTTTGACCCGCTCAAGCAAGACATCATATTGAGCTCGGGTCTTAACCTTGTAAGCTGCCGAAAGCATCTGATCATGCAAAGCACTTGGAAATGAAGCAGCACAAGGAATGTTACTTCAAAGAGGCTTACCTTCAAACTCGGCCTCCGGTTCGGCTTTGTCGAGGCCGACCCTCATGGACTTGGAGCGAATGAACCTCCGACGAATTTTATACAAGGAAAGAAGATCATCGTAACCGGGGACAACATGAGAATCTTAAAGAAACTTGGAGAGATGAGCTTACTCCCGATTGACCCTCGGAGGTCAAGGTTCGCCTCCCGAAGCTCCGCGATCTCTCTCCTTAAAGCCGCCTCCCTCGACGCGGCTTCCTCCTGAGTGGGTTTCAGCTTCCGCTGAACGTCCTCCAAGGAGCTCAGGTGAGGAACCAGCTTCTCCAGCACCTCGGACTTCCGCCATGGAGCGGCGTACTCCTTCGCGCGTGAAATCCGAAGAGTGACCGACCGGAAAAGGATGATAACACAATAAAAGAAAAGACTAAGGCTTACGTTGAGTAGCCGAGTCGCTTCGTTCAAACTTTCGACAAGGGCATCCCTTTCTTCTCTCTCAGCTTGCCTGTCCAGGATGATGCCTTGCCTTTGGCCCTCCGAGTCCCGCCACTCAATCTTGATTGGAGGAACCCAGGTTTCAGAAGACTGTAACCTGGGGATTTCCTCCACTGTGGCTGGCAGATAAGAAGAACAAATGAAGACATGAAGGGCTCAAACCAAAAGAGCAAAGAGAAGATTCTGATACAAGACTCACCGGCTTCAGTGGCTGCGCACTTAGGTGGAACAGCCCGGCTGGCCTCCTTCCTCTGGCTCTTCGCCGAGTGACCCTCAGTCGGGGCTGGCCGAGCCGCGGCCTGTGGTCTCCCGGGCGTCGACTGGCCTCCAGTCGGGACGTCCCGGCTGGTGGTCGGGGGCTCCTTCCTCGGAGCATCCTTCTTCGGAGGCGAAGGTTCTTTGCCCGGAGCGCTCTCGCTCGGATGCGGGCTTCGAGGCTTTGGCTCTGCGGGCTTTGGCCCCTCGGGAGCAGCGGCAGGGGTCGGTCCCTCACCCTTCCCGGCAGGATCTATGTCCTGGGGCCTCCTGCGATAATGAATACAGCTGGGGTGAAGACAAAGAAAGCTTTCAACGAAAAAGTTCGGATTTCAGTCATGAAGCATACCTGGATGATCGGTGGATCTTCGGCGCCGTCCTCGGCGATCGCCTTGGAGGAGGAGTCTCGACTAGAGGAGCCGGGACGTCATCATCCGAATCCTCAATGATGAGCCTCCTTTTGCTCGCCCGTTTGTTTGTGTCCTCACTCGGGGCCGCTCGCTTTCCAACTGGATCGTTTTGGATCTTAATCCCGCCAGCCGGCTTCTTGGCTGGGCGACGCGGCGCGTCATCGTGAGGCACCTTGTACGGCTTTGAGGTAACAGAAGCATTTTCCTGTAAGAGAAGTTCGCACAACACTAAGAGACAAGATATCAAGATTGCAAGGCATTATGAAGCAACCAGTCGGCTTACCGGAGGAGGAGGTCGGTGGATGCTGAAGGGGAGAACAGGCAGGATGAGGGCACGCTCAACTGCAATGCCCATCGAGAAGATTTTGTACATTCGGATCTTCAGTATCTCGTAGCTGAGTGGATCTGGATCTTCCCGATTGGGGCCCTTCCCGCCTTCGTATTCAAAGGCTGGCTTTGACCTCTCCTTTATTGGAGCCAGTCGGCACCGAATGAAGTGCCGAGTGATCTGTTCGCCACGAAGACCTCTTTGCTTCATCGCTAGGATCTTCGCAAGCAGTTTATTGGCCTCGTCCCAATCTTGAGCCACTGGAACAGTGCTCCAAGTTGGCCTGGGGACAGGGGGAAGACTGACGAAAGCTGGCAGGCTGGGTTCGAGGTTACTAATATAGAAGCAGCCCGCGTGCCATCCCTTATTGGAAGATTTTAAGGGAAGAGAGAAGTACTCCTTGCGGAGAGATCCGCGGAGTTGGAAACCTGCCCCGCCAACAACGCATGGGTGGTCTTTGTTCGGATGTGGTTTAAGATAAAACATGCGGCGGAACAGTTGGAAGTGGGGGAGGATGCCAAGAAATGCTTCGCATACATGAATGAAGAGGGCGATGTGAAGCATGGAATTGGGGTTCAGATGGTAGAGCTGGAGACCATAGTAATCTAAAAGCCCCCGGAAGAACTCGGAGGTAGGAAGGCTGAACCCGCAATAGAAGAAAGAAGTGAATACAACGAGCTCACCGGTGTTCGGGGTTGGGAAATCCTCACCCGCTGCCGGGCGCCAGCCCATGATCTCCTTTGGGGGAAGCACGCCATGCTTCGCCATCTCCTTGAGGGTGGATTCCCTCACATCCGATGTGGCCCATTGGTCAAACGGGATCCTCTTTTCCTCCGACATGAGTGTGGTGTGAATGGGAAGTGGATCTGGTCGGAAAGGATGGCGATTTGAGCAAGAGATTTTGGAAATTTGGCTGCAGAAGCTGGTTGTGGCAAGAAGCGAGCTCTTGGATGGATGGATTTGGGAGCGCGCGAGTCTAGGGTTCTTCGTAGGAAACTGGTGAACAGTGCTACGAAAAGAGGAATCTTTTGGAAGATGAAGAGGCGGGGACGACCTCAAGCCTTTATAGAAAGATTTGAGGGTTGCGCTAGGTTTTCTTGTGATTGGGCCGAGCCCATAAGAAAATCTACGGCCCAGTTAAGGTGTGGCCCGACGCGTGTCCTTAGGGACTTAAGCGGATGAGCTTAAGCAGATTTGCCCTGGCAATATGCGCGTGTCCGAATGCCCTATACCTTTGGAAATCCTTTCATACCGCGGTTTGCTTGACTTCATGAGAAGCTAGCACGATGCAACTTGGAAGGTGACCAGCGCTAAGTTTTTATAGCCGCCTTGATGACAAGGGCTGTTTGGTTTTTTAGCATTTGCTTAAATGATTATATCAATGCTATTTTTTTCCACTTTGGTGAAGATCTTTATAGATTAAGACCAGTATTATGGCAAAAGCTATTTAATAACTTGGTCATATTTTTCATACGATTGAAAGAACTCGTTTTCCCATGAGGGACAATTAAAATATTTGTTCCGGATGACTCGGCGAGATCCACTCGGATAATCATGAGCTTACGAGTGCTTTTCACCCGCCGGGGTTGATTGGGTTATTTGTTCGAGATGACTCGGGCAAATTCACTCGGATAAGCACGAGCTTGCCGAGTAATGAGGTTGCTTTAGCTTGAGATAAGCATCTACATAAGAATGATTTTTTATAGTTCTTGACTATATGCTTAGTCTGTTTTTGACTAACCACATAGTCGGGGGCTCCACCTAATTAGGTGCATCAGGAGATGCACCTAGATATTTATTTTTGAGAATTTTTTAGATATTTTCCAGCCCTTCACAGTCTTTGGAGCCACTCGGAAGATTCGACAGAGATGATGGAATCACTCGGCGCCAAAAGCACTTTGGCCAAAGAGGTTTTTGGTGTGTGCTGTTTTGGTTTGAAGTTGAGCCGTCTCGTCGACGAAAAGGACTCGGGGCTACTGTGGAGATTATGGCAATCGGGTATCTACATGGCAAGCTTATCCGACTGGAGGTAGGGATAGATTGTGCCTGCCATATCTGTAAACCGAACATGACTTGGGTGTTACGATTGCCGGTAGAGATAAGGCAATCGGCCTATAGTCACGGTTTGGTAAGATTGAGGGAACCGACTTAGAGTAAGATAGGGTTTCCGATCTGTAAGCCCACCTCCCAAGACTATATAAGGGGGGTAAGGGGCGTCCCTTGAGGGATATCCTATGTTAGATCAGCTTTTAGCTTTGAGCCCTATATCACGAGATCAATAAAGACACTCGGCGGATCGAATCC
Organism: Oryza australiensis; assembly: GCA_019925245.2. NCBI lineage: Eukaryota > Viridiplantae > Streptophyta > Magnoliopsida > Poales > Poaceae > Oryza > Oryza australiensis. The sequence goes on along the minus strand of JAIFGZ020000357.1, from coordinate 534,888 downwards.
ACCGAAACAGGAGTAGGGTATTACCTCACGAGAGGGCTTGAACCTGTCTAAATCTTCTTTTCCTCCTAACCCATTGTGCTTGGCGATCTTGACTGCGACCCCAGAAATTATATTGCCGAAACCAAGTTTCGACAGGAAGCTACAACAATTTGGTGAGTTCTGATTTGGTCAAGAAACTTGAATTGACCACACGGCCACATCCACATCCTTACCATATTGAATGGCTCAATGACTCTAGAAAAGCAAAGGTAACACAAACATGCAGAGTTCCTTTTTTCATGGGTGCTTATGTTGATTCTGTTGATTGTGATGTGGTACAAATGCAAGCTTGTTCAATATTATTGGGTCATCCTTGGGAACATGATAATGATGCTATCCACCATGGTAGAAGTAATAAATAGACTTTTATGCATAAAGGCAAGAAAATTATCTTGTTACCTTTGACCCCTGCTTAGATTGTACAAGCTGATAGGGAAAGAGCTATTAGTTTGAATGATGCTAAATCTGAAAATCAGCAAGTCGATAATTCTGTTTTTCCACCTAAAAGGGATAAGTCTATAACCTATTTCTAAAACCGGGGGAATTAAATTGAAGGGGGGTGTTATGCTTACAACAAAATGTGATCTTGCTGAAATTTCGGATGTTGATACTTGATATGCTTTGATATGCAAATGAGCTTTGTTTTTGCTTGATGATATTGTTAGCTCGTTGCCTCCTATTGCCACTAACCTTTTGCCGGAGTATAAGGATATTTTTCCAGATGAGATACTCCCTGGGCGCCACCTATGAGAGGGATAGAGCATCAAAAGATTTGATTCTAGGTGCAACCTTGCCAAACCATGTAGCTTATCGAACCAACCCCAAGGAGACTAAGGAGATCCAACGACAGGTCCAAGAACGTTTGGACCGTGGGTATGTAAGTGAAAGCCCTAGTACTTGTGATGTTCCTGTTCTTTTGGTTAACAAAAAAAAGATGGTTCTTGGCGAATGTGTGTTGATTGTAGAATCAACAATAATATTACTATTCGTTATCGTCATCCTATTCATAGGCCAAATGATATGTTAAAGAATTATGTGGTTCTATAATTTTCACAAAGATTGACTTGTGCAGTGGCTACCACCAAATTAGAATGAAACTTGGAGATGAATGGAAAACAACTTTCAAAACTAAATTCGGGTTGTATAAGTGGTTAGTAATGCCTTTTGGTTTAACTAATCCACCTAGTAATTTCATGCGCTTAATGAATGAGGTTTTAAGAGCTTTTATTGGTAATTTGTGCTAGTTTATTTTGATGATATATTGATTTACATCAAGTCTTTGGATGAACATACGGATCATTTACGTGCTGTTTTTAATGCCTAATGAGCTGCATGTTGTTTGCTAATCTTGAGAAGTGCATCTTTTGCGTGGGTTGTATTTATACCAGAATATACAATTAGTCCGTAACAGGCACGATTCCTATTACAGATTAAATTTCTAAACAAACCGACATTATCTATAAATGAAACTATACAAAATATCCTAACTTAGAGATACAATTGCCGTCATAGGACCTCATCCATAGATGGCAATTTCTTTAACGCACTCTGGAAACCGAATCCAATAATTTTATCTTTAAGCTTTCCTTTCGGGATTAATTCCATTGGTCTTGAATCGGAATCGTCTATCGGTTATTCTATTCTAAGTCGAACTCAGCGAACTGAGTTCGTAGCCGATTCAGACTCAGCCGATGTAGTCTCTGTTTCCCGCAGATCGCGCGTTTCCTCCGATTCTGCTTCAATCTCTGTTTCAAACTTGGGGATTTGGTTACCAAATTTGGTCGTTAACACATGCCCCCCGAGTCCGTGATATGATAATGTTCCGGATTTGACGCAATTTCAAACTCAGTGCAACCCTAGGTCGAGTCTTCCTCGGCCGTTACAAAAAACCCTTTAAATAATGCCTTTTCCACACCGAACAAATCCACGCCGTCACTTTGCGCTCTAAGCCCTGGCCAAAAACTTCCTCAGTTTTCCTTGGAAATTTCCTCGAAACCGAAGGACGCACCGACCGGCGATCCTCCCCGCAGCGGCGTTCTTCCTCAGCAATAGCGTCTTCCAACACTCCTTTCAGCACACCCCTAGCAGAGTACCCTGAGGTAAGTCCCGTCGGCTACAATCCCTTTCCATCGCAACTTGGTTGTTTTCCTCTTGTAATTTTGTTCTTCTTCATCTTTCAACTGTAGCATCTCTCCCACCAAGTCGCAATTCCAAACCTCCTTCACCCCAATCAATTCCTGTTAGGGCCAATCGACAAGTTGGATCCCTCTGAGTTTATTAACGCCGAAACCAACCGGATCCCTTTTAGGTTTTCTAGCCCTAACTTGGCATACTGATCTTGATCTGGAGCTTTCAAGTCATGGCCTTCAACCGACAACATGGCCAGCTTGGTACCTTAGGATGTCGGCTAAGAAACAAGTTCACTGGAATGAACTAGGAATAGTACAGTTCCTAGCTTTGACTATAGCCGACATGCCCAAGGATGAACCCCTCTTATCGGCCGCTAGTTATTTCTGGTCGGATACCCTCAATGCTTTCCTGTTTAGGCAAGGGCCAATGACGCAGACGCTCCTGGACGTCATAATGATCACAGGGCTTGATATCACTTCATCTGCTAATCCCCACAATCTCATCACCAAATGCCACCAGTCCTTCAAGATGAAGAGCATCGGAGGCTAGAATGGATACATAGCTATGAACATGAAAACCGGCCCGATAACTGAAAGAGAGCACACAACCTTCCTCCTCATGTGGTTGGAAAAGTTTGTTTTCTGCGGGTCGAGCTGTGGTCTAACTAGTAACTGGCAACATGTAGCCGAAGCCTTTGTAGACAAGAAACAGATCCCCTTGGGAAAATATCTCCTCAAATACCTTTATCAGATGCTGAGTAGCGCATCGGCTAAGCTTGCCTCCAACGTAGCCATCAACACCGAAGGTCCCTAGTGGCTTCTACAATTGTGGTTAAACCTCCACACCCATAAGGTTGCTCAAAGGCCAGACCTTTTTGAAGCCGATTTCCTGCTAGCCGAACCAAGAATCGAAGATGACGAAGAAGTCACAACACGTCGATGCTTGTCATTTGGAGAAGCGGCCTCCTCTTATTCTGGATCCAAGCTTTCGGCGGATCACTTCAAAAATTGGTTCAACAACTTTTATAATGGCTTTCCAGCCACTTCGAAGATTTGGTTTGCCTATGAGAACTTTGAACGCTTCGAGCTCTCTAATGACTTCAGGCTAGATGAAATTAACTCTGAAAAATTTGAAAAGCCGAGGGAGATCTTTGTATCGGCTATATCCCTTTGCGTCCTCCCAGTCGGCATCCACCAAGGGAGAAGCGTGCAGAAGTCATATGAGTTCTACCACCCCACGAGTGCTGCCAGGCAACTGGGTATGGGTCAGCTGCCAATCAGTCTATTTTTCTCAGAAAAGATCCAGGCCAGGGGAAAAATTGTTTCAGATCTCATGATGCATTGGTTGCTGGACATTGAAGGTCCTCCCCTCGGCAACATAAACAACATCGACTTGGCCGTAACAAGGATGATCACCTTCAGCCGATGGTGGAATGAATGGAAACAACACTTGTTTCATTAATCAGCTTTGATGCACCTCACCGTCATTGATCCAGACTTGATCCCAATAGTAAGTATCTTCTTCTCCTAACTTCTTACTTCATCGACTATCATTCAAGTGCCTAATTAAATGTTTCTTCACTTTTGCAGACAACCGATTCTTCACCCCCTCATGCAAGCAAAATAGGGATCACACTCCATTATGCCCCTGGACTGCGCTGAGCAAGGAGGACTTGCTCCCTATACCATCGGCTTCTGCGCGTCGGGAATATCAATGCTGTTGCACGGCCAAACGCGCGAGCCACTCCGGCGGTAGAAGAGGAACAAGCCATCAGCTGCTGCTCCAACTGTTGAGAAGATAAAGGCTTCAAACAAGCAAAAGAAGAACCCAGCTGATGACTTGTCGCCTATCGACACAGACGTAGATGCAGTCCTTGAGGAAGAAGTCAGAGACGAGGAAATGGAACAAGCTCTCGATGACGTCGCAGCTGAGACGAGCTCTTCAAACAAGTATGCTCGGACCCCATCGACTGATAACCAGTCCGTCGAAAAAACTCCGAGTCCTCCAAAGCGTGCTTCCCGTCGTCCACCGGTAAACATCTTTCGTTGCTTAGCTTGTCAGTATCTTCACATCCATCTCTCGTCAAGCTTTTGTGTCTGTAGAAAAAGAAGCTGGCTTCGAGGAAAAAAGCGGCTCCTCCTTCACCGGTGAGTTTTATCAATTTTAGCTTTTTTGTTAGCCGGTTCTTGAACCTGTCTCTTTTCAGCCTTCTCATGCCCCAACACATGCCCTCCTTGTATCGAGCGAGCGCACGCAATCTGCTCCAGGTGGTGGCGACGCTGAAGACGAGGCAATCTCAATCTCAGTCGTTCGAAAGTTTCTTCTAACTCTTTGGATCGGCTCATCGGCTTCTTATTGATTTCCTAATCCTTATTCACCCTGCAGACTGTAGCCGATCTTCTTCCTTTCGATCTTAAAGAGTTCATGGACGAAGACGAAGAAGCCAACAAAGCCCTAGTCTCATGGGATGAAGACTTGAGGGCCACGCTGTCAGACATAGTCCAGCGGCTAGAAAGTTCCCTTGATGCCCTGGTCGCCAATTGCAGATCTATCAGGAATAGATTTGAAGAAATCCAAGATCGGCTCCCAGATCAGTTGGCCGATACCATTGCACCAGCTACCTTGCTCGAGGCCCATCGACACAAGTTCGAGTGGGCTAAACAAAGCTTAGACGATCGACGGGAGAACAAAGCGCTGGAGACCACCATTGAAACCAATTGGCAGGCGATCATTGTCGAAAAGGCAAAATTTGATGATATGAAGACCGAACCAAATGCCACACTAGATCGGCTACGCAAACGCCAGGAAGAAGTAGCGGCCGAACTTGCTAGGCTTAATGCTGAAATTGTGTCAGAAGAACAATGCGTAGCCGGCCTTCCCAAGGCGATCGAAGACCAAAGAGCAAAGATAAAAGCTTCGGTAGCATATATGTCTGACCTGGCGAAGGCTTTGAAGCCTACCCCTAGGAATGATGCAGCCGATGCTATGGCAATCGAGGACATAGACCAAATCCGCCGCAAGGCTATATCGGCCATAATTGAATTTCTGTCTCATTATGCCGATTGTAAATCTCGATGTCGTAGCTTAAAAAATTTGTAAACACTTTATGGGCTTTTGTAATCGGCTAACTGCCCTTGAATGTTTGCATTTTGTTTTGTATGTATAACTCTGGAAATCGGCTCGCCATACCCTTCGTGGTAATCATATACCTGTTGCCGACCCAGTCATCCTTCATGTCTTGAATGCCTTAAAAGTTTCAAAAGCCCCAAAATTTTGTCCGCAAATTTTGTCCACTGCCTCTAATTTCTGACTTTGTCTTGTATATGCCCCCCTAGCTTTCTCAATGATGCCTTCAGCATTGATAAAATTATAACACAAAACCATCCAATATTTGTCAGCTAAGTTGAGCTGATTTGGAAAAATCAGAGGGGAAAAAACTTGAGTAAAAACGTTCTAAAGGCGATGTGTGTATCCTCTCAACACATTGTCTAACATGGATCGGCAAGACCTTAGCTTAATCATGAATTGATCCAAACACTGGGGTAATATTTCTTGAAGTACTTGCCATTAAGAGGCCTCCCAAACACTTCTCAGTCCAATCCTTTCAGCATATAGGCTCCCTTAGAGACAAATTTGTGGATCATGAAAGACCCTTCCCAGTTAGGTGACCACTTGCCGAATTTGTTGTCCCTTGAGCCGATCGGTAGTATTAACTTCCAAACAAGCTCACCTTCTTCAAAATACTTAGGCACAACCTTCTTGTTGTAATGACGAGCCACTTGCTCCTTGTCCCTGGTCACCTTTTCCAAAACGTGCATCCTTGACAAAACTAGGTCCTCGGACTCATCCACCATTAGATTATAATAATCATCTACTGTCAACTCGTCTTGCAACTGAATTCTTCTTGAGCCGATGATGTTTTTCCATGGCAAGACTGCTTCATGTCCATAGACCAATTTGTATGGAGACACCTGGATTGATCCATGTCAAGCCATCCGATAAGCCCACAATCATTCGGCTAATTAGCGATGCCATTGCTTTGGGTATTCAGCGATCTTCCTCATTATCAACTTGATTAAACTCTTATTTGAAGCTTCACCTGTCCGTTAGCTTGAGCATAATATGGCGAAAAATTCAACAACTTAATCCCCATGCTGTCGGCAAATTGGACAAACTCGTCGGAGATAAAGATCGATCCCTGATCCGTAATGATAGTCTGGGGGACGTCGAATCTGTATATCATATGCTCCTTAACAAAGTCAATTGCGTCCCCGGAATCAACCTTTTTCAAGGGAATTGCCTCCACCCACTTGGTAAAATAATCGGTCGCTACCAATATAAATATGTGTCCTTTGCTCAGGGGTGGATTTATCTAGTTGATCATATCGATTCCCCATCCTCTGAACGACCAAGGCTTAGTGATAGGGTTCATAGCCGATGCTGGTGCTCTCTCGATGGCTCCAAATTTCTGACAATCTTGACAACCCTTATAATACTTGAAGCAGTCTTCCAGCATAGTCGGCCAAAAGTATCCTGCTCTCCGAAGTAACTACTTCATCTTATGAGCCGATTGATGAGTGCCACAGATCCCCTCGTGCACCTCTCCTATGGCAACCTTTGCTTGATCGGCACTCAGGCACTTATGTAGCACGCCATCAATCGTCTGATAATATAAATGTTCATCGAGCAAGATATATCGTAAAGCCTTGTAGCGAAATTTCCTTGAATCCGACTGAGAAGGGTTTTGTAGATAATTGTAGACATCAAACCTCCAATCATCGCTAAGATGGTGGCAATTTCTACTTCAACATCTTTCATCGGTTCGTAGCCTGATGCCCCTTGAGCCAAATCATTTGCTTCTGAATTTTGCTCTCTACGGATGTGTTTTAAGGTCACTAGCTGGAAGCTATTCATCAAATCTCGGCACTTCTGGTAGTAGATCATCAGTGCGTCATTTTTGCATTCATATTCTCTTGATAATTGGCTGACGACCAATAGTGAATCACCCATTATCTCGATGGCGTCGGCTTCAACCTCCTTTAGCAGCTGCAGCACTTTGAGAAAGGCTTCATATTCGGCTTGATTGTTTGTTGCATGGGGTGTAATGGAAAAAGCAAACTCGAAGCTTGCCCCCCTGGGAGAGATCATCACCAAGCCAATGCAGCATCCGTTGTTGCAAACCGAGCCATCAAAAGTCAAATTCCAAGGCATGATGTCCACTGAGCCGATTGAATCATCTCTATGCTCCACTATAAAATCGGCTATAGCTTGTCCTTTCACTGCCTTCAATGCCTGATAACTCAGATCAAACTCCATCAAAGCAAAAATCCATTTCCCAACTCGCCCTTTCAGAACTGGAGCCGATAGCATGTATTTTACTACGTCGGCTTTGCAAACTACTGTGCACTCATTGGATAACAAATAATGCCTAAACTTTGTGGAGGAAAGTATAGGCATGAACATAATTTCTCCACGGGAGAGTCCACGGGATAATTTCTCCAACTTGTTCCAAGTCCCAAGAACTCACACTTGTAAACCTTGTTCATCATCAACCCCATCAAAGAACACCACACACTGGACGTAGGCCTATTATCCTTCAGGAGGGCTGAACTAGTATAAATCACATGTCTCTTGATCTTTGGCTCGTTTTAGTGACTCGAGTCGACCACCTCGTCCTGAGAGGAGGCGCATTCCCGACCAATCACTCACCTCCTTGGGCACTCCTGTGGGAGGTGTCACCCCGTGGTGCCTCAAAAACCCAGATTGGACCCCAACAGAAGTAAAACCGAGTGTCCTCGGGATGTGACCGACAGACCGACCCTCCTGGGGGTCAGGCATTCCGGCCTTCCCCTATGTCCGATCTCGGCCCCTTCTCTCGACCCCGACTCGTCGCCCAACCTTGAGAATCCTCGGGAAGAAACTTGGTAGGAATGGAGGAAGAGGGAGGAGATAGCCTGGCAGCATCTGACGCCACCTGGCGGCACAGGAGCAGGGTCCCAGGGCTGGCAGGAGCACAATATACCCACGGTATACAGGACCTAGCAGACCAAGATGAACTTTGTGAGATATTTTTTGTGCCTCACCTTTTGTCTCTTTTAGTCTAAGCTTCCTTGGCCCCCAAGCTCATATGTACCTGCTCTCCTTGAGATATAAAAGGGAGGGCAGGGTGACGGGGCCAAGGGGGAGCCAACATCCGAGAGAACTCTAGCACACACCTTTGTAACTCTTGTTCATCATCCACCCCAAAGAAAGAACTTCACACACTGGACGTAGGCCTATTATCCTTTGGGAAGGCTGAACCAGCATAATTCCTTGCGTCTTGTTTCTTGGCTCATCTTAGGATTTGAGTCGACCATCAGATCCATCGGAGGGCAACTTCTCTACCGATCTCTCTTCGACCTCCTTGGGTAACCCCCTTGGAGGACTGCCGACCCACCCGTTGACACTTGGCGTGCCAGGTAGGGGCATTGTTCTTCCTCTGAGGTGGTCTGATGGAGATCTATCTTCTCCGTGAAATCTTCAAACAAATACGTTTCATTTCCTTTGTCTTTCAATTTCTGAAAAGCACAATCCTTGCATGTTCCTGCATTCTCTATCTTAGTTCTGCTCAGCCACCGAGCTGGCAACATGCCCTTGATAGCTCCCGTGCATTGCTTATGGCCAGCCCTGAGCTACGCGGCCCCGACCTGCCCTGGTAGGGGTTCTTCGGTAGGTTGCTTATCGAGCTTGCCTTTGCTGCTCAGGGGCTTAGCGATGCTTCCCGATTGACAAGTAATGACCAAACGATTCGATAACTTCTGTGCAAGTGCTCATGACCAGCTCTGAGTTTCGCGGCCCCGTCCCATGTGCTCCAGGCTCTCAGGACAGAATGTTACCATTTGAGTCAGTGACTACTTGCTAATACGGCTCCTTTCTTGTGTATCGAAGAAATACGACTTTGCCCAACGTGTTTGCTTCAATCCCATCCCCCTCTGGTCAGAGTTGGATTTTCCCTCCCGAAGTCAAAATTGGGTTGAAGTTGAAACATGAGAATGGCCTGACGTATGATCAAACTACTCAGGAAAGTTGGTCATTCGAGACTCTTCACTTCGCCTAGCTCAGAAAATGAATGACAGTTATGCTGAAGGACGATCCGAACCTGTCGATGTCCGGTTAGAGGATCCTCCTGGCTATTCCAGGCAAAGATCATTTTCTAAGGCCTAAACGTCAATAATAATACGAGTAGGTGAAGTTGAACCTTTGCATGCCTCGGTCGAACACCATTCGGCATGACAATGCAAAAGGATAGGGCATGAGACCCCGATATTAACTTAAAAACATTTTGTCCTTCCTACTCAGGGCTATTATGGGAGAGAGTGATCAAAACTCTATCAGATCAACAACCCGATTGGCTGTCTCATCGAATTCGGTGATGATGGCCTCAGGCTCACCAGCTTCGGGGACTTTCGGCCACCCCAGGCCGATGTCGGCGACCGGCACCTCCGGGAACCATCAGTTGAGGATGCCGAGGGCCACTCCCACCGCGGCCTTCGCCGCGTCCTTCATGAAGACGTCGAGGCAGCGAGGTCCATCCCACAAGCGGTTGAGGAACTCCTTACGGGTTTCCTGGGCAGGAGGAAGGCCGTTGTTGGCCCGGTTCAGAATGGCGAGAGCGTCGTATTGAACCTCGGACAGCCAAGCTTCAGCCACTTCCAGGAGCCCCTTGAGGTGACCAATCTGCTGACAGGAAATCTCCACGCGCTCTGTGCGGAGACGAGGACGGGAGGTGATAATCGAGGTGAGAAAGAAAAACCATGAGGACATGAGGGCTTCTAGGCTAGTCCCCGATCGAGGTCAGGACTACAGTGCCGTCGGGCAGTAGTCTCGACCATAACCATGTTCTTCGCTGCCCCAGGGTTGTGACCTTGACGACTCAAGTATGGGCTTCTGAGCTAGTCCACAAGTGAGGTCGGGGCTACCTCGAGCCCCAGGGCCTGTAGCCCCGAACAACTCACCCATCCTCACTGCCTTCGGGGAATGAACTTTCCGACTCGGTGGCTGAAGGCCAAATTGCCTACCCCTCGTCGAAGCAGGGACTGCCAAAAGCCTCCGGGCGGCATACCTGTTCATCTCGGCTAAACCCCTTTTTGGTGGACCTCGAGCATCGCTCGGATCCCGGGATCTTGATGATTCGACCCTAGGCTCGGATGTGCCATCGACCCTATGCTTTGGGGCTACACCGCCGGCAGCGCACTCCGCAAAATCTTGATTCATAAAAACTACTAGGAATTGACACCTTGGAAGAAGGCTTGACCAAAAGGCCGAATGTTTCATTCGCCCTTAGGCTCGGGGGCTACACTTGGCAGGTGCACCTAGGCGGTGCACCTACCAGAACCTAAGCTCAAAGCTCCGAGGATCCCTTGAAGACAACACTCCGAAAGAACTCTAACCCTAAGGATGGATGCTTCCTTCCTCCTTAGGCTCGGGGGATGCTATGGGAGGTGTCACCCCGGAGTGCCTCAAAAACCCGGATTGGACCCCAACAAAAGTCAAACCGAGTGTCCTCGGGATGTGATCGAGAGACCGACCCCCCTCGGGGGTCGGGCATTTCGGCCTTCTCCCGAGTCCGACCTCGGCCCCTTCTCTCGACCCTGACTCGTCGCCCGACCTCGAGCATCCTCGGGACGAAACTTGGCAAGCACAGAGGAAGAGGGAGGAGACAGCTCGGCAGCATCTGACACCACCTGGCGACACAGGAGTAGGGTCCCAGGCCTGGCAGGAGCACAAGATACACATGTTGTGCAGGACCTAGTAGACCAACATGAACTTTGTCATATATTCTTTGTACCCCACATTTTGTCTCTTTTAGTCTTAGCTTCCTTGGCCCCCAAGCTCATCTGTACCTGCACCCCTTGAGGTATAAAAGGGAGGACATGGCACGGGGCCAAGGCGGAGCCAAATTCAGAGAACTCTAGCACACACCTTTGTAACTCTTGTTCATTATCCACCCCAAATAAAGAACATCACACACTGGACGTAGGCCTATTATTCTTTCGGAGGGCTGAACCAGTATAATTCCTTGCGTCTTGTTTCTTGGCTCATCTTAGGATTCGAGTCGACCATCGGATCCATCGGAGGGCAACTTCTCGACCGATCTCTCTTCTACCTCCTCTGGGACCCCCTTAGAGGACTGCCGACCCACCTGTCGACAAACCCTCTCAAAGGACTGCCGACCTACCCGTCGACAGGTTGCACGTCAGTAGAGGGCGTGTTTCTTATTCACTCTTGGCGACCTCATGGCTGTCATTTTCCCCACTGACTTCACGGCACCCACCGGGGCGACGTTCGTCTTCGGGAGCTTGGTCTTCCGCGCCGACGACTTCCATCGTCTCACCCTCTCCCAGGTGGCTTCGCGTGAGCTCAAGCGCGTGGTTGCACGATAGCACGATGCGGTGAGGCAGAGGCGCACGGCTCCACGCCCGGCGGCCTTGGCCCCCATGGATCGCCCGGCCGTGCAGGCTTGGCGGCCTAAGCCCTAGACTGCCTGTCCGGTTGCCTCCAAGGTGGGCTTAGCGTGGATCCGGGTCGAGCGCCCTACGGGACGTCGCTCCCCGCATCCAGCCTCCCCGCTGCGCGGGAACCCACCGTCCTCTCTGTTTGTCGCTCGGTGGATTCCAATGCACCTCGGGACGGGTAACACTCGAAAGATCGCGAGCCATGTTCCTCCTTCGGTTTCAGCGCCGGCGAAAAGACTGTGCGGGTGTTAACGACCAAATTTGGTAACCAAATCCCCGGGTTTGAAGCAGAGATTGAAGCGGAATCAGAGTAGATGCGCGATCTGTGAAGAACAGAGGACATATCGGCTGAGTCCTAATCGGCTGTGGAGCCCGTCGGCTAAGCCCGACTCGGACCAGGAAAGTCGATAACCGATTCTGAGTTGAGATAGAAGTGGAGCCAGTCCATAAAGGAAAACATGAAGATAGGGTGTTGGATTCGGTCTCCAAATTGTGCGTTAAAGATATTGCCATCTGCGATAATGTCCTATAACGGCAGTTGTATCTTTAAATTAGGATATTTTGTTTAGTTTCCTTCCATGATAATGTCAGTTTGTTTTGTAATCTAATTTGTAATAGGTATCATGTCCGTCATGGACTCATTATGTATCCGGGTATAAATAAGACCCGAGGGCTTGTAAATCAACAACATATAATCAATCAACTTCGGCGCATCGCCACCCTTTTAGTTTATTCTTTTCGACAAATTCTTGCTTTTGCTCGGGCTGCATCGACTTTGATCTCCGAACAAGATATAAATATGCTTTGGGATAACAATTATATGTTTATTGATTTCTTCAGCCGATCCGGTAGGGTCTAATTCTAACTTAACACCTATTTCTCGTTCTCTTGTTGGTTACAGGATCAAACCAACTGGCACACCCTTGACGACACCAGAGGCGACCAATATGGACCTACACTAGAGTAAAACAAACCTCTCAGGCCAGTGCGTGGGAATCAAAATTCTCATCAACACGCTTTTTGGCACGCCTAGTGGGACAATTGTAGACTTCCAAATTGACGCGATGTCTGACACCAAAACTCCAAAGATCGATAAGGAAAACGTCATCCCAGTGACGATGGAGCAGCTGTCGGCTGAACAACTAGCTGACTACAAACAGATGGTTGAGCGGCTGCAGGCTCGTTATCTGCAATCTTTCACCTAGACCAGGTCTGGGGCGGTCCTCTAGAAGTTCAAGTTCTCCATCGAAGACTTCGATATGTCTAACGAAGATAAGAAAGGAAAAAAGAAGATGGAGGACATAAAGCAGGAATAAGACGGTTTGGGCCCTTACACTCTACAGGACCGAATCGACCGTCATGCGCTCGTCAACCGAAGTTGCATACTGGTTAACACACTCAATAACATGATAAGCATTATATTTGACTCGAAGATAGCCGAGCAGCTGCCGAGAGGGCCGACGTATATCACCGATGGCCAGTTCCCGGGCTATAGGATGTTGTCAACCCAAGGCTTGTCGATCCCACCACTAGGACAGCCGAATCCTCAGGGAGGGGCTCCGATCCATCCAAACGCACAGGCGTCAACTTCAGAGCCACATCCTAGGATCCTGGTCCGACAGCAGCCTCAACATCAGGGCCGTTGTGCCCCCATAGTGGCACAGGAACATGTGGAGAACATATTCAACACCAATCGATGGCCAATCATGATCAATAAGTCGATTGGCAACATCGCCCCGGCGCCACATCATAGTCCCGTCGGCAATCGGCTACTTCCTAAACAATCACCGCCGATCGTGTTTCGGCCACCTCCCGCCGCGAATCAGTTCCAGTACCAATATCCAGGAGGTCACCTTGAACAACAACATCGGCCGCAGACACCACCAGTCCAGTATCGGCAAGGACCTGTCCATTACGAGCACTACGAGCCGATGCCACAAGTTCAGGCTCAGGACAACAGGCCTTGGGCTGATCTAATTGCCGACGTCATGCGCAATCAGTTCGGCCTCAAACCCAAGGATTCTGGCAACATGTACCGGTACCCATATCCAGAATACTTCGAAAGGGTGTCACTGCCAAACCGGTACAAAGTGTTGGATTTCTCAAAATTCTCCGGGCAGAACAACGTTTCCACTTACGAGCACGTCAGCCGATTCTTGGCTCAATGCGGAGAAGCATCGGCTACAAGCGCACTCAGAGTGCGCCTATTCCCGCTCTCTCTCTCTCAGGATCGGCTTTCACCTGGTTCTCATCATTGCCACACAACTCATTTCAAAGCTGGGCCGATCTTGAGAAACAATTCCATAGTTACTTCTATTCCGACACCCACGAGATGAAGTTGTCGGACCTCACCGGCATCAGGGAGAAGCATGAGGAATCGGTACAAGATTACATCCAACGCTTCAGGGACATGAGGAACCGATGCTACAGCCTGGTGTTATCGAACTCCCAGTTAGCCGACTTGGCTTTTCACGGCCTCTATGCCGCCGATCCGTGAAAGGTTTTCGGCCCAAGACTTTGACACCCTGGCCCACCTAGCCCAAAATGTGATGGCACATGAACAAAGATTTCAAGAGTCCAGTAAGGCCTTCAAGAAAGGCCTTCAAGAGTCCAGCAACATACATAGATTCAAGTGACAACGATGCAGAGGTGGCAGCAGCTGAGTGGACCAGAAACAAGAAGGCCATAACCTGCCAATGGCTGAAAAAGTTGGCTAAGGAGGAGAAATACGACTTTGATATCACTAAAGCCGATAGGATTTTCGATTTGTTGCTGAAGGAGAAGCAAATTCGGCTGCCGAACAACCACGTTATCCCATCAGCCGATGAACTCAAAAAGAAAAGATACTGCAAGTGGCATAACACCACCTCCCATAGCACAAACAATTGCAAGGTATTCAAGCAGCAAATCCAGTCGGCCATCGAAGCCGGGAAGATAAAGTATGAAGAATCGACTAAGCCGATGAAGGTCGATGGCAACCCCTTCCCAGTCAACCTGGTCCAAGCCAACCACAGGCGAGCTGATCGGCAACACCGAATGACATACAGCTTAGCCAAAACACTAAGATCAGTTAGTGCCGACTCAGGACTACCCCACAAAGAGCCGACTGAAGATGTAGCTGCCCCAATCAACATGGTTCATACCAACGGACGATCGGTCGATCGTCGGTCCAGGCAGGACAGTCGGCTGCGATTCCAACACAGGGTGCAGGAGGAAGAAGAAAGCCGCTGTGGCAAGCCGTACCAGAGGGCACCCGATCGGCTAGGCGTGGCATACTACCGCCGCCACGACGGCTATGACCCGCATTGGCACTGCGAGTTTTTTAGGTTCTGCTGAGAGCAAGGAATGAGGTTACCAACCCTTGAAAATTGCCCAACATGTAGTGACTACCGGGAGGACGAATACAGGGACCTCCACTGGAAAGTTCTAGCCGATTCGTCCCTTGAGCCGTTCAACTTAACCAACGGAAACCTTCCGTTCATGATCGGCTCGGCCCAATCCAAGGACTTCTTCCAAGAAGAAGATCAAGAAGAGGCTAATGAAGAGCAATCGGCCAAACCCCAATGGTGCCCTTTGAACCTCTTTACCAAAACACAGAAAAGACAAATTCAGAGGCTCAAGAGCAAGGGGTAGGAGGAAGAAGTCCGGCGGATGATCCAATAGCAACAACGTCGACAAGGCACAAAACAATGGCGTGCCAAGAAACAAGCGGCCCCAGCCGACGAAAGCCCAGCCGACAAAGCGAGAAGGGTGGCAAAAGGGAAAGCTGTGATCTCTGCATCGGTCAACATGGTTTTCATTCTACCAGCCAAATTTGAGGCTACCGAGGTCGATGCAGACACAGTGGAAGAGACCATGGCTAGGCTAGTTCTGTCCCCAGAACAAGCTATTTTTGAGAAAACAGAGGGGACCAAAAATTGGCACTTGAAGCCACTATATGTCAAAGGATTCGTCAACGGCAAGCCGATGTCCAAAATGCTAGTCGATGGAGGGGCTGCTGTTAATCTAATGCCTACGTGACTTTTTAGGAAGCTGGGAAAAGGAGTCGAAGATCTGATCAAAACGAACATGGTGCTCAAGGACTTCGGCGGCAACCCTTCATAAGCCAAGGGAGTTTTAAACGTCGAGCTGACCATCGGCAGCAAAACCATGCCCACTACGTCTTTTGTCATCGACGGGAAGGGGTCGTATAGCCTGCTGCTTGGAAGGGACTGGATCTATGCCAATTGTTGCATCGCTTCCACAATGCACCAAAGCTTAGTCCAGTGGCAAGGCGACAAGACAGAAATCGTGCCAGCCGATAGGTCAGTCAACGTCGCTAACGTTGATTTGCCTTTATGGGAAATCGATGGTATTGATTGTCTGTCCGGCAAAGTTTGGCAAGCCGATTTCTTAAAGGTGTCCGATTCTGATATAGAACCCATTGGAGACAACGAGCCTCAATTACAACTTTGAAGGCGTCGTGGAGGGCTCGAGCGTCTACAACAAAGACACCGTGGACGACAACGACGGAAAACTCGGGCAAGGTTTTATGTCGGCCGACGAGTTAGAAGAGGTTGATATAGGTCCTGGAGATAGGCCTAGGCCGACATATATTAGTAAAAACTTGTCGTCTCATTTTAGAACCAAGCTTATTGATTAGTTAAAGGAATATAAAGACAGCTTTGCTTGGGAATACTTTGAGATGTCTGGTCTTAGCCGATCCATTGTTGAACATCGGCTCCATATCAAGCCCGGATATCGGCAATACAAACAACCTCTCAGGAGGTTTAGAGCCGATATGTATGAAGCGATTAAAGCTGAAATCACTCGGCTATATTATGCTGGATTTATTCGGCCCTGCCGATATGCAGAATGGGTTTCAAATATAGTTCCAGTGATGAAGAAGAACATCAAACTTAGAGTGTGTATCGACTTCAGGGATTTAAACAAGGCCACCCCTAAGGACGAATACCCAATGTCCATAGACGATTTGCTGGTAGATGCCGCCTCAGGCCACAAAATTATAAGTTTCATGGATGGCAACGCAGGTTACAATAAGATCTTCATGGCCGAGGAAGACATCAACAAGACAGCTTTTAGGTGCCCAGGAGCATCAGCCTATATGAATGGGTTGTCATGACGTTCGGCCTGAAGAACGCTAGGGCTACGTATCAGAGGGCCATGAATTACATTTTTCATCATTTGATCGGCTTTTTAGTGCAAATCTACATAGACGATGTTGTTGTCAAATCCAAGGAGGTAGAAGACCACATAGTCGATCTGAGGAAAGTTTTGGAGCGAACAAGAAAATATGGCCAAAAAATAAACCCTATAAAATGTGCGTTTGGCGTATCGGCTGGGCAATTTTTGGGATTCCTTGTTCATGAAAGGGGAATCGAGGTTACGCAGAGGAGCATCAACGCAATCAAGACGATTCAGCCTCCAAAGGACAAGAAGGAATTGCAATCGTTGATCGGCAAAATCAATTTCATCAGGCAATTTATAGCAAATCTATCGAAAAAGATGGAGCCGTTCACACCATTGCTTCGGTAAGGCCGATCAAGCGTTTACCTAGGGGGCAGAGCAGCAAAAAGCCTTGGACAGCATCAAGAGTTATCTAAGTTTCCCTCCAGTCCTAATTTCTCCACAGAAAGGAGTGTCATTCAAGTTATATCTGTCAGCCGACGGGAAATCAATCCGCTCAGTTTTGATTCGGAGGTCGAAGGAAAGGAGAAGACAATCTTTTATCTCATCCGATGGCTTCTGGATGCAGAAATAAGATATTCACCAGTGGAGAAGTTATGTTTACGCCTGTATTTTTCCTGCACGAAGTAAAGGTATTATTTATTATCCAACGAGTGTACTGTGGTATGCAAAGCCGACGTAGTCAAATACATGCTATCGGCTCCAGTTCTAAAAGGACGAGTTGGGAAGTGGATTTTTGCCTTAACGGAGATTGATCTGAAATACCAGGCACCCAAGGCAGTAAAAGGACAAGCTATAGCCCGATTTCATAGTGGAACACAGAGATGATTCAATCGGCTCGGTGAATATCAGCCTTGGAAAACTTTTGATGGCTCGGTTTGCACTGATGGATGCGGCATTGGCTTAGTAATAATCTCTCCAAGGGGGGCAAGCTTTGAGTTTGCTTTTTCAATCACACCCGATGCAACAAACAATCAAGCCGAATATGAGGCCGTGATAAAGGGATTACAATTGCTCAAGGAGGTCGAAGCCGACACCATCGAGATAATTGGAGATTCACTGTTGGTCATCAGCCAGCTATCAGGGGAATATGAATGCAAGAACGATACGCTGATGGTCTACTATCGAAAATGCCAACAATTGATGGACTGCTTTCGGCTAGTAACATTGAAACATATCCCAAGGGAACAAAACGCAAAAGCCAATGATCTAGCTCAGGGGGCATTAGGCTATAGGACGATGACAAAGGATATTGAAGTGGAAATTGCCACAATGTCAGCCGACGATTGGAGATTTGACATCTACAACTACCTACAAAATCCCTCCCAGTCGGCTTCAAGGAAATTGTGCTATAAGGCTTTGTGATATGTTCTATTTGACGAAGAATTGTTCTATCGAACGATTGATGGTGTGCTACAAAAATGTCTCAGTGCCGATCAAGCCAAGGTTGCTATCGGGAAAGTGCATGAAGGGATTTGTGGCACACATCAATCGGCTCATAAAATGAAGTGGCTACTTCGGAGAGCGGGGTACTTTTGGCCGACTATGCTGGAAGATTGTTTTAAGTATTACAAGGGATGCCAAGACTGTCAAAAGTTTGGAGCTATCCAAAGAGCACCAGTATCGGTTATGAACCCAATTATCAAACCTTGGTCGTTCGAGGTTGGGGAATCGACATGATCGGCCAGATCAATCCACTGTCAAGCAAAGGACATAAGTTTATATTGGTGAAAACCGATTATTTTACCAAGTGGGTGGAAGGAGTTCCCTTAAAGAAGGTTGACTCTGGAGACGCAATCGAGTTTGTTAAAGAACACATCATATACAGATTCGGTGTCCCTCAAACTATAACTACGGATCAGGGATCTATCTTTGTCTCCGATGAGTTTGTTCAGTTTGCTGACGGCATGGGGATCAAGTTGTTAAATTCTTCGCCATACTATGCTCAGGCAAACGGGCAAGCCGAGGCTTCTAATAAAAGCTTGATCAAGTTCATAAAGAGAAAGATCGCTGAGTACCCGAAGCAATGGCACGACCGATTAGCCGAATCACTTTGGGCTTATTGGATGGCTTGCCATGGATCAATCCAGGTGCCTCCATATAAATTGGTCTACGGACATGAAGTAGTCCTGGCGTGGGAAAATATCATCGGCTCAAGACAAATTCAACTACAAGACCAGCTAACAGCCGATGATTATTATAATCTGATGGTAGATGAATCAGAAGACCTAGTCCTATCAAGGATGCGTGCCTTGGAAAAATTGACCAGAGACAAGGAGCGAGTAGCCCGTCATTATAACAAGAAAGTTGTGCCTAAGTCTTTTGAGGAGGGCGAGCTCGTTTGGAAATTAATATTGCCGATTGGATCAACGGATAACAAGTTCAGCAAGTGGTCACCTAACTGAGAAGGACCTATCAAGATCCACAAATGTGTCTGCAAAGGGGCCTATATTCTAGAAGGTTTGGATGGAGAAGTGTTCGGACGGGCCCTAAATGGCAAATTTCTAAAAAAAATTATCCCAGCATTTTGATCAACTCTTGAATCGGCTAAGGTTGCCGACTCATGTTAGCCGATGTGTTGTGCAGATACAGGCATCGCCTTTAGGATGTTTTTCCTCTAAGTTTTCCCCTCTGATTTTTTATATATCAGCTCAACCTAGCCGACAATTACAAGTCATGTGGTTTACTAATTTTATCAATGCTAAGGACGTCATTGACAAAATTAGGGGGGCATATAATATAACACAAATTCAGAAATCATAGACAAGAGGTTTCAAAAGTTTGATGATTTTCCGAAATTTTCAAGGCGTTCGAAACTTGGACATAATTGAATCGGCAAAGAGGGGGACATGACTAAAGTCAGCAAGCCGACTACAAAAGTTCAAGTTACATGATGTCTTCGAAAGTTTTTTCAATCTGGCCTATTACAAGAGTTGATCTAGTTGCCGATGAAGTCATTAATGGCCGAGATTGCTCTCTGTCTAATGTTCTCGACCTGGTCAATCGTCTCAGCAACGGCCGCGTCGGTTCCCGGAATCGGCTTCAGGGATTTCCTCAGATATCCTAAGTAGTGAAATAGAGGACTTTACTTTGCTTTGTTGCTCCTCGATGGCCGTTGGGAGATCGGCTAGTTTCTTCTCTTCGGAAGCGAGTGCTGCCCTGCACTGGTCGAGTTCGGCCATAAGTTCGGCTTCCCTTTTCTTCAGTCATTCGATGTTGCATTGGGTGGCCGATGGCCTAGCGGTTAGTTCGTCTAACTTGGCTTTTTTCATCGATAACGCCCCAACGGTTGTTCTTGATCATTACTTCAAGATCGGCTTTGGCTTTCCTGTCAATCATCCGCTGCATTGCCCTTTCTAGTCTGTGTCGGTATTGGTCAATGTGGGAAGCTTGGGAGTTTGCGTCTGCTATGTTGTCCGGAAGATGGCTCTCGATCGCTTCTAATTTGGCGTTTATCAGCCCGCAATTGGTGACAAGGTAGTCTAATGGGCTTTCCAGCCGACGAGCAATGTCAGATAGCCTCTCCTTTAATGCATCGGCTATTGGAGCGGGGGCCTGGCTGGTGATTTCCTCTTCTTCACCGACAAACACCCTGATGTCGAAGGAAAACATGTCGGCTAGGGCCTGCAAGACCTCATTCAGCATTGATTATGTACCGAGAGGGTTAAAGGGTCGACTGGTTTTCGAAAGGATTGTTGTTTTTTTGTACCTTAACCGTGGGAGCTAGCGTCGCCTCTTCTTCTTCCACATGGTGGCTACACAGGAGCGGCCGATGGAGAGAGAGGAGGCTGCATAGACAAGTGTTAGTTGAAATCGGCCAAAACGACATAAAAGAGAAGGACAAGGTCGTGAACTTACTGGCGAAGCAGGGCGTGGCTGTCGATGGGCTAGTCATTTTTTGCTGCAATCAAGTGGTTTTGGATAAGAACGGAGAGATGTCAAGTGAATTTAAGTCACCAAAACTTCGAGATGCGTACCAATTGAGGACGAGCGGGGCGTTGAGGAGGGGATGGTGTTTGCTGAACCTGATCTTGAGCCGACGGGGTTTGTGCATATTTGCTCGAGTAGCTGGACTCGACTGCTGCTTCTTCGATGGCTTGGTCAATTTCTTCCTCGATGATTTCTTGATTAAGGGTTTCTTTAGCACTTGGGTCCAATGATGGCAAGCTGTCGGCAAGGGCTGTTGGTTGCTTCTTTGTTTTTTCTTCTGAGCGGCTGGTCGACCAGTAGCCGATGGCTTGGCCCTCTTTCTAGATAGTGCCTCACGAGTCTGACCATGCAGAAGTGTTGTCACCTTCGGCGCATGGAAGCCGATAATTGATGGAGTAAGTCCTCCAGCTGGGATCCGCCCTGCAACGTATTCGATTTTGAGCCCCGAATTGCTCTCATGGGGGGAGAAGAATCAGTTGTCTGTGAAGACAAAATACATTAGTGAAATATTAGGCAAATAATAGCTGATGAATTTCAAAATTGACCAAGCAAGAAAAGTACTTACATCAGGAATCAACTCTGGAAGTAGTGTGGTTAAGTACATGGAGGACGGCTGGTGAAAGATGTGTCTTTTCAATTCGACCCACCATCGGTCTAAGGCCGAACTCTTCTTCAAGGCTAATTCCAAGGCACCTATGCTGCCGAGAGGCGGGTTTTTGATGTTCATCAGTCGATCCATCTTTATCCTTGAGGTTATTTCCCCCCTCGTTTGGATCTTGTCGGTGTAATAAAATCCATTTGGCAACTGTCCGAGTCCGAGTTGCCTGGCAGCTGATGCGGGGTAGTAAAACTTGTATGACTTAACAACGTTACGACCCTGGTGAATGCCGATTGGGAGAATGCAAGGGCTGATGGCTGCAGCAAAGATCTCCCTTGGTTTCAGATGCTCCTCGGAGTTGAGTTCATCAAAGTTAAAATCGATGGGGAGCTCGAATTCTGGATAGTTTCCATAGAAAAACCATGTCCGATTGTTCTTGGCAAATCCATCATAAAAGAGTGTGAACAAATCAGCTAAGAGTTCGCTCGACAATTTGGATCCGGCATGAACAGACGCAGCTTCTCCGAAGGACATACACCTACACGTGGTTATCTCTTCTCCATCCTCATCCTCAATCGGCTCTATTAAAGGGATTTTGGCATCGGCCAGACTGGGTCTTCTGGAAATTTTTCTGTGTAAGGAGCACAAGCCAGAGTTGTAAGAACCACCAGGGGCCTCCAGTGCTTATAACCGAGCCAGCGGCTATCTTAGCCGATGCTTGATTCAGGGTTTGGTAAAGGTAACCTAGGAGGAACTTGCCCAAGGGGATGGTTGCCTTGTTGACTAGGGCTTCGGCTACAGCTTGCCAGTTGGCTGTGGGGCCGCAGCTAGATCCATAGACGATAAACTTTTTTAGCCACATCATTAGAAAGACCGTGTGCTCCCTGGGGCTGACTAGTCTATTCCTCATGTTCATATTGACGTATCCATTCCAGCCTCCAATGGCTTTCCTCTTGAAAGAGTATTGACCCTTGTTGTCCAGCTGGTTAGGGTTAGCCGATGATAAGACATCTAAACCAGTTATCATGCAAACATCGGCTAGTGTGGGAGCCATAGGTCCTTGCTGGAAGAGAAAGGCATTAAATGTGTTATTCCAGAAGTAACAAGCAGCCAACATGAGTGGTTAGTCCTTGGCTTGGTCGGCTATTGAAAGAGCTAGACATTGGGCGATCCCTATTTCGTCCCAGTGACTTTGTTTGCTGGCTTGTAATCTCTTGTACCAAATCGGCCAGGATCTGTCAGTGGATGGCTAGGATTTGATGGTTTCGTTCCAAGGCACCAAGCTAGGGTTTTGAATCCTATAAGGAAGTCTGTTTGTTTCAACATTGATGATGTCTGTAGGATCTGTGTTGCCGATGGGGACTAGGTAGTATCTCTTTTCACTGATCAAACTAGGGATGGCTATTTGATGAGAAAGGTGCTACAGATGAAAAGAAAGCAAAATTTAGATTATTGAAGCCTCGAATCCAGATTTATGAGTAAAGGCGGAGAAAGGGGGATTGAGTTGATCATACTTACCTCGGTGAACTCAGCCGATGAGATATCGGAGGGAGCAGATGAAGACGCCATTGATGGGGATGAGCTCGTTGTCTGGAAGGAAGATTGATGTAGGCTTGTTTAGGGCTCCGAGAAAATCGTCGGGAAAGTTTTAGCGATTTTCTGGCTAAGTGTGTTCAGTGCGCAAATAACGGTGTGAGTATTTCGGGGCACTTAGGCATTACTTAAAGAGGTGTGATGACGGCTGAAACATAATCGACCTAGGGTTGCGCCTGTAATTCGTATTACACAAAATCCGTAATACTTTCATATCGCGGACTTGGGGGGCATCTGTTAACGACCAAATTTGGTAACCAAATCCCCGGGTTTGAAGTAGAGATTGAAGCGGAATCGGAGTAGATGCTCGATCTGCGAAGAACAGAGGCTGTATCGGCTGAGTCCAAATCGGCTGCGGAGCCCGTCGGCTAAGCCTGAATCGGACCAGGATAGTCGATAGCCGATTCTGAGTTGAGATAGAAGTGGAGCCATTCCTGAAAGGAAAACATGAAGATAAGGTGTTGGATTCCATCTCGAAATTGTGCATTTAAGATATTGCCATATGTGGATAATGTCATATAACAGCAGTTGTATCTTTAAATTGGGATATTTTTTAGTTTCATTCCGTGATAATGTTGGTTTGTTTTGTAATCTAATCTGTAATAGGAATCATGTCTGTCATGGACTCATTATGTATCCGGGTATAAATAAGACCCGAGGGCTTGTAAATCAACAACATATAATCAATCAACTTCGGCGCATCGCCACCCTTTTAGTTTATTCTTTTCGACAAGTTCTTGCTCTTGCTCGGGCTGCATTGATTTCGATCTCCGAACAAGGTAATTCCTTGTTATAAGTGGTTTGTATCGTCGGGGTTAGTGCTTCCATCATCATGATACTCTAGTTCCAATATTATAAACTGCTTAATTTATCATATACGGCATATAATCTAGAGCAATGTCTAGATCTATCTCGCAATCGACTGATTTCTCTCTGAAGACAGCAGCCGATAGAGTTAGATCCAGATGTTGAATTAGATTATATGTCGTATCTACCGTCTCGAAGGGTTCTCATTAGCTTATACAGATCTAGTATTTCTTTTTGTGCTTAATGCTGCATCTAATCGACATGTTAAGTCGGTTTTAGAACTATCAAGATCTGTTCGGTTTAATGTTTATTATTAGAGTCAGAGCTGGAGTTTCAGCCAGCCTTACCTGTTTTAGTTATCTTCTAGTATTAATTGCTATTAGATATATTAAAGCTGCCTTTTAATTAAGATCTCAATCTATTTAAATGCCCTAAGCCAATATTGATCTGTCAAGTTACGTTGACAGCCGATTAATCTAGGTTTAGCGTATTTAGGTTAGATTAATATCTTTTTATAAAATGTATCGGAGTACTAGCCGATTCACGTTAGACCTGCAGTATCGGCTAGGTTATCAATGCAGATAATTATTATCCTAATGTGCCTGTAGCCTAAGCGATTTGTACTGTCTCGGTATACTACCGATCTATCCCAATCACTTAGTATAAACGTGCTTTGGGATAACAATTATATGTTTATTGATGTCTTCAGCCGATCCAGTAGGGTCAAATTCTAACTTAACGCCTATTTATCGTTTTCTTGTTGGTTACAGGATCAAACCAACTGGCACGCCCTTGACGACACCAGAAGCGACCAATTTGGACCTGCACTAGGGTAAAGCAAACCTCTCAGGCGAGTGCGTGGGAATCAAAATTCTCATCAACAGCGGGCCGGTTTTTTTCCTAGGCAACTGCTGGCCGGTGAACTTCGTCATGATGGTTGTCACGGTTTCCATGGATGAGGTCGCAGGCTCCTAGGAGTCCGATGCCCATTGCAACGACCGTCGTCACCACAATGCGGGGCGGGTTGCACGACGCGAGCAGGCCCAGTGCCCTCGCATCCAGCCCCAGAGCCTGGAGTCCGACTTCACAATGGAGTTCGAGGGACAACAAGTCTTCTGAACGCCGACGGCAAACCTGGTGGCCATTGAGCGAGCACTCAACGGCCTTCCCGACTCCTAGAGGTGCGGAAGGCAAAGGCCATGACCCAGGCTACCGCTGCCAGGTCAATGTCCTGGGCCCGTCCGAGCACCCCACGGGGAGCGCACAATGCTCAAGGTCCCAGCCGCGGTAGAGTGCGGGCCACTACGCCTCTCCTGGCCCCTCTAAGGGCCAAGCCGCGATGGATGGGGCCGTTCCAGGTGGCTCGGGGGGCCGTCTCGGGAATGCCCGTACGACGGAGCACCATGGCAGCTCCTACACCGGGGATATGCGTAAGATCATCACACAGAATACCGATGCTCATAACACCATAGACCGTCGCGTCATGAACCGGAGGCGCCAAGAGATGCGACGCCGGGACGACTATGACCAGGCCCATGGCCCTCCTGAGGCCCACTACGTCAGGGCTCCCCGGGGGCTCTATAGACTCTTGGGATGCTCTCTGCGACGCCTTCATTGCCAACTATCAGGGCACCTGGCAACGCCCCGCCTCACACTATGATCTCTGCCAAGTTTTGCAGGGGGCTACAGAGTCTATTCGGGACTATATCCGATGCTTCTCGGAGCGTCGCAACATCGTTGCGAGCATCACCGAAGAGGACGTCATCCGCATCTTCTTCGAGGGCCTCCAAAAGCCCTCTGAGCTGTTTCGGTTCCTCGTGAGGAATCGACCAACCTCTTTGGTGGACGTGATCTCCATTGTCGAGAGCTTCGCCGATGCCGAGGATGCCGAACGACAGGAAATGCTCGCCCCAAAGTCCCACATCTCGAGGGAGTCTCGAGGGAAGGAGCGGGCAGAGCCTGAGCGGCGTTTCCTGAGAAGAGCGGACCGCTGACCACTTCCGCGGGTCAGGAGGGATGAAGTGAAGCGCAAATCATCCCCAGAGGTTGTGGCCATTGAAATGCCATGCTTGAGAGGAGAAACCTCGGGCGAATCGGTTTGTGAAGCACTAGACAAATCGTGCTTCCTGCACCCAGAAGGTAATCACACCATCCGCTAGTGCTACACCCTCTAGGACCAGTTGGCCCGGGAGGCGCAACATCCCTGAGCTCCGAGGCCGCGGCGAAGGAGGGACGGGGATGCGAAGCGCTACAAAGAGGATCACCATAGGGATGATGGCTTCCAGAGCCGACCCACACGCCGCATGATCCTCGGCGGTGAAGCAACATCGGAGAGCCGACGTCAGCAGAAGCTTCTCTCTCACCGGGTGAATGCAGTCTCCATCGAGCCAACCGAGCGCCTCCTGTCGTAAGAGGTCCCGATCTCTTTCTCTCAAGCCAACCAATGGGCCGACGTCCCGAAGCTAGCCAGTTTCCACTGGTGGTGGACCCGGTGGTGCTCAAGGTGCGCCTCAAGCGTGTCCTCATTGATGGGAGGAGGGGCATCAACGTCCTCTTCCCAGGAACCCTGCGCAACCTCGGGGTCTCCCTCTCTCCCCTCGAGCCCATAGACTCACCGTTCTACGGCATTGTCCCTGGCCGATCGAGCTTGCCACTCAGCGTGATCTCACTCCCTATGACGTTCGGGACGCGAGAGAATTTCCGCATCGAGTTCGTCAGATTCTATGTGGCGGACTTCGACACCGCCTACCATGCGGTACTTGGCCGCTCGATTATCGCCAAATTCATGGCGGTCCCCAACTACATGTACCTGGACCTCAAGGTCCCAGGGCCCGTAGGGCAGTTCTCCGTTCGAGGCGATGTCGCCACCTCCTACGCCTGTGAAGCCGAGAGCCTCACCTTGAGTGAGGTTGCCGACCCCTCAGCCCACCTGGGGCGGTTTTGTTAGTGATATGCCCTAGAGGCAACATGGAGATGTTGGATATCATGGCCAATGTTTATGTATCAATGAATAAAGTGTTATTCTGTTCCATGAACTAGACATCTTGTATTGATCAATAAGTACGTGACTTATTTATGAGACTCTTTATATATGAATCTATTTCTAAATGATCCCTGATCATATATCATATCTATGGAACAAATATGATTCTAAGATCAACATGCTTATTGATTGATGATCATGTCTCATAGATCATCGCATGGAGATACCAAATCAATAAACGTGAACATGTGTTAGAGAACACCTTGTTGGATAGACCCACCTTGAGACACTACAGGGAATTAATATGCAAGCTACAGAAATCCATTTATGGATTGAAGCAAGCATCTCAGAGTTGGAATATTCATTTTTATGAGGTAATCAAAGGGTTTGGTTTCATCAAAAATGAAGAGGAGGCATGTGTTTACAAAAGGGGCAATGGGAGCGCAGTTGTGTTTCTAATCTTATATGTGGATGACATATTGTTGATTGGAAATGATATCCCTATGCTAGAATCCGTCAAGTCTTCATTGAAAAATAGTTTCTCCATGAAAGACTTAGGGGAGGCATCATACATTCTGGGCATTAGGATTTGTAGAGATACATCTAAGAGACTAATTAGATTAAGCCAAAGTACATACATTCACAAGGTGCTGAAGAGGTTCAACATGCATGATTTCAAGAAAGGTTTCTTGCCAATGTCCCATGACATTAATCTTAGCAAGAATCAGTGTCCAAGGACAAATGATGAGCGAAATAAGATGAGTATGGTTCCATATGCTTCGGCAATTGGATCCATCATGTATGCTATTCTTTGTACATGTCCAGATGTATCGTATGCATGCTACGAGTAGGTACCAATCATATCCAGGTGAAGGTCACTGGATAGCCGTAAAGAATATCCTTAAGTACTTGATAAGAATTAAGGATATGTTCCTAGTCTATGGAGGTGAAGAAGAGCTCGTTGCAAGTGGTTACACCGATGCTACCTTCCAAACAGACAAAGATGACTATAGATCACATTATGGGTTTGTGTTCTGCCTAAACGATGGCGCAGTCAGTTGGAAAAGTTCCAAACAGGAGACTGTTGCTGATTCTACAATGGAGGATGAGTACATTGCTACTTCTGAAGCTGCAAAGGAGGCTGTTTAGATCAAGAAATTTGTTTCTGAGCTGGGTGTGATGACCAGTGCTACTCGTCCAATGTCTCTTTATTGTTATAACAGTGGAGCCATTGTGCAGGCTAAGGAGCCTAGATCACATCAGAAATCCAAACACATTCTTCGGCGATACCATCTCATCCGCGAGATAGTGGACAAATGTGACATAAAGATATGCAAAGTGCACACGGATCTAAATATTGCCGATCGGTTGACAAAGCCTCTCCCTCAGCCAAAACATGAGGCGCACACCAGAGCAATGGGTATTCATACTTACATGATTGACTCTAGTGCAAGTGGGAGACTATTAGTGATATGCCCTAGATGCAACATGGAGATGTTGGATATCATGGTCAATATTTATGTATCAATGAATAAAGTGTTATTCCGTTGCATGAAATAGATATCTTGTATTGATCAATAAGTATTGTTATTCTAAGATCAGCATGCTTATTGATTGATGATCATGTCTAATATATTATGGTATGGAGATACCAAATCAATAAACGTGAACATGTGTTAGAGAACACATTGTTGGATTGACCCACCTTGAGACACTACAAGGAATTAGTGTGCCATTAGTTGGTCTCAAGTAGTGTTGGTGCAAAGTCTTTAGACCTGAGATCATCATGGATTCCAACATGTGTAGTAGCTTACTTAGAGCATCTCCATGAGTTTCCTATTTTTTCTCCTAAAAACTTGTAGTTTGGTAACTCCTAAAACGATTTGGGGAGGAAAAAAAGGTCATCTCCATGAGTTTCTAATAAATGACATCTAAAATTTTAAATCTAGGACCCACATCAATTAGTTTGCAACATTTTTTCTTTTCTGTCGTGGGAAACATCTCAAAGCTAGTATGGGTAGTAGTATTAAAAAGCACATGTACACATAATATCAATGATAAAAATTCTTGCGAATGCAAATAGTACTTGGCAGATACATAACCACAATGAGAAAAATGCAAATAATACCTGGCAGAACACATGTTCATTGAATGACAAGATAAAAAATACTTGTCAAGGTAAAGAAATGAAAGCAACTACATATAATTGAAGGGTTACACGGAGGCTACGCTAGCCGCAAACAAAAACTTTTAACCGCGCAAACCAGGAACACTTGCAAGTAAGGGCCGATAGATCGTTACCGATTGGAGTGTGCAGCGGAAACAGCCAATCAGGGCAATCCGATCGGGAACAGTGTAGCCGATTCCCGGGGACAGCCGATTCACCAATCAGCCGATTCGAGTCATCCGGCCACGTTCTTACGCCTCGCTCCGATGCGCCCGACTGTAGTCGATTCCACCACAGCCGATCGCTCCGATTGCAGCCGATCCGAAGCAGATCAACAGCGCGCAACGTAGCAGCGCCTCTACCGGTATCCACACGTCCGGGGACAGAACGCCGAACACCCGTGTGCTAGCACGCGATGCAAGGCTAGGCTCGAAAGTGGGGAGGGTTTCCGTGGAGATTGATCTCGGCGACTTCTGTTGCACGTGATGCAATTGACGTGTCGCAGCTCTCCACCACTCCCTTCTTTATATAGAGTTGGCCGACTAGGACTAGTGGTAGATCAGGACTCTATTTTGAATCGGATCCTATCCGAATCTCACAGAGTTGGCCGCCCATACGTCGTAAGCCCATAGGACTCTATCCGATCGGATCCCTATCCAATCGAGCCATATCCGAGTCCAACTGGAATGCCTGTTCTTATCCCCTTAAGCGTGCGACCCGTAGGTTCAGGTATACTCGGTTTCGGCTATAGTCTAACTTAGCCGATCGTCGGCTCGAGTCCAACTCAGCCGACTTGTCAAGAGCGGCGCCTAGCAAGCACATATTGACACCATAGTATACAAGAATATAATATCGGCTCAACCTATAATGTGTACACAAATCCCTTTGCCTCACGATACCGCTTAAGCTATAGGCAAGATGTGTGCCATCCCTTCAATAGCTTAACCATTCACTCGAACCGTATTGGATTATCCGTCTTGATTGACTCCTCAATCAACTTAGCATGGCTATGCATTTCCATATTCCATTACCTCGAGGGGCCCAGAGATATCTCTCCAAAGGAGGGGCAAATTCCATCTTGATCACTCACATCCCACTCCATGTTTCATAGCAAACCCGAAAACTACCTTTATAACTACCCGATTACGGAATAGCGTTTGGTAGTCCCAAAGTAGGCTACTACACATGTTGGAATCCATGGTGATCTCAGGTCTAAGGACTTTGTACCAACACTACCTCGAGACCAACTAATGGCACATTAATTCTGTAGAGTCTCATGGTGGGTCTATCCAACAATGTGTTCTCAAACACATGTGTCCATGTTTATTGATTTGGTATCTCCATACCCATGATCTATGAGACATGATCATCAATCAATAAACATGTCGATCTTAGAATCATATTTGTTCCAACAATATGACATATGATCGTGGATCGTTCGTAAATAGATTCATACATGAAGAGTCTCATAAATAAGTCACGTACTTATTGATCAATACAAGATGTCTATTTTATGGAACTGAATAACACTTTATTCATTTATACATAAACATTGACGTGATATCCAACATCTTCATGTTGCCTCTAGGGCATATCACTAACAATCTCCCACTTGCACTAGAGTCAATCATGTAAGTATCTAATACCCATTGCTCTTGTGTGCGCCTCATGCTTCGGCCGAGGGAGAGGTTTTGTCGGCGGATCGGCTATGTTGAGATCCGTGTGCACTTTGCATATCTTGACATCACCTCTGTCCACTATCTCGCGGATGAGATGATATCGCTGAAGTATGTGTTTGGACTTCGATGTGACCTCGGCTCCTTGGCTCGTGCAATGGCTCCACTATTCTCACAATAGAGAGACATTGGACCAGTCGTACTAGTCATCACACCAAGCTCGAAACAAATTTCTTGATCCAAACAGCCTCCTTTGCACTTTCCGAGCAAAGCATTGTACTCGGCCTCCGTTGTAGAATCAGCAACGTATCCCGCTTGGAACTCTTCCAGTTGATCGCGCTCCGTTTAGGCGAACACGAACCCGCATTGCGATCTATAATCATCCTTGTCTGTTGGAAGCTAGCATCGGTGTAACCACTTACAACGAGCTCTTCTTCACCTCCATAGAATAGGAACATATCCTTAGTTCTTCTCAAGTACTTAAGGATATTCTTTACGTAGTCCAGTGACCTTCACCGGATCTCGATCGGTATCTACTCGTAGCACTCAAAGCGTACGAGACATCCGGGCGTGTACAAAGCATGGCATACATGATGGATCTAATTGCCGAAGCATATGGAACCATACCCATCTTATTCCGCTCATCATGTGTCCGAGGACACCGATTCTTGCTAAGATTAATGCCATGTGACATGGGCAAGAAACCTTTCTTGGAATCATGCATGTTGAACCTTTTCAACACCTTGTCAATGTATGTACTTTGACTTAATCCAATTAGCCTCTTGGATCTATCTCTATAGATCCGAATGCTAATATGTATGCTGCCTCCCCAAAGTCTTTCATGTAAAAACTATTTTTCAATGAAGACTTGACGGATTCTAGCATAGGGATATCATTTCCAATCAACAATATGTCATCCACATATAAGATTAGAAATACAATTGCACTCCCACTGACCTTTTTGTAAACAAAGGCCTCTTCTTCATTTTTGATGAAACCAAACCCTTTGATTACTTCATCAAAACGAATATTCCAACTCCGAGATGCTTGCTTCAATCCATAAATGAATTTCGTAGCTTGCATATCTTTCCAGGCGATTCTGGATCGAGAAAACCCCGAGGTTGTATCATGTATACATCCTCGCTTAGGTTTCCATTTAGGAAAGCCGTTTTGACATCCATCTCGCCATATCTCATAATCGAAATATGCAGCAATCGCTAGGATAATCCGAATAGATTTAAGCATTGCGACGGGCGAGAAGGTTTCATCATAATCAACTCCTTGAATCTGTTTAAAACCTTTCGCCACCAATCGCGCCTTATAGATGTGAACATTTCCATCCATATCGGCCTTTTCTTAAAAACCCATTTACACTCAATGGTTTTGACACCATCGGTGGATCAACCAAGTTCCAAACTTGATTGTCGTACATGGATTCTATTTCGGATTTCATGGCTCCAAGCCACTTGTAGGAATCGGGTCCCACCATCGCTTCCTCATAGGTCTTAGGTTCATCGTTGTCTAACAACAATATATCACGTTGTTCCGCACTGTGTACTGCCGGTGCACGACGTGATCTTTCGACCTCCGTGGGCGGTGTATCTACAACCGGTGGCGCAACACTTTGCTCCTCCCGTTGTGGTTCTCGTGGTCGCCGAAACATTTTTTGGTGTTTCTTGAACTTCTTCAAGATGGACCCGCTCCCACTAACCCTTCTTGAAAGAAACTCTTTCTCCAAGAAGACACCGTGTCGCGATAAACACTTTGCCTTGTTCCCGATTATAAAAGTAATATCCCTTGGTTTCCTTAGGATATTCCACAAAGAAGCACTTGTCGATTTGGGTGTGAGCTTGTCGACGTAAACGTTTTACATAAGCTTCACATCCCCAAATTTTGAGAAAAGACAAACTAGGGGTTGCCCTGTCCATATCTCATATGGTGTCTTTCAAACCGACTTAGATGGAACTCTATTTAGTGTGAGCGCATGCTTTTCAAGAGCATATCCCCGAAGGATAACGGAAGATCACTTTGGCTCATCATCGACCGCACCATGTCCAACAAGGTGCGATTTCTCCGTTCGGACACCCCATTCCATTGTGGAGTTCTGGCGGAGTCAACTGTGGAACAATTCCACAATCTTTCGATGATTACCAAACTCTTGGCTCAAGTATTCTCCTCCACGATCCGATCGTAGAAACTTGATTGTTTTCCTAAATGATTCTGTACTTCATTCTGGAATTCTTTGAACTTTTCAAAGGATTCGGACTTATGCCTCATTAAGTAGATATAACCATATCTACTAAAGTCATCGGTAAAGGTAATGAAGTACGATAACCACCTCTAGCCATTGAGCTCATTTGTCCACATACATCGGTATGTACGAGTGCCAATAAGTCACTTGCTCTCTCACTATGTCCCGTGAAAGGTGCCTTTGTCATCTTACCAAGTAAACAAGACTCACATGTCTCAAATGATTCAAAATCAAAAGAGTGAAGCAATCCATCCTTATGGAGCTTCTCCATGCGTTTCTTATTTATATGGCCTAAGCGACAATGCCGATAAACGTGGGGTTTATATCATTAGAGAGTTGCCTTTCGTATTAATGTTATAGATAGGAGATGCTTCAAGATTCAAAACGTATAATCCATTCACCAATGGAGCATGAAAATAGAACATATCTCTCGAGATATATTGAATAACCATTGTTCATTGATCTAAAATCATATCCTTCCGCTTGCAAACATGAAGCGGAAATAACGTTTTGACATAGTGTTGGAATACAATAACAATTATTCAATTCCAAAACTAATCCCGAAGGTAGATGAAGTGGTATCGTGGCGACAAGAACGTAGCAACGCTTGCTCCATTGCCGACGCGCAGTTCACCTCGCCCCTTCTCAATCCTCTACTTCTTCTCATTCCCGCAACGATTTGCAAATATGAGCTACCGATCCGGTATCAAATACCCAAGAGTTATTAGGTGAAGTAGTAAGATTAATGTCTATAACATTAATACCTGAAGTAGAAGTCGTACTTTGCTTCTTTTTGAGATCCTCCATGTACTTCTTGCGCCTCTTCCAATGGCCTGTCTCCTTGCAAGAGAAGCAAACGGCATCGATGCCGCCGACCCTTCTTGCCCTTCTTTGCATTGGAGGCACTCGCGATCTCATCGGGAGTTAACTTCCTCTTGGTGCAAAGTTTCTTGACAGTGGTTTGCGCTTAGCCTTCGCATCATCATCACATGATGACCATTCTTCCGGATACTCTCCTCACTGCCTTAAGCATCCCATGCAATTCAGCCAAGGTTCTATCCATATTGTTCACGTGATAATTCAATATGAATGTCTCGAAGCTCGGAGGGAGCGACCGGAGAATCACATAAGTAGCCAACTCTTGGCTAAGGGGAAAACCTAGTTTTCCGGACTCTCAATGTAGCCAATCATCTTTATCACATGCGGACGACGGGATTCCCTCAACAAGCTCTGCACGCAAACAAGGACTTTGAGGTGTTGAACCTCTCGGCCCGAGCTTGGTTCTCAAACATGCCACGCAGCCCCGAATAATAGTGTGAGCATCGCTGCTCTCATATTGCTTCAAGTTCGGAGACATTGTACCAAGCATGAGACAGCCTTATGTCTAGGGCATCATTAGTGTGCTTCTCGTAAGCCCTCCGTGCGTTGCAAAGTGGCATTATTTGGCAAATCCTCGGGATAGGGTACTTCAAGAACGTACTCCTTATGCTCTTGCTTGAGAACAATTCTCAAGTTGCGATACCAATCCATAAAGTTTGTTCCGTTTAATTTTTCCTTTTCGAGAATAGATCACAAATTAAAGGTACTGGGTGTAGTATTAGCCGCCATTTATTCTACAAGAAAAAGCAAAGTTTAGCACAATGTTTATGCTATGTCTTTTGTTAAACAATTTAACATAAGACTCCCATTACGTATTTTCCACCTTCCCTCTAGGTTACGTATTGGGTCAAGATCCACATGTTAGTTAATTTTCTAGTGAGCTTTGGCATCACTCTAGAAAATTAGTAACATCGGTAAGCAACTCCTTGCTAATCACATCTCTATGTGACTCTTGTTGTTGGTGTGGCATCTCCATGCCTCGGCCCCAACCTATGCCCCAAGGCCCAAAACTGTTTTGATAGCCTTGTTAAGTAAACCAAATGCTCCTGCATGTATATGTCCGACATATACCCCCTCGTGTTATGATAGAGAATGGCACTCTGCTTTGGCAGACCCACCATTGACGAGCATAACGGTGACGGGTGCAACATTTGGAAGGGCATCATTACTACTTAATTTTGTGAGGGATGCTATCCTATCAAACAAACATATCACATATATGAAAGCAGGTAGAATAGCAATAAATAGTATGGCCCCCTTCACATGGTGATCTCCATCTCCATGCCGGTGTAGAGGATCTCCATCTTCATCACCGTTCTTCCGAGTGTCGAATGCTTGATTTCTTCAAACTAAGCTACTACTACTATAGAAGCTCTAATTGAAGATTACATCGACTCGCAGGTCGTGAAAGAATATTACAAGCATTGCACGTATGAAAGAATATTACAGGGATTGCACATATGAAAGAATATTACATGCATCACATGCATCTCATACATCTCATACATACAATAGGGCCATACCATCTCAAAGCATTCTCTGCAAAAACAAGTTAGGCGTAGAAACGTTTTCTACCTATCGCGGAGAAACGGCATCGAGACGACCTATAAGGGGGTACGCACACGGCGGTCCGGAACACCACACGAAATTCATAGATCCAATCTATGAAATCGCTTACGGAAACCATGTCGGCATAATCATATTATGTCGTCCCGATACACTATCAAGGGAGATGGTTTGCGTAGGCGCGAGGCAGCTAACAAGATCGGACTACGAGATAGCTTCGGCATAATCACATTATACCGTTCGATACACTATCAAGGAACGTTATCTCAAAGCCGACTCAAACCGAGTTATATGGAAATTGCTTCGACGTAATCACATTACGCCGTTCGATACACTATCAAGGAACGCAATTACCATTAACTCTCCTCTACGAATCCCATAAAACCGATTGATCTAATCAACCCGTGCACAAACTTGTTCCAGATCCAATCTAAAACCCGAACTAAGCAAGATTAGCTCGATACCACTGAAGGGTTACGCGGAGGCTACGCTAGCCGCAAACAAAAACTTTTAACCGCGCAAACCAGGAACACTTGCAAGTAAGGGCCGATAGATCGTTACCGATTGGAGTGTGCAATGGAAACAACCAATCGTGGCAATCCGATCCGGAACAGCGTAGCCGATTCCCGGGACAGCCGATTCACCAATCAGCCGATTCGAGTCGTCCGACCACGTTCTTACGCCTCGCTCCGATGCGCCCGATCGTAGTCGATTCCACCACACCGATCGCTCCGATTGCAGCCGATCCGGCGATCAACAGCGCGCAATGTAGCAGCGCCTCTACCGGTATCCACACGTCCGGGACGAACGCCGAACACCCGTGTGCTAGCACGCGATGCAAGGCTAGGCTCGAAAGTGGGGAGGGTTTCCGTGGAGATTGATCTCGGCGACTTCGTTGCACGTGATGCAATTGACGTGTCGCAGCTCTCCACCACTCCCTTCTTTATATAGAGTTGGCCGACTAGGACTAGTGGTCGATCAGGACTCTATTTTGAATCGGATCCTATCCGAATCTCACGAGTTGGCCGCCCATACGTCGTAAGCCCATAGGACTCTATCCGATCGGATCCCTATCCAATCGAGCCATATCCGAGTCCAACTGGAATGCCTCGTCTTATCCCCTTAAGCGTGCGACCCGTAGGTTCGGTATACTCGGTTTCGGCTATAGTCTAACTTAGCCGATCGTCGGCTCGAGTCCAACTCAGCCGACACACAACGAGCGGCGCCTAGCAGCACATATTGACACCATAGTATACAAGAATTAATATCGGCTCTAAACCTGTAATGTGTACACAAATCCCTTTGCCTCACGATACCGGTTAAGCTATAGGCAAGATGTGTGCCATCCCTTCAATAGCTTAACCATTCACTCGAACCGTATTGGATTATCTTTCCGTTGATTGACTCCTCAATCAACTTAGCATGGCCATGTATTTTCACAATCCATTACCTCGAGGGGCCCGAGATATCTCTCCAAAGGAGGGGTAAATTGCATCTTGATCACTCACATCCCACTCCATGTTTCATAGCAAACCCGAAAACTACCTTTATAACTACCCGCACGGAATAGCGTTTGGTAGTCCCAAAGTAGGCTACTACACATGTTGGAATCCATGGTGATCTCGGTCTTAGGACTTTGTACCAACACTACCCGAGACCAACTAATGGCACATTAATTCCGTAGAGTCTCATGGTGGGTCTATCCAACAATGTGTTCTCCAACACATGTGTCCATGTTTATTGATTTGGTATCTCCATACCCATGATCTATGAGACATGATCATCAATCAATAAACATGCCGATCTTAGAATCATATTTGTTCCAACAATATGACATATGATCGGGATCATTTAGAAATAGATTCATACATAAAGAGTCTCATAAACAAGTCACGTACTTAATTGATAAATACAAGATGTCTATTTCATGGAACTGAATAACACTTTATTCATTTATACATAAACATTGACGTGATATCCAACATTTCCATGTTGCCTCTAGGGCATATCACTAACAATAATTGGCCAGACAATGGGCAACAATCTTTTGCTACATAACCGTGTAGTTCTATTGCTGTAGCAGGGTCAGGGCGCTAATGTCCATTGCCATTATTTTTTCTTCCTTTTCGATCATGTCATTTTCCACCTTTTTTCTTCTAATGCCAGGCATTTTTATCTAGCACAAGATAAGATATGTGTCTCTCCTCTTTCTTCTTCTTTTTCTCCACGTCGAATGCCTCCTTCTTAGCCCATATTTTGTCCAAAGCCTCCATGCAAGCTTCACCTCCTCCTCGCCTTAGAGCATCTTTTGCCTTCTTTTGTCCATGTGGCCTCTTTCGGGCTTCGGACTCTGGGGTGCAATCTGAGTGATATCTTTAGTGACGTTGACTTGTACATTTGTAGGAGTAGATTCCGGGCGATCCTACTGTTTCTTCTTAGCGGCTTGCTTCACCTCTACGTACCGTCCTCTTGGCCTTCCACCTCTCTTCATCCTTCAAAATGTTCCAGCAATGCATGAGAGTGAATGTCTTCTCACCATTCATTCCTTTGAACATAGTTAATGCTTCAGTAACCTGCAAACATATATGTTTATTAAATATCAACATGTATGTGTTCTAAGATTAATGAAATATGAAAAAATTACATTAACACTAACCTTGTCTTGAATGGTTTTTTGACTTTGATTTCTACGCTCAATCGCATCATAGCAAGCAAAAGTACTTGTTGACATTTTCAAGAATATACATCCATCTATGTAGTAGTGAACTCTCTGTTCAACTTGCAAATGACTTCCTATGGGTCTCATAGTAGTCAGAAATTCTACGCCAAAAGGAGGCATGAGACTGATTAGCACCGTGCACGGGATCTTTGCTGACGTTCACCCAAGCGAAGACAACAATTTCATCCTCGTCTGGACTGAAATTTTTTTGCCTCTTGGCGTTTGGCCTTGTAATGCGTTGGCGTTTACCACCAGCACTGGGCTGCACTTCTACAACTTCAACAGCTACTACTGCCTGCACTTCATCTTCTTCAAGACGTGCTGCTACGTGCACGTCCTCTTATGGTCTTCAAATCCCGTGACCAAGTCAGTCCAATATCCACCACCGGACATTGCTAAGAGCCTGCACATATGGACAAAGAAATCATTACCAAATGCCACGAATCAAAAAATTTTACTAGGCGACGAAATTAATGCATGCGACCCATAGGATAATATTAAGCAGAAAAGGGGTATGGTATCCCATAAACATCTACTGCAAAGGTGAAAATCTTGTATCAGAAGAAGTGATAATATTCAAATCAAAGAGATAAGGTTAGTGATTATTTTCATAAAACTAGGCCATATATAGACCATAGGGTAGACTATCCCCACATATGCATATATGCAATAACAAAGCTAGATATTAGCCATACTTGCATAGCCACACTATTGAGCCATGTACAGATGGGACAAATTAACACTAATCATGCATGATTGCACACAATGCTAGATTAATTACTACTAACGCAAAAGATTAATGAAAAGCATATTGTGCTTGACAATTCATAGGCACTCGAGAATTCAGCATCATCTTATCACATAATGCAAGCTACTACAACAGAACCCTCAACTCTGAACATTAACCAAGCTAAAAGGCAGGTAAGATCTTCACAACAAGGCCTTCAAACTTTTACTCCTTTAATCGATCAACACATACAAGGCCTTCAAATTTTACTCCTGTAATCGATCAACACATATTGCTCCCATATCGGATCCTGTGATCTGGTGGACTGATCAATGAAAGGATTAATTCCAAGCCTGCAATTGCATCTGCTCACTCTGAATCTTTGGCATATACACACATGGGGGCACACCTAGCTAGATATATGCAGTACATACAAATATACACAAGGCCTATATATGTGTGTGTCCATGAAGCAGAGGCGGCATCATTTGCTACTAGGCTGCATATATATCCATATGGTCTGATCATATAGCAAGTGTGACCATGCACACTGCATATGTATGCATATCCATATATGCACATATGCAGCAGCAGCAGCAGTTATACCATATACTAGCTGTAATCACATAAGCAACCCGAATGAAATTTGCATCTCTGGCAACCATATATCTGTCCGCTTCACCGTGCGATTTTGGGCAGCGGCAAGTTGGGCATCGGCGCAGGCGACTCAGGTGGCGGTGGCGGCGTCTGCAGCGAGTCGGGCGGCGGCAAGTTGCGCGTCAATGGTGGAGAGTTGGACGGCGGAGGAGGGAAGGAGGAGGTGCGGCGGCGGTGGCGAGTCGGGCGGCGGAGGAGGAAAGGAGGAGGCACGTCGGCGGCAGCGGAGGAGGAGGAGAGGAGAAGGTGGCGGCAGAGGGGAGGAGGAGGTGGCGGCGGCAGGGAAATAGATAGGGGAGGAGGAGGCACGGCTGGAAAAAGAAGGATGCCCTAGGTAGCGCGCAAAGGCCGTATGCACGTAGTTGGTCGCGTGGAAAGTTACGCAAAAGCAAGGTAGATTTCCCAAGTGCCTAAAGATTAACAGTATATATTAGGAATTGTTGGAGACGAATGTTTTCTTATTTTTCTAATAAACAAGTATTAGAAGCTAAACAGGGAACTCTTGGAGATGCTCTAAGGGACTACCAAACATTATTCCATGAATAGGTAGTCATAAAAGTAGTCTTCAGGTTTGCTATGAAACATGTAGTGGGATGTGAATGATCAAGATGGAACTTGCCCCTCCTATGGGAGAGATATCTCTGGGCCCTTCGATGTAATGGATTATCCCTTCTATGGGAGAGATATCTCTGGGACCTTCGATGTAATGGATTATGGAAGTGCATGGCCATGCCAAGTTGATTAAGGAGTCAATCAACAGATATATAATCCAATACGAGATCGAGTGAATGATTGAGCTACAGATAGGATGGCACGAGTCTTGCCTATCGCTTAATTGATATCGTGAGGCATAGGGATTTGTGCACACATTACAGGTTCAAAATAAGTATTAGAAGCTAAACAGGGAACTCTTGGAGATGCTCTAAGGGACTACCAAACATTATTCCGTAAATAGTTAGTCATAAAATTAGTTTTCGGGTTCGCTATGAAACATGTAGTGGGATGTGAATGATCAAGATGGAACTTGCCCCTCCTATGGGAGAGATATCTCTGGGCCCTTCGATGTAATGGATTATCCCTACTATGGGAGAGATATCTCTGGGACCTTCGATGTAATGGATTATGGAAGTGCATGGCCATGACAAGTTAATTAAGGAGTCAATCAACAGATTATAATCCAATACGAGATCGAGTGAATGATTGAGCTACATATAGGATGGCACGAGTCTTGCCTATCGCTTAATTGATATTGTTAGGCATAGGGATTTGTGCACACATTACAGGTTCAGCCGCTATGATCTTCTCGTATACTATGGTGTCAACAAAGAGGCGCATGGGGTGGAAATCAGGTGTGCAATAGACAACATAACACACGCGCGACTTCAAGTCGCGGAGTTGAGATTTTCTACAAAACCCTAGCCACCGACTTCCGAGCCAAACCCTAGCCTTGCATCATGTGCTAGCACACGGGTGTTTGGCATTCTCTCCCTGGATGTGTGGATACCGGTAGAGACATCGCTACGTTGCGGTGTAAATCCGCAAGACTGGGCGGATTGAAAAACCATCGAACTGACTTCTTCTTCAGCAAATCTCTTGACCCTTTGTTCGTGAGGTGGGAGGTCGGATGGTCGAGCGAATAGGTCGGCAAGGTGGTCGGCGAAGAAGTCGGGTAATCGGACTGAGGTTGACATCAGGGTCGGCAAGGACGGCACAGCTTCCTGACATGCGTACGTTGGATTGGCTACTCCAACGTAGTTTTTCGCTGCATTGCGCATCAATTGGTAACAATCTATAGACCCATACTCGCATGCTTCCTGGTTTGCGTGGCAGAAAAAGTTTTGTTTTATGCTATTGTAGCTTCCGCATATTCCTACAAGTTTGTCCCGTTGCGCGCCGACTCTAAGGGGAAAGCACCGATGGACGAGGAATCTACAAGCTCGGCGCCATCGACGACCAGACCCGCAGCCGACCACGCCGAGTACAAGGTCGTCGCCCTCTCTGACACGGACCCCTCAAAGACGGCGCTTATAGGCACGAGCCTTGGGGAAAAATAGGAAAGCGCGCTCGTCAACTTCCTGCGCACGAACATCGACATGTTCGCTTGGAAACCGACAGACATGCCAGGAGTACCCAGGGAGTTGGTCGAGCACGAGCTCCACGTACCCCTCGACGCCAAGCCGGTCAGACAGAGGCTGTGGCGATTCAGCCAGGAGCAAAGGGACGAGATCTGGAAGGAGTTGACTATGCTTCTAGATGCAGGCTTCATTAAGGAAGTGTATCATCCGGAATGGTTAGCCAACCCGGTTGTTGTAAAGAAGGAAAATGGGAAATGGAGAATGTGTGTTGATTATACCGATATGAACAAGCATTGTCCTATGGATCCATTTACTCCCTCGCATCGAACAAGTCGTCGACTCCACCGCCGGATGTTCCCTCCTGTGTTTCCTGGACTGCTACTCGGGCTTTCACCAGATAGGCCTCAAAGCATCCGACCAGGAGAAGACATCTTTTATCACGCCGTTCGAGGCCTTCTGTTACACCACGATGGCCTTTGGCCTAAAGAACGCTGGGTCAACCTACGAACGAGTCGTTCAGCGTTGACTAGCGAGCCAGATTGGCCCTAACATGGAAGCCTACGTAGATGATGTAGTGATCAAGATGCTGAACCCTGACGATCGACTAGCCAACATAGCCGAGACCTTCGCAAACCTCCGCACCTACCGATGGAAACTTAATCCTGAGAAGTGCGTCTTCGACGTATCAGTTGGGAAGCTCCTCGGTTTCGTCGTCTCTAGTCGTGGTGTCGAGACTAACCCCGAGAAGTTCTCAGTGATCCTGAGCATGGGAAAGTCATCCTGCGTTAAGGATGTGCAGAGGCTCATAGGTAGCATGACATCGCTTGGGAGGTTAATCTCCTGTCTCGGTGAGCACAGAACGCCTTTCTTCAAACTGGTCGGAAGAACAAAGGTTTCCAGTGAATGGACGAAACCGACAAGGCCTTCACCGACCTCAAGCGCCTCCTGACCACGCCACGGGTACTCACCGTGCCGAACCCCGAGGAACAACTACTTCTGTATGTCGCCGCAACCATTTCGGTCGTCAGCACGGTGCTTGTTGTCGAGCGCCCAGAGGAAGGTTGCGCTTACCCGGTCCAAAGGCCAGTTTATTACGTGCCCGAGGTCCTTGGACCCTCAAAGATGTGGTACCCCCAAGTGCAGAAGCTGTTGTACGTCGTCCTTATCACCACACAAAAGCTAAAGCATTACTTCCAAGCCCACAAGGTGTTGGTGGTGACTGGCTTCCCCCTCGGGGATATCATTCGGAACCATGAGGCCACCGGTCAGATAGTCAAGTGGGCCCTAGAGATGGGCGAATTCTCCATCAACTACAAGCCATGCCGACCTGGACCATGTACTTTGACGGCTCCCTCAGCATCGACGGTGCTGGAGCCGGC
This sequence comes from Oryza australiensis, assembly GCA_019925245.2. Classification (NCBI taxonomy): domain Eukaryota; kingdom Viridiplantae; phylum Streptophyta; class Magnoliopsida; order Poales; family Poaceae; genus Oryza; species Oryza australiensis. Next base: position 492,031 of record JAIFGZ020000357.1, on the reverse strand, counting down.
GTACTTTTAGTCTCCCCAAAGGGTGAGCATATGAAGTATGTCCTCCTGTTGCTCTTTAAGGCATCAAATAACGCAGCCGAATACGAGGCTTTACTCCATGGTCTCCGAATCGCCAAGTCCATTGCCATCGAGCACCTCATGGTGTATGGTGATTCGAAGCTGGTTATCAGCCATGTCAATAAGGACTGGGCCTGTTCGAGCGAGAAAATGGACACGTATTGTGTTGAGGTTCAGAAGCTCGAGGGCAAGTTCAGTGGCCTCGAGTTCCACCATCTCCTTCGCGATGCCAATTCGGCAGCCGATCAACTGGCCAAGTTCGGATCATCTCGCACATTAGTTAGGGGTTTTCATTCACGAGCTACACAAACAGTCGGTCAACAACTTGGAGTCGAGTGAGCCGACTCCTCTTCGCCGGATAGCTCAGTCCCGGCCATTTCCAGCGCCACGGATGATTGGCGTCAAGAGCTCATTGACTACATCACCATCAAGGCGCTCCCACCCGACAAAGCCATGGCCGAGCGCATCGCCCGACGTAACAAGAAGTATGTCATAGTCGGCTCCGGGTTGTACAAACGCGCAGCCTCAACCCGAGTACTCCTGCTGTGTGTCCTCTCGGACCGTAGGCTCCAGATCATTGATGAAATTCATTCAGGTATCTACGGCAAGCACGTGGGCACTAGGACACTGGTCGGCAAGGCTTTCTGTTCTTGTTTTTATAGGCCGACTGCCAATGAGGACGCCAAGGAGCTAGTTCAGCGCTGCTTGGGGTGCCAATTCTTCACCAAGCAGCATCATCTTCCAGCTTAGGCTCTCCAAACGATCCTGCCGTCATAGCCATTTGCGTGCTGGGGGCTTGACATGGTCGGCCCATTCCCGAAGGCACAGCAGGGCTATGACCATCTTTTTGTCGCAATCGATAAGTTCACGAAATGGATCGAGGTGATGCCCTTGAAGACGTGCACTGCAAAGAAAGCGACTGAGTTCATTGAGGGCATAATTTACCGTTTCGGCATCTCGAGGGAGATCATCAATGACCTTGGCATGCAATTTACCAGGAATGACTTTTGGGAGTTCTGTGAGGACAGGTGCATCGAGGTCAAATATGCCTCGGTGGTGCACCCTCGGGCGAATGGGCAGTGCGAACGCGCCAATGGCATGATTCTGCAGGGTTTGAAGGCTCGAATCTTCGACCCACTCCAGAAGTACGGGGGTCGCTGGCTGTGCGAGCTCCCCGTCGTGCTCTGGGGACTACGCAATTAGCCGAGCCGAGCCACGGGGCGAACCCCATTCTTTCTGGTCTACGGCTCGGAGGCCATCCTACCAGTCGACATGCTCCATGAATACCTGAGGATTCCCCTCTAAGATGAAAGCAAGGCCGAACAAACGAGGGCCGAGGATATTGACAGCCTTGAGGAAGCACGGATGGCCGCAGCGATCCAAATGGACCGATACCAGCATAGTGAGTTCATAGAAATTTGTTTCATCCCAAAATGAGTTAAACTGGATTTTATATGGATTCTACATGTTTGTCGATTTTTCTGTTGAAAAGATATTGTTTTAGCATTTTTATTTTATATTTCCAGATTACAATCACATGGGTCGACCTCTCACTCTTTGTAACTTTTGCAGAAACGCCCTTGGAGTCTATAGAAATCAACCCGCATCCCATGAGCACATGTCTAATAACCTTTTCATTAAGAGTCCCTGATAATTTGTATTATTTACATTTAGGTCCTAGACCCACATGTCATTGAGTGTGTTTACACATGGGACCCTAGGGTTGTTCAAATTTTCAAAGACTAGTCCCTAGCTTCAACAGCAAGAGATCAGATCGGTTCCTAGGAGTTTTACCCGTGGGTTTGGCAACTTCACCGGTGGCGATCAAGGGCTCGGTTGAGGTCGAGGTCAAAAGAGAAAATGAAGAGCACGTCGTTGTGGTTCCATTCCTCTACTTACCTCGTCTAGTGGAGGTCGAAGTAGTGTAGGCGGTGGGTAGAAATAGTGGAAGGTCCCGGCTAGCTTTGCATCGTCGTCGTTGGGCGCGAACAGCGTCAACGGCTGGTCCAAGGCCTCCTAGTACATTTTGATCACCACGGACGACACGATGAGCCACGTGAACTGCTTGCACACTACCTTGTCAAGAAGCGTAGTGAGGTTGGCTGACGCGGCCGACGGAGAGTTGAAGAGGCCAGGGAAGGTGATGGGGTCGGAGACCTCAAGAACGGAGTGGTTGTATGGCTCTTGCTTGACGGACTTGGTGTAGGTGGCCTGGAACTTGGAGACGGGCGCTAAGGGAGTGCAGCTTCTTGGTGTTGACGAGGGAGAGATTTTGAGACGAGGGAGGACATGGCGCTGTTGGTGAGCACGAGGCAGGTGACCGTGCTCCGGCCGTTGATCTCGCTGCACACTTTCATTTGGGAGAGGTAGCCATTGTACAGCGAGTACTTGGGTAGCCGTCGAGGGTGCCCGTGATGTTGTGGGAGCTGGCCATGGCGACGGCGAGGGAGGTAGCCAGGAGGAAAAGCAGGCAACGGTCGGTGGCTGCCATGGCGGCGGTGATGGAGTTTGGAGTGTGGGCGAAGAAGCAGCGAATGGGTTTTCCTCCCTAGGTTTTCTCAGTATTGGCGTGGAGCAGGAGGAAAAGAATTATGAAGCAGCGAAAGCGAGGAGGAGGTGCAGCGTGTAGAAGAAATATAGGGCGGTGAGGTGGAGGGTGAGCTGGAGCTCAGCGTCGCCACTCCTCGACACGCGTCGTGCGCAGCCGGCTTCGGTCTCTCTCGTTCTCGGTCAGTTGAAAAGAGGGACAGAGGGAGAGCAAGTCGTGGAGGCTACCATGTGGGCCTAGAGTGAAGAGATCAAGGCCCTGGCTTCTTATTGGGCCATGGCCCATGTGGCGCTACCAAGATCCAGGGTTACCTCCTCTAAAATCGTGCCACCTGGCCCTCCTCGCTCTCGCCTAGTGATGGCCGGATGGGCTGGGCCGAGTCGTGTCGGCCCGGCACTGTGTACTGTGCACCGGCACGCACAACACGACCCGGTTGGTGATGGGCCGTGCCGGCACGATGTTAGGGCACGACACGACTACTGTACTGTGCGGCCCGGGCACGGCACGGCTCACGGGCCGACACAACACGCGGGGGCGGGGGGCCAATGGCAGCGCAACACGTGGCGCCGAGGGAGATGTTCGTTCGGACGGCGTTGTGCACGAGCCAATCAGAGCGCGCCACGTGGCCATAACGGCTATATTAACGTTCAAATTTGACAATAGCCGTTGGAGGGCTAAAAAATTCATAAAAAATCCGAAAAAAATCCAAAAAATATGAAATTTTTCCCTATAAATAGGGCATCCACCCCAGCCATTTCTCCTCAGCCCAAACTTCTGATCTTGTGCTCTCAAGTGCTCTCTTTGCTCTCAAGTGTGTAATTTTTTGATTTTGACAAAATTTGCTCAGATTTTATCAAAAATCAAAATTAGTTTCATAGTTCAATAGTTTGATCGGAGAGGTTTGAAGAGCTCACGGTTGGAAAGATGTAAGTGATATTCGTATTTATGTATTATTTGTATTTTGTTTGTGAATTGAATAAATATTCTAAAATTTGTTTATTTTGGTTTAAAATTTAAGAATGGATCCGAAATATCCATACTAGTCGCCGTCGTTCACTTTGGGTGATTTCGGCCCCAACTACATTTTGGGGTTTGACGATGCCTCCGAATCGGCTCCAACTCCACCATCTATGGAGGAGGTATCGGTTCAGACGGCGGCGACGGCTTCAGAAGGATTTTCCAGAACCGTGAGCAGAAGTGTTTTGACACACACCGGCTCGAAAATATCGAGAACCTCCGGTGTGTGGCAGTACTTTGACTTGCTAGACAACATGCCCAATACACTGCGGACAACCAAGAATTGGCCGCCTAGTTCGAGCAACTGTACTTTGTTAGAACTTTGTTGTGACCTTTGAGCTCTACTCTTTTCTTTGTCATGGTTTTCTCAGTTTTCCCTATGAGTTTTTACATGACAAAGTTTTTAATGAGGCAGCATGTATCATTGTATCCTATAATGATATAAACATCAATACATGTCATAACTATTTTTAACATATTTTTTTGCAATATTTTAGTAAGTGTGAATTTTTCTTTCAATAATTTCAACATCATGAATCTATCATTTTTAATTTTTTCAAGATGACAAAAATATTACTAGACCATTTTTTTCACATTTTCAGCATGAGGAAGTCATTATTTTTTAACCCTTTTTCAACCTTTTTTAACCTTTTTCAACCTTTTTTCAACCTTTTTCAACCTTTTTTCCTTTTTTTACATTCACTGTGCAAACGGGTCGTCCGTGCCGACTTGGCCCGTGGGCCAGCCGTGGGTCGTGCTTGGGCCGGGGGCATGGCATGCGGGCTAGCACGCCACGACCCGTTTAAGCAACCGTGCCTAACGGGCCATGCCTAAACGGGCCGTGCCGCTCCCGTGCCCGTGTCGGGCCGGGCCGTGCCGCCCGTTTGGCCTACTGTAGAAACATGGGTGTATTTGATTTTGAGTTAATTTTTCGGATTATTTCCTCCTCCTAAAATTGTACCTCCATAATTTAATATGTGGACATGATAAATTGCTGAAAATTTTACTGGAGGTAGATGAGTATTCCTAGATTCCATTTTGTTTGGTTACACACAAAAATCATTTGTAGATTGCTCTTAGAAATTAAACAAAGATGAGGTAATTAGGAACTAGTTTGAATTTTTAGGAGACCTAAACTCAGGAGAAAAATTCTAGAAAAATTATATTTATTCATGATTATTAACCTAGTATTTGAATAAATTATTTCATATATATATACTTATGTGCATTGTAATGATCTTTTAGGTAAGTTGTCAATTTAGCCGATTAAGAATATTAATTAGCCTAATGTTTGACTGGTTTGTCTAATTTGTTTGGGGCATCAAACCTAGTTTTTAAATTGCACAAAAATTATGTTGAGTTGTATATAATGTTTGGAATCTACATGAATTTTTCCATGATTTTGTCTAGAATGGATTATTTTAGAAAATTAGGGTATCATTTATATGTATAGGTGTTCTATCTTTGTAAATGCACCTACTATAGTTATAGGAGTTATATTAAAATTTTCTTGGGCACAGGAGCTGATCTTTGAATTTAATTTTCACGTCCACATATTATCCAAGGTTAGTTGTGGGCTCGTTTTATAAATTTAAATCTTTTAGGCTATGCTTATCAGACCTATAATGGAATGCGAGTTCAAAACCCAAAAGCACAAAAGACTTACTTTCAAAACACTTCCTGTATGCACATACATGCACACATGTATGATTGCATCTATGCTCAGGGTTATGAACGAAAAAGTTTTAATTTATTCTCGAATTTTATTCATGCAATAGGTTGAAATACTCCACCGAAGTTAGAAATGAAAAATTTTGGTTCACAAAATTGAAAAAACTTCTATGTCATTTGGTTTTGACAAAAATTCCTTGACCCTAGAATTTGGGTATGTGACAAGAAAACCAGGAATTTTATCAACCGCTGCACGACGCTGGTTCTCGTGCCCTTAATGAGATGTGATTGGCACTCTGTCTAAGGGTGTCAGAGGGTTGCCCTTCGACTTCATCGATTGTCGTAGGTTGTTCGGGTTTGGGCGATGGCTTTCGGGCTGTTCCCCGGTTAGGGTCGGGATCACCATAGGCCTCCTGGTGGTAGTCCTGACTCCCTCACGGATCGCCGCTGGCCTTCGGGCCGTGGTTCAACCGACTCGGGCGATGGCTGTCGGACTATCCCCCGGTTGGGGTCGGGATCACCATAGGCCTCCGGACGGTAGTCCTGATCTCATTGCCGATCGTCACTGGCCTCTGCGTCGTGGCTTTGCCGACTCGGGCGATGACATTCAGGCCATCCCCCGGTCGAAGCTGGAATTACCATGAGTGGTGAGGACATCACCTACTTGATACAACCACATTGGGAGCTTTTGATTTAAAGGCGAACGAATTCTTATCAAAATTGTATTTGATGCATTTGATAAATTGATGTTGCACCATGATGTGTGTTCATTTAAATTTTTAGAAATACATATGTGCATCAAAAAGAGCGTTAAACACATATCGAAGGCATGGAGGACGAAGGAAATTTATTGGGGGGCAAATCTAAGTACTCCCAATGTCAATTTTGGCCCAAGGAAAGAAAGAGATCAAATCCAACACATTTTGGAGCTGAATTCGGACTGCAGGACAATGCTGAATTCAAACGGCCACCAAATATACATACGTGCTCCGATTTGGGTCCATGAGTACTTGATGGAAAGCTCTTGAAGTCCTCTTTCCAACCTCATCTACAAAATCCTTCCCAATCGTCCGAAATAACAGAAACAAGGTGTTGCATCACAAGTGGGGCCCAAGTGGGGTGCGCCCGACCTGATGGAGCACGACTCTAGGCAGCCCTAGGTCGTCCTCCCACCTATATATATCTCCTTGCTGCCATTGAACAACTCGGGTTTAGTTATATTAATGTTTTAGCCATTGCTACATTACCTTGTAGTTATGTGTGTCGGTTAGACCACCTAATTACTCATCTTCGGGACCCCAACTTATTATTTGTACTCAATTTCTATTTGTAATTCAGATTGCTTTTATCTTGTTCTTGCTTATTTCATTGTTTTACTTACAGGAATAAGGTTGATCTGCACCGCCAAGATCAACAACCCACGGAGAGGTGTATCGATCGCTAAGGCGCAACACATCAATGTCCCGTACGGTTGTAGTCGGATCGTCAACATTTTTTTCAAATCGTAGTTATCATCAACACACTGAAGATCGGGACACCCTAGTGCATATCAGGCGGTATCAGAATGCCAAGTTGATCGATGAGTTTTTTCTACCTATAGCCAGAAAAGCCCAAAAAAAAGTTGCATCCATTACCTTGCCATATTTGTGTCGCTGCATTGTTCTTTTCAGTTTTTGCTTTGTTGAGTTTTATGTTGCATCGTCGTGTCGTGTTGCTAGTTTTAGCATCTAGTTCGTTTAGAGTTTCGAGTTCTTATCACATCTAGTACCACTGTCATTACCGCCGTCGTGTATTTATTGTCCATACTTTTGCACGTGAGGAAGATAGAAGGAGGAGATTAGATTAGATTAGATTGGTTTCTCTTTACTTCAGGAAAGAAATAGTAGATTTGATTGGTTGAAATCAGTTTTCATATTTATCTCTTGCTCCAACAGGACTCCTGGCAGTCCACCTCCACAAGTCCGACTCCCACTTCCCTTCCTAATCGCGTACATCTAAGTTTGAGTCGTGTCAAACACTTTGATAAATTTCGTTTTATGTCGGATTCGAGATCTATTTGGAAAAATGGAACCGGCGTAACGTCAACATTTCATTTTTATATAGTTCTATTTTTAGGGCTTGGACTTTTACATTTGAGTCCCTATAATTTTTTTATTTACGTTTGAGTCCCTGTAATCTTATGTTAAGGTCCTTAAGTTGGTTTTTGTTAAAAAAAGAAAAAAGGCAGAAAGGTGCTTGAAAAAATAGAAAAAAAGCCGCATGAAAAAAGAAGAAGAAAAAAAGCGAAAAAAAGAAAAGAAGAAAAAAGAAATTCAGTTGTTGCTTTCATATACCAGAGTTTGCTTGAGTTGTTTCTAGTGCTATTTTGTGGTACCGTTTGTGTCTAGGCTCGCGTCTCTAGTATGTTCTAACCTAGACCAACACAGTACTTGACTTTGAACGATTATTCAACTTTGCATTTTCTGATTTGAGCATTTGCTATTCCTTTGCTACATATTTAAGCCTACCCAGAGCTCCACATATTTGATTGCAGCCGTACAGTAGGTATTTGCCAAGGCATCGATACATCCAACCTCCATTGGGGTGTTTGGTTAAGTCGGTGTATGTCATCATTCCGCTTGCTTTGGTAAGAACTTGTAAGAGCTTGGCTAAAAGCTTGAGAGTGTGTGATATTTGAGCCTCCAATACCTAGTAGTTGATAGGAGCGTACATATATATTTGTGTATGTTTCTTGAGTTCTACTAACAATGGCAGGATCGGAGGACGGCAAGGATATGACGCATTCTCCTTGCACGAAGGGCATTATGTAACATTTTGAAAGGCAAGTGAGGGCGCACATGGAAGGTGTTGATAATGAGTTGCAGGAGACGCACGAAAAAGATTGGACAATTGGTGGCTATGCAGATTGCAACCAACAACCGGCTTGCTGGTTTGGAGGCATCCGTGACAGCCATCAACAACAATATTACTCATATTCTAAGGCGTTTCGACAACATTCATGGTGAGAGTGACCACCGGCGCTTGAATCATAATCGACGAGGTATGGATGGAGGACACCGTCGACGCGAGGTACGTAATAATGATGATGCTTTTCATAAGATTAAATTTAAGATACCTCCTTTTGATGGAAAATATGACCCTGATGCATACGTTACTTGGGAAATTGCTGTTGATCAAAAATTTGCATGTCATGAGTTTCCTGAAAATGCATGTGTTCGAGCTGCCACTAGTGAATTTACTATTTTTCTTCTGTTTGGTGGATCGAACATGGTAAGAAAATTTGAGATAACATGCCTCAAACTTGGGATGCCTTGAAACGGGTCATGCGGGCTAGATTTGATCCTTCTTATTATGCACGTGATCTGTTACATAAGTTGCAACAATTGAGACAGGGTACTAAAAGTGTATAGGAGTACTATCAGCAATTACAAATGGGTATGTTGCGTTGTAACTTAGAGGAGGATGAGTAACCTGCTATGGCTAGATTTTTGGGTGGTTTAAAATGTGAAATTCAGGACATACTTGCTTGTCAAAGTTATAGATATTTTTCTCATTTGTTAGAACTTGCTTGCAATGCTGAATGTAAAATAGAGGACATGAAGAAACGACAAGTTGTTCTTGTACCTCCTATTTTTCCATGTAATGATGACATGTAAACTTGGGAGGAGCAATCTTTTGTGTCTCCTGTTACTAACGCTTTGCAGGAAGTGCAACATATTCACCAAGAGGAGGAGAACAATATTCTTGAGAAGAAAGGTGAGAATCATGAAGCACCTAACATATCTATAGAAAGTTTGCAAGGTAAAATAAATGGTGCTGAGATAAATGAAGGTGAGTATTTTCATGCTGAGCTACACATGTCCACTTTACATGCTGTAGTAGAGCACCAATTAGTGGAACCAATTGCTGAGATTCCTTTGTCACAAGTTTATTTAGTTGATGTTCCTTGTGATAAAGAAGAGTTGTGTGATAATGCTTCACTTATATCCATGCCACAACTAGTGAATGAACATGCAATTTCTAGTGTTAGTTCTTTAGACATTAATTTTAAGCATTTGTTCACGTTTCTAATGAAGTTGAGGAGCATGAATTGCTACCTTCTTTAAATACTTTGGGCTATGTGTTGTTTGATGATTTTTCTGAGCTCGATAATTTGAAGAAAAAATTATTTGCTAAGCCTGATTTGTCATATCCAACTAATGTTATTTTTCATATGTTTGGTGAATATAATGATAGAGGAATATGTTTGGTGCATAAAGTTTATATTTGTTCTAATCTGAAATATTCTTTTGGGCAAAAATACTATGATCAAATAGGGAGCTGCACTAACACTAACAATTTTATGCAAAGTTTTTCTAGTTTTCCCCTATGCAACAAGGTAAGCCCAAAGAAGGGGATTATTGTTGGTTTTGGCCATGTAGCATAGTTGTCGCTTCGTCTTTCAGCATGAAACCAATCACCTCTGAATGTCATTGGAGCAAGTCGAGGACGACATGCAGCCAAGAAGGGGAGAATGATGAGGACATTACCTACTCGGATACAACCACGTTGGGATCTTTTGATTTAAAGGTGAACGAGTTCTTTATTAAGATTGTATTTGATGCATTTGATAAATTGATGTTGCACCATGATGTGTGTTCATTTACATTTTGAGAAATACATATGTGGATCAAAAAGAGCATTGAACACATATGAAAGGCATGGAGGACGAAGAAAATTGATTGGGGGGCAAATTTAAGTATTCCTAACGTTAATTTTGGCCCAAGGAAAGAAAGAGATCTAATCCAACACGTTTTGGTGCTGAATTCGGACTACAGGATAGTGATGAATTCAAATGGTCGCGAAATATGCATAGGTGCTCCGATTTGGGTCCATGAGTACTTGATGGAAAGATCTCGGAGTCCTCTTTCCAACGGACCCAGCCTTATCTCCAAATTCCTTCCGAATCATCCGAAATCACAGAAACAAGGTATTGCATCACCTATAATGGGCCTATGGGCTTATAACTTCATCTGGGACCCTGGCCCAAGTGGGGCCCTACGTCGTCCTCTCACCTATATATATCTCCTTGCGCAATAGAACAACTCGGGTTTTGTTAGATTAAAGTTTTGGCCATTGCTACTTTACCTTGTAGTTACGTGTGTCGGCTAGACCACCTAATTACTCATCTTCGGGACCCTAACTTATTATCTGTATTCAATTCCTGTTTGCAATTCAGATTGCTTTTATCTTGTTCTTTCTTGTTTCTTCGATTTGCTTGCAGGAAGAAGGTTGATCTGCATCGGCAAGATCAACAACCCACGGAGAGGTGTATCGATCGCTAAGGCGCAACACATCAACGTCTCGTACGGTTGTAGTCAGATCGTTAATGTTTCTTCCAAATCGTAGTTATCATCAACTCACCAAAAGATCGGGACACCCTAGTGCATATCAATGAGCTTCCAGGCATTAGACTTGTTGAACACAAACGTCACAGGACCCCGAGGTACGGTCGAGTTGGAAAGGAAAAACAAAGGAGACAAAAGCAATCTCATACATTGGAACCTAGGCTTGGATGTACCATCCGACCCTAGGCTCAGGGGCTACACCTGGAAGGTGCACCTGGGCGGTGCACTTGCTGAAGCTCGAACTACAATATTCTAGGAACCTGCTGAAGCCCAGCTACGACACCTTCGGCAACTGTCGAAACTTGGTTTCGGCAATGTAATTTCTGGGGGTCGCAGTCGAGATCGCCAAGCACAATGGGTTAGAAGAAGAAGAAGATTTAGACAGGTTCAGGCCCTCTCTTGAGGTAATACCCTACTCCTGTTTCGGTGGATTCGATCCGCCGAGTGTCTTTATTGATCTCGTGTGTATAAAGCTCTTGCTTATCAAATCGTATATCTCAGATCTAGCATAGCATATCCCTCAAGGGACGCCCCTTACCCCCCTTATATAGTCTTAGGAGGAAGGCTTACGGATCGGAAACCTTATCTTATTCTAAGTTGGTTTCTTCAATCTTACCAAACTGTGACTATAGGCCGATTGCCTTATCTCTATCGGCAATCGTAACACCCAAGTCAAGTTCGGCTTACAGGATATGGCGGCGCAATCCATCCCTACCTCCAGTTGGATAAACTTGCCATGTAGATACCCGATTGCCACAATCTCCACAGAGCCCCGAGTCCTTTTCGTCGACGAGACAACTCGGCTTCAAACCAAAGCGCATTCACCAAAAACCTCTTTGACCGAGTGCTTTTGACGCCGAGTGATTCCATCATCTCTGCCTGAATCTTCCCGAGTGGCTCCAAAGACTGTGAAGGGCTGGAAAAATATCTGAAAAATTCTCAAAAATAAATATCTAGGTGCATCTCCCGATGCACCTAATTAGGTGTAGCCCCGACTATGTGGTTAGTCAAAAAGACTAAGCATATAGTCAAGAACTATAAAAATCATACTCATGTAATGCTTAGCTCATATTAAAGCAATCACAGAAATTTCATTACTCGGCTAGCTCATGCTCATCCGAGTGAACTTGCCCGAGTCATCTCAGAACAAATAACTCAATCAACCCTTATAGGTGAAAAGCACTCGGTAAACTCACGCTTATCCGAATGGATATGCCCGAGTCATCCCGGAACAAATATTTCAATCATCCCTCATGGGAAAACAAGTTTTTCAATCGTATGAAAAATATGACCAAGTTATTAAATAGCTTATGCCATAATACTAGTCTCAATCAGTAAAGATCTTCACCAAGGTGGGAAAAATAGATAGCATTGATAAGATTACCTAATCAAATGCCAAAAAACCAAACAGCCCTTGTCATCAAGGCAGCTATAAAAACTTAGCCGTTGGTCACCTCCCAAGTTGCATCGTGCCAGCTTCTCATGAAGTCAAGCAAACCGCGGTATGGAAGGATTTTCAAAGGTACAGGGCACTCGGACACGCGCATATTGCCAGGGCAAATCTGCTTAAGCTCATCCGCTTAAGTCCCTAAGGACACGCGTCGGGCCACACCTTAGTCGGGCCGTAGATTTTCTTATGGGCTCGGCCCAATCACCAGAAAACCTAGCGCAACCCTCAAATCTTTCTATAAAGGCGTGAGGTCGTCCCCGCCTCTTCATCTTCCAAAAATCCCCTTTTCGCAATACTGTTCACCAGTTCATTGCGGAGAACCCTAGACTCGCGCGCTCCCAAATCCATCCATCTAGGAACTCGCTCCTTGCAACAACCAGCCTCCGCAGCCAAATCTCCCACATTCCCTTGTCAAAAGGCCCGACCTTTTCCGACCAGATCCACTTCCTATCAACACCACTCTCATGGCGGAGGAAAAGAGGATTCCGTTCGACCAATGGGCCGCTTCGGATGTGAGGGAATCCACCCTCAAGGAGATGGTGAAGCACGGCGTGCTTCCGCCAAAGGAAATCGTGGGATGGCGCCCGGCGGCGGGGGAGGACTTCCCGACCCCGAACATCGGTGAGCTAGTTGTTTTCACTTCTTTTTTCTATTGCGGGTTCAGCCTTCCCACCTCCGAGTTCTTCCGGGGGCTTCTGGATTACTATGGGCTTCATCTCTACCATCTGAACCCCAACTCAATGCTTCACATCGCTCTCTTTATTCATGTATGTGAAGCCTTCCTCGGCATCCTCCCCTACTTCCGACTCTTCCGGCGCATGTTCTATCTCAAACCACATCCGAACAAGGACCACCCTTGCGTCGTTGGCGGGGCAGGTTTCCAACTCCGCGGATCTCTCCGCAAGGAGTATTTTTCTCTTCCCTTGAAGTCTTCCAACAAGGGATGGCATGCGGGCTGGTTCTACATTAGCAACCTAGAACCCAGCCTGCCATCTTTCGTCGGCCTTCCTCCTGTCCCCAGTCCATCATGGAGCACTGTTCCAGTAGCCCAAGATTGGGACGAGGCCAACGAGCTGCTCGCGAAGATCCTGGCGATGAAACAGAGAGGTCTTCGCAGGGAACAGATCACTCGGCACTTCATCAGGTGCCGACTGGCGCCGATCAAGGAACGGTCGAAACCGGCCTTCGAATATGAAGGCGGAACGGACCCCAATCGAGAAGACCCAGATCCACTCAAGTACGAGATCCTGAAGATCCGGATGTACAAGCTCTTCTCGTCTGGAATTGCAGTTGAGCGGGCCCTCATTCTGCCGGTTCTTCCCTTCAGCATCCACCGACCTCCTCCTCCGGTAAGCCGACTGGTTGCTTCATAGTATCTTTCAGTCTTGACATCTTGCCTCTTAACATTGTACACTCTTTCTTCCGCAGGAAAACGCCTCTATCACCTCCAAGCCATACAAGGTGTCCCACGACGACGCGCGCGTCGCCCGCCAAGAAGCCGGCTGGCGGGATCAAGATCCAAGGCGACCCGGTGGCGAAGCGAGCGGCGCCGAGTGAAGACTCGAAAAGCGTGCAAGCAAGAGGAGGCTGATTATCGAGGACTCGGATGACGACGTCCCGGCTCCTCCCACCGAGACCCCACCTTTAAGACGATCGCCGCGGACAGCGTCGAAGATCCGCCGGTCATCCAGGTATGCTCTGAAACCGAAGTCTAAACTCTTCCGCTGAAAACTTTTCTTTATCTTTACCCCTGCTGTGTTCACTTTCGCAGGAGGCCCCAGGACATAGATCCTGCCGGGGGGAGTGAAGGACCGACCCCAGCCGCTGCTCCCGAGGTGCCGATGGCAACAGAGCCAAAGCCCCAGAGCCCACAACCGAGTGCGAACGCTCTGGGGAAACAACCTTCACCTCCGAAGAAGGATGCCCCGAGGAAGGAGCCCCCGGCCGCCAGCCGGGATATCCCGACTGAAAACCAGTCAGCGACCAGGAAACCTGAGGCCGCGGCTCAAGCGCCCCCGACTGAGGGCCACAAGGCGCGGAGCCAGAAGAAGGAGGCCAGCCGGGCCGCTCCACCTAAGCAAGCGGCCGCCGAAACCGGTGAGATTTGTTTCGAAGTACTCTTTTGCTCTTTTAGTCTGAATCTTTCAAGTCCTCATTTGTCCTCTTCGTTTGTCGCCCACGTGGAAGAGATCCCTGTGCCAGCAGCCTTCAAACCCGGGTTCCCCTATTCGGATCGAGTGGCGGGACTCAGAAGGAGAGAGGCAGGGCATCGTCCTGGACCGGCAAGCCGAAAAAGATGAAAGGGATGCCCTTGTCGAGAGCCTGAACGAGGCGACCCGGCTGCTCAACGTAAGCCTTCGTCTTTCTCTTAAATTGTATCATCATTGTCTTTCAATCGGTCACTCTTACGCTTTGCGCGCGAAGGAGTATTGCCGTTCAATGGCAAAATCGAGGCGCGGAGAAGTTGGTTCCCCACCTGAACTCTTTAGAGGATGTTCAGCGACAGCTGAAAGCCACTCGAGAGGAGGCCGCTTCAAGGGAGGCGGCTCTAAGGAGGGAGATCGCAGAGCTTCAGGAGGCGAATCTCGACCTCCGAGGATCAATCGGGAGTGAGCCTGTCTCTCCATTTTCTTCATGATTCTTATGTTAATTTCGGTTGTTGATGATCTTCCTTTGTAGAAAATTCTTCGGAGGTCCATTCGCTTCAAGTCCAGTGGGAGGCGGTCGGCACTCGACAAGGCCGAGATGGAGGCCGAAGTTTGAAGGTAATACTCTTTGGAGTAAAACTTCTTGTCTTTGCTTTATTTCCGAGTGCTTTGAATGACCCGGGACTTTTGGCAGCTTACAAGGTAAAGACCCGAGCCCAATACGACGTCTTGCTTGGGCAGATCAAACGAAGCGACGAGATGCGGGAAGAAGTCGCCAATGCCGCCACGCCGATCTTGCTGTCCTTGTTCGATCAAGGAGTTGGGGCCAGTTCGCTAGAGCCGATCGAAATATTCGACAAGCTGCGGCTGGCTCCCGACCGATATCCGGCCAATATCACCGAAGCGGCCAGCATGGGGGCTGGTCCGCTCTTGCACGAGACGAAGTCCCTTTACCCCAGTGGACATCCACTCGGTCGGGAAGGCTTTGCTGACGGAACAACGGACGAGCAGGCCTTGGACATGCTAAGTGAGGCGCAGGAGGCGGCGAAGAAAATATCCCTTGATGTAGTAAACAATTTCAAGATTTGATTTGTCTTTCTGACTTTGTCTTGTAAATGTCGCATAACCGTAACATTCTGATGTAGAACTTGTGATATTTTTAGTTTATTTATGTTAATGCCTTGATCTGAGCTTTTGCGTGAAATTTCTTAAGTAGTTTTTTGTCTGGCTGTCATCAAGCCTAGGCTCGATTAGGTCATCGAAAAACTCTCAGTCCTTAGACACTGAGCTCGAATCGAAGGACATTAAACAATGATAAACCAAATTATGCACAAAAGTTGATGAGGAAAACTTGAGCTTTATTGGCATGTGTACAGCCCCCGACTCCTAACTCAAGAAGTCATCTTGCTAGATGTTGGCGGTCAAGGAAAACATGAGGCCTTAGCCGAATTAGGCATAAAATCGTCGAAGATGCTCGATGTTGCAGGAGTTCTCCACCATAGACCCGTCTTCACGCTTTAATCGGTATGCACCGGGCCGAGTCACTTCAGCGATTATGTACGGTCCCTCCCATAAGGGAGATAACTTGTGTCGGTCTTTGGTGGTCTGGATCTTGCGTAGGACCAGGTCGCCAACGATGAAAGCTCGTGCTCACACGTTGCGACTGTGGTATCTTCTGAGCCCTTGGAGGTATTTGGCCGACTGGATGAGGGCTGCCTCACGGGCCTCTTCCAATCGGGTGAGGTCATCCACTAGGTCAGGGTCGTAGCATTCATCGTTGAAGCTGCGAACCTGGAGAGACTCATATTCCATCTCGTTTGGTAACATGGCTTCGCGCCATAGACCAAAAAGAAAGGAGTTTGGTCGGTAGCCCGCCGGGTGTGGTTCGCGTGACCATAAAACCGAGGGGAGTTCTTGGACCCACTTGCCAGCGTAAGGTTTTAGGCAGTCGAAAACGCGGGCCTTGATGCCTTGGAGGACCATGCCGTTGGCTCGTTCGACTTGTCCGTTGCTTTTGGGGTGAGCTACTGATGCGTAGCAGATCTTGATTCCGAAATCTTCGCAGAATTCCTTGAAGATGCCTCCCGTGAATTGAGTCCCATTGTCAGTTATGATTCTGTTTGGGATGCCGAAGCGGTGCACGATGTTGAGGAAAAAGTCCCGTGCTTTATCAGCAGTAATCGTGGCGACCGGCTTGGCCTCAATCCACTTGGAGAACTTGTCGATTGTGACGAAGAGGTGTGTGAATCCTCCCGGAGCTTTTTGAAAGGGCCAACCATGTCCAGCCCCATACCGCGAACGGCCAGGAAAGTGGGATTGTTTGAAGCTCCTGGGCCGGGACATGGCTTTGTCGGGCGAAAAACTGGCAGCCTTCGCAGGTTCGTACAACTTTATCTGCGTCGGAGACCGCGGTAAGCCAGAAGAAACCTTGCCTGTAAGCTTTGCCGACTAGAGTGCGTGCTGCCGCGTGGCTTCCGCATATGCCCGAGTGGATGTCTTGGAGTAGCTGCTTCCCTTCTTCGGGTGTGATGCACCTCATTAGAATTCCGGAGGGGCTTTTCTTGTATAGATCGGAGTCAACCATGACGTATGCTTGGCAACGACGCCGGACGCGTTCTGCTTCATTCCGGTCATCCGGTAGCTCTTGCTGGGTTAAGAATCTGATGAGCGGCGTCCTCCAGTCGGTATCGGTCATGGCAACTTCGTTCGTGGTTTGCTCAGTGAGAGTTGTCTTTGCCGTGATGGTTGGTTCGTAGAGATGCTCGACAAAGACGTCTGTTGGGGCGGCTTCGCGCTTAGATCCGAACTGTGCCAGCTCATCGGCAGCTTCGTTGTTATGTCTTAGGACATGAGAGAGTTCGAGCCCATCAAACTTGTCCTCAAGCTTGCGGACCTCTTGTCGGTAGGCCTCCATAGTGTCGTTTGGGCAGGACTAGTCTTTCATCACTTGATTGACGACCAGCTGGGAGTCGCCTTTCACAATAAGCCGTCGTATCCCAAGTGAGACTGCAAGGCGCAGTCCATGTAGAAGAGCTTCGTACTCGGCAACATTGTGTGAGGCGGAGAAGTGGAGGTGAAGGACATATCTTAGCCTTTCCCCGGTCGGGGAAATCAGCACAACTCCTGCTCCCAAGCCGGTGATCCTCTTGGATCCGTCGAAGTGCATGGTCCAGTGTTGGAGGTCTTCTCGAGGCACGTTTTCTTGCTGTTCAGTCCACTCGGCCAGGAAGTCCGCCAAGGCTTGTGTCTTTATGGACGTCCTTGCCTTAAAAGTCAAGTCCAGCGGCATCAGCTCTAGGGCCCACTTGGCGATGCGTCCGGTTGCCTCGCGGTTGTGGATGACATCGCCGAGTGGGAAAGAGGTGACGATGGTGACCGAGTGACCCTGAAAATAGTGTGCCAATTTTCTCGTGGTTATTAGAACACCATAGAGCAGCTTTTGTACCTGAGGGTAGCGAATTTTGGCTCCTGCCAATACTTCGCTAACAAAGTAGATTGGCCTTTGAATCTTCTGAGTCCGTCCTTCTTCTTCGCGTTCGACCACAAGGACCGTGCTGACGACTTGGTGAGTGGCTGAAACGTACAGCAGCAGAGGTTCGTGGGGCTGAGGCGAGGCCAGGACGGGTGGTGTGGTAAGGAACTCTTTGAAATCTTCAAAGGCTTTGTTGGCTTCCGCGGTCCACTGGAAGTCGTCCGTCTTCTTTAGCAATCTGAAGAATGGCATGCCTCGTTCGCCGAGTCGGGATATGAAACGGCTTAGTGCCGCCATGCAGCCGGTGAGCTTCGGATGTCCTTCGGTTACTCGGGGTTTCATGCTTAAGATGGCATTGATCTTTTCGGGTTTGCTTCAATGCCGCGATGTGACACCATGAAGCCGAGCGGTTTGCCCGATGGAACGCCAAAGTGCACTTCTCGGGTTTAACTTCATTCGAAGGCCCGGATGTTTGCAAAGGTTTCTTCTAGGTCGGCGATCGGTCTTCTTTCGCTTGGTCTTGATGACAACGTCGTCGACATAAGCTTCAACGTTCTTGCCGATCTGCGTCGGAAGCATCTTTGGATCATGCGTTGGTATGTGGCGCCGGCGTTCTTCAGCCGAAAGGCATGGTGATGTAGCAGAGGCCCCAAACGGCGTGATGAACGACGTCTTCGAGCATGGATTCTTTTAGGCTGATCGGTGATAGCCGAGTAACAGTCCAGGAAACTCAGGAGTTGGCATCCGGCTGTTGAGTCGACGACTTGGTCGATGCGAGGCAGCCCGAATGGATCTTTGGGGCAGCTTTGTTGAGGTCGGTATAATCAACGCACATGCGCCATTGCCCCGTCTTCTTGCGGACCGGGAGGTTGGCTAACCGGTCGGGATGGAGGACTTCTTTAATGAAGCGGCAGCCAAGAGCTTTGCGAGTTCTTCTTTGATAGCGTCTTTTTGATCCCGTGCGAATCCGCGTAATCGTTGTTTTATCGGTTTGGCGTCATCTTTGACGTTCAAAGAGTGCTCGATCACCTCCCTAGGAATTCCAGGCATATCGGATGGTTTCCAAGCAAAAACATCTTTATTATCTTGGAGGAAGGTGACGAGCGCGCTTTCCTATTTGGGATCTAGGTCGAGCCGATTACGGCGGTTTTCGAGGGATCCGACGGATCAAGGGAGATCTTCTTGGTCTTGGCGTCGCCGGATCCCGATTTGGCTATCTTCTTCGCGGGGACTTCGCCCTCGCCGAAGTTGATGCAGCCAATCGGACTTCTTGTTGGCCACATAATCTCTCGCGAGATTGGGCCATGTCGCAGCTCTCTTTGTCGCAGGTGAAGGCTTGCTTCACGTCGCGTGAAGAGTGATGACGCCGTTGGGACCCGGCATCTTCATGCGAGGTAGGTGTAGTGAGGGATCGCCATGAACTTGGCAAGCGCAGCCTTCCGATGATGGCGTGATGTGCTTTTAAGTCGGCCACCTCAAAGGTGACGTTCTCCGTTCGGAAGTTCTCTCGGGCTCCGAAAGTGATTGGGAGGGAGATATGCCCGAGTGGTGTAGAAGATAGCCCGGATGACTCCGTGGAAGGGGCTGAGCTTGCCTTTAGTTCGGCCCTCGGGATTTGCATCTCATCCATGGTCTTGGCAAACAGGATGTTGAGGGCGCTACCCCCATCGATGAGGACGCGCTTAAGCTGATGTTGTGGACCACGGGGTCCAGGACGAGTGGGTAGCGCCCCGGGTGAACCACTCGGTCAGGATGATCTGAGCGGTCAAAGGTGATGGCCACTTCCGACCATCGCAGATATTGAGGGACTTCGGGTTGAGCCGCGTTGACCTCCGTCGATTAGCTTTTGTTTCCTCTTGGACTCATAGACTAGCGGACCTCCGAAGATGTGGTTGAGCTCCCCCACTGGGTCTTGAAAAGGCTCAGCATTTTCAGCCGCGTTGTTCTTTTTGGTGCCAGATGAGCCAGCCTCGTCAGTCGGCTTCTTGTTGAGCTGCGCCGCGTACTCGGCGAACTGCTTGTAGATAAAGCAGTCCTTCGCCGCGTGCTTATGATTCGGATGATGAGTGCACTGGGCGTTCATGATGGCGTCGTAGGCGGCGACTCGGGGACGGCGTTTTGTCTTGGAGGTTGCGGCCACTAGGTCCTCAGATCGGCGCTTGCGATCTTTCTGGCCCTGGTTGCCGTTGTTCCCACCATCGTTGTTAGGATTACGGCTTCCTCCAGCTTGCTTGTCCTCCCTTCTATCGGGCCGGTCCTGACGGGCGGCCTTAATGGCGTCATTGGATTTGGCGTATGAGTTCGCCGTCTCGAACATTTGCTTCACCGTCTTCGGTGGTTTGCGCCGAACTTCTCGATCGCGGCTCATCACGGACTCCCTTCTGGAAGGCGGCGATGATGATGTCATCGGTGATGTTCGGGATCTTGTTGCGTTTCTCGGAGAAACGACGGATGTAATCCTTCAGGGGCTCGTCCGGCTTCTGGATGACGTTGTAAAGGTCGAAGTGTGTGCCGGGCCTCTCGAAGGTACCTTGGAAGTTGGCGATGAAGTGGTCCCTCAACTCGCTCCACGAGCCGATTGAGCCTCTTGGCAGGCTCGTGAGCCAATTTCTGGCTGAGTTCGCGAGGGCCACGGGTAGGTAATTGGCCATGGCTTTGTTGTCGCCACCTGCAGCTCGGATGGCAAGGGTGTATACAGTTAGCCAAGATTCAGGGTCAGTCTTGCCATCGTACCTTTCAATCCCTGTAGGCTTGAAACCACTCGGCCAGTGCACTCGGCGAAGTTCCTGAGTGAAGGCTGGTACTCCGTCGTCGCCGCTATCGGGTGATCCCCTCCGATCTTCCCGAGTGCGTCGATCGCGCTCCTGGTAGCGGCGATCGAGGACTTCCCGCAGATCACTCGGCGGGGTCTTCGGTTGGCTGGTTGGGTAGCTGGAGCTGTTGCGGCGGACTCGGTGGTGGACGGGTGGACGTCCGTGTCGTTTTTCGCGGGAGTCGGCCGTCTGCTCCTGGTACTTCAGCGTGGACTCGCGAGGTGGGCCTCTTGGCCTGGTCGTCGACCGATCCGACTCGGGCCTTTTATAGTCTCCTGACCTCAGGGGCGGAAGCCGGCTCTTGTCTGGCGTTTCGGCCACAGATTCGGTCGGCCTTCGTGCCGAGGTGGTGGGATGGCCGTTAGCCGTGGCAGCGACGATGGTCTTGATCTTATCGAGTATAGGAGTCACGTTGGCAGGAGCCGTCTCCATGACGGTGTCCAAGAGCGTGAGTGCGGCAACAGCGTTCTGCTGTGGCGTCTGGAAGATGTTGGTGTTGCGAACCCGTGTTTGGAGTATGGCCTCCTGGGCGGATCGTCCGGCTGCACGTAGATTCTGCTTCCTTTTGTCAGCCTCGTCCTTGCGTTGTTTCTCCTCCTCGGCTGTCTTGCGCTCGAGCTCCACCCTGGCTCGCTCTTCTTCGGCAAGCCTTCTGGCCATGGCTGAATCGGACTCGTCCGGCTCGGCCATGAGGACGTCAAAGCACTTCGGCTCGCAGTCCATGCGGCAGTCGGAGTTGTCGGCTCCGTCTGAAGGGATGCCGTAGAGGTTGTCGAAGCCGGCGGAGCTGAGGTATCCATTGAACTTCGAAGATGAGCAGGAGCCGAATGATGGGAGGATGACAGCGACCTCCCTTGATCCTGGGTAACCCGGATCTGGATCGTTCCAGTCCGAGTCAGAGCTTGAGGGTGTGGGCTCCTCCGAGTGGGTCGTCGCCGACTCGGAGGAGAGAAGTTTGCTGAAAATCTCGGCGACGTTTGGTAACCCAAACGGCACTGAGAGGTCTTCATCTGAGTAGATCGCTTCCGTCGGGGAGTCAAGAAGATTGGCGCAGATTTCGGCGGTATTCGGTAATCCGAATGGTGCCGAGTGAAGTCCGTCGTCGGAGAAGGTAGATTGCATCTTGGTCTTCAAGATGTCGTTGTAGATCGTGGCGCTGTTCGGAAGTCCGAACGGTGTCGAGTGGATTTCTCCCACCGACTGGTCCGAATCCGAGTCGAAGGAGGAATCGTCGACGAAGTTGGCGGCGAAGTCGCCGAATCTTGAAGGAGATCCCATCACGCTTGTCGGCGAGGTTGTTGAAGAAGTCTCGACGCGCGGCCCCCTACAGTGCGCCAACCGCCGAAACTTGGTTTCGGCAATGTAATTTCGGGGGTCGCAGTCGAGATCGCCAAGCACAATGGGTTAGAAGAAGAAGAATATTTAGACAGGTTCAGGCCCTCTCTTGAGGTAATACCCTACTCCTGTTTCGGTGGATTCGATCCGCCGAGTGTCTTTATTGATCTCGTGTGTATAAAGCTCTTGCTTATCAAATCGTATATCTCAGATCTAGCATAGGATATCCCTCAAGGGACGCCCCTTACCCCCCTTATATAGTCTTAGGAGGAAGGCTTACAGATCGGAAACCCTATCTTATTCTAAGTTGGTTTCCTCAATCTTACCAAACCGTGACTATAGGCCGATTGCCTTATCTCTATCGGCAATCGTAACACCCAAGTCAAGTTCGGCTTACAGATATGGCAGGCGCAATCCATCCCTACCTCCAGTTGGATAAGCTTGCCATGTAGATACCCGATTGCCACAATGTCCACAGGAACCCTCTAAAGACGATAGATAAGACCTTAGACCCTAAGGATGGATGTCTCATTCCTCCTTAGGCTCGGGGGCTTTTGTGAGGGGTGTCACCTCGCGGTAGCACTCGGACAAGAGTTGAAGTCAAGCTGGAGTCGGACTTCGAAGTCTTTCGGATGAGGTCGGGAGCCCGACCTACCCTAGGGGTTGGCCGCCCGACCTCCCCCCAGTACGACCTCGGCACTCCTTTCTCGACCTCGACTCCTCGACCCGACTCCCGGCCTCCTCGGGACTAAACTTGGATTGCAAGGAGACGAGGAGAGGACAACCCGACAAGGAATGATGTCACCCAATAGCACAGTGCAGGTGGAATCTAGAGAGGAGGGGCCCCAAGGCAGGATAAGGCACAAGACACCCATGTACCTTTTTCTGATGTTGTTTGTGCTCACCTTTTTAGATCTTTAGTCTTAGCTTTTTCTGGCCCCCAAGTCCCTTGTAACTGCCCCCCTTGAGCTATAAAAGGGAAGGCAGGATGGGCTGAGGGGGGATCCCAGGCATCCAAGTTCATTTCATTCTCAGCACTTTGCTTGTTCTTGGCCAACTTGCTCCAAGCCCCAAGAACTCACACTTGTAAACCTCGTTCATCATCAATCTCATCAAAGAACACCACACACTCGACGTAGGCCTATTATCCTTCGGGAGGGCTGAACCAGTATAAGTCTAATGTCTCTTGATCTTTGGCTCGTCTTAGTGACTCGAGTCGACCACCGAGTCTGAAGGAGGCATATTCCCAACCACTCACTCACCTCCTTGGGCACCCTCCTCGGAGGACTGCCGACCTACTCATCGACACTGCCGATGACGCGTTCGCTTCTGTAATTTCCACGAAGGAAAACACAAGAGCAAAGGGGTAGAGATCTCTCTCTCGATTTGTTAGCACATAGCTGAACAAAAAGTTTTGTATTTGGATTATCAAAAAGTCGTGTTTGCTTAGGAGCAAGGGGATATTTATACTAGGAACAACCCTCCTAGATAGGTGCAAAACTGAAATGAAAATGAAGAGGCATGGTATGTGAAAAGGCTGCCATAAAAACAACTCCCGAAGTGGCCTCGGGGGGCTGTTGGTGTTCTGTGCAGTATTCACTATTTTGGCCATAACTCCATCTTGGAAACTCCAAATGATGATCCATTTGTTGGGTGTGAAAGTAGACTCAATAAGCTTTCCAGCCATATGCACCATGCACCAAGAATTATTGTAGAATGGTACAATTTGGCATGGAAAATTAAACATCAGACAGACTATTGGCCTTCTGTGTAGTCTTCACTAAATGGCTCATAACTTTTGATTGGGAACTGCAACTGATGAACCATTTGTCGGACGTGAAAGTAGAATTGATAAACTTTCCATCCATAGGTCACACACCTTCTAACTCTTCATATTCTGCCTGCAGTGATGTTCGTAAACTGTTGTCCGAACTTGATGTCCGAACCTAATCATTAGGAATGAATAGTTTCACGTGTCTGAACCCGATGTCCAAACCTGCTGTCTGTGCCAGCTGTCCAAACCTAAGCAATAGCAATGTGCACAAATTAGGAAGTATATAATTCTTATTAAATTTAAATGGACATCACAAAGTAGTGCGTTCACCTCTTTTGTAGTTTCTTTGTTCGACTACTTGTAATCGGTCCTTGATTTGTATCTTTGATGTTGGTTTGTGGGTTGTTGACGCTTGAGGGAGCATGCATGGTTGGGATGTCCTCATCAGCGTTACTTTTAATATTTTTTAGAATAGATTACTACCTAATGATGTTATATGTCTTAGGAACATTGGAGAGGGTCATGAAGAGCTTGGAGGAATTGGTGGAGGCAAATAAGACCAGCAAGGATGTCCAACACCAGCCGGAGGACCGGTCCAACATGTATTTGAGTCTGTCTCCGGCTACAGGACCAGTCTGCCTTAAAGTGGTCACCCAAGACGCGTCCGGACTCTGTTTTCGATGATCCATATATGGATGGAAATATAATTTCATAAGGAGGTCAATAGAAGTTGTCTCACGTCAAAATTCCTTCAGAATCAATAGAAATCATCAAAACAAGTCAGCGTCCAAAATCTGTCCTAGTACTGCATCATCGTATTTGGTACAATGGGCAGTGTATCGTCTTTGAGCACATTAGGGGGCGCATCCAGGGTAGGCGACGACCCTAAGACCTATATAATCATGCGCCACCGCCATCATTCATATCAAAACTTTGTGAGACCCCAACTTTAATTGTGAGATTAATCATTCATATGCAAACTGGTTGTTTTCTTTCTTATTCTTGCCTGTGTTCTTCATTGTGCTGGCAGGGATTAGCCTTCTTGGCAAGGTCAACCGGAACCATGCCTCCATTGATAACTTGGGGAGTTGTGGTGCTAAGATTGCAAGGTTGGATCTTTCAATCTAAACCCAAATCGGTGTGTCATTCTCCGTCATAGCTATAGTTACCTCTACCTGACGGAAGATCGAGAAACCCCATTGACATTAGCAATTAAGCATGAGGGCTGACGTCAGTAGGGGAGGCCAGGATCGACAAGCGGGCCCCACCTAGCAGTGACATGAGGGGGTCAGTCCCCGGTGGACCAAGTCTACCGGGCAGAGGGGACGGGTGCACCATGTGGCACACACATGGCGCCGATGCGGTAGCCATGTGGCGGTCACGTGGCCGGAGGTGGCGCCGGCGTGGCGTCCTAGTGATGTCGACGTGGGACGACACCGAGGCGGCCATTTAGATGGCCTGGATTCACCTAGGGTGAATCTGACGACTTGGGCAAAAGGGGCGGCAGCTTCCCTGGCTAGGAGAGTGCATGGCGACACGAGGCGGTGCTCGGGACCATAAGGTCACCAGTGGAGAGTGGCGATGTCATGGGAATGGACGCGCATGGCGGCGGCGCACATGCGAGGACGTGGCACCCGTGAAGGAAAAAGGGGAAAGGGAGAGGGGACGAGCTCACCGAGATGGTGGCAACCGACGCGGGAGAAGAGGACGACGACAACAGCGACTGCGACAGCGATCCGGTGAATAGAGGGTGGATGGTTTCCGGTGATGCCTAAGGAAGGAGAGAAAGGGGTTAGATGGAGAGAGAGGGCGCACGACGGCGAACATCACCGGCTAGAGGGGGAAAGCGACGGCTGGTGGCGGCCGAAAGCGGCGAAGAGCGGCGGCACTAGGGAGGAACGGCGCGGAAGCAAGAAAGGCCACGGGGAGCGGCTAGGGTTTTGAGAAAAGAGAGAGGAGAGCTCGGGGTGCTTCTTATAGCCCTTGGGAGCTCGAACATGGCCGAGATAGCACAGAATCGCCGGCGACGTGGGTAGAGAGAGAGGGGGAACGAGCGGCAGATTCAGATTTCCAACCACTGCCGTTTCGTGGTGCGATGCGCATCGGAGTAGTGGAGGAAGAGGGCATATCATCCGAGGCGACACGGAGTGCGCACGTGAGAAGCGGGGAGAGCGGCAGTGTAGCTGATGTCAGCCCGCTCTGTCCGGTCGAAGGTGGACGACGGGTCTGACAGGTGGGGCACACCTGTTGGTGCCCGGGGAGAGGGAGAGAGGCCGTGTAGACTTGTTGGCTGGATGGGCCACGACCACATGCTGGCCCAGCGGGAGGAGGTGAGGCGTGGGCGCGGGCGCGGGCCGAAGGTGGGAAGTGGGCCAAAAAGGGCATCTGGCCGAGAAAAAAAAGAAAAAATAAAAATAAAAAGGGAAATTTTGATTTAATTTAATTCCGATAATCCTATTTCAATTATTAAAAGTATTTTCTTTGCTTTGAAAACTCCATAAAAATTCCTGTTAATATATTTTAGCATGAGAAATAGAAGAAAAATTCCACCAAGCCAATTTCGCTTATTAAATGGATTTATTAATTAGGGTTTTGCTCTAGGTTAGTTTTCAACAATCTCCTCGAGCGAGTTATTAAATAATTGAAGGCTAGAAAGGGAAACTTTGGGGTGTGACACCGCCAAGGTGGCTAGATGATAGGCGTTAAGGTTAGCCATGCGTACTTTCTTGTCTGTGTGAGGGAAAAGTGTTTCATGGGGGAAGGCTGTGTTGGGGCAGAGTTTCTAAAAAGCCTTATTACAGACTCCTTGGTCACACACAACCTGAAGTGTGACATTTGCACATGGCCATTAAAGGGATGATGTACCTTGTGGGTCAAGCTGTACAATCTCTACGGAGTGTTAAACTAATTTAGTCGAATAATCGCGTGCGTGGTCATAGACATGATCAGTGATTTCTCATGAGGTGTAGTTTGATAAAAACTAGAAATGAACCATGTGTAGGTCAATGAATATAGCTATGTGGTTCTATGTGGACAGATCCTGTCGACGGGTAGGTCGGCAGTCTTCGGAGGGGGTGCCTAAGGAAGTAAGTGGTCGGGAATGTGCCTCCTCTCAAGACCTGGTGGTCGACTTGAGTCACTAAGACCAGCCAAAGAATAAGAGACACAAGATTTATACTAGTTCAACCCTTCCAAAGGATAATAGGCCTACGTCCAATGTTCTATGTTGGGGTGGATGATGAAAAAGGTTTACAAGAGAGAGTTCTTGGGGCTTAGAGCAAGCTGGCCAAGAACAAGCAAAGAACTAAGAATGATCTGAACTCGGATCCCCCTTAGCCCGTCTTGCCCTCCCTTTTATAGCTCAAGGGGGAGGAGGGCAGTTACAAGGGACTTGGGGGTCAAGATAGCTAAGACTAAAGATCTAAAAAGGTGGGTACAAACAACATCTGAAAAAGTACAAGGAGATGCTCTCTGGGCCTTGCGCGCCATGGGTATCTTGTGCCTTATCCTGCCTTAGGACCCATCCTCTACAGAGACCACATCTTGTCTTTGTCGGGTAACGTCATTCCTTGCTGGGTTGTCCCCTCCTCTCCTCCTTGCAAGCCAAGCCTTGTCACAAGGAGGCCGAAAGCCGGGTCGAGCAGTCAAGGTCGACAATGTTAGTGATATGCCCTAGAGGCAACATGGAGATGTTGGATATCATGGTCAATGTTTATGTATTTATGAATAAAGTGTTATTCAGTTCCATGAAATAGACATCTTGTATTGATCAATAAGTACGTGACTTATTCATTAGACTCTTTATGTATGAATATTTCTAAACGATCCCTGATCATATGTCATATTGTTGAAACAAATATGATTCTAAGATCGGCATGTTTATTGATTGATGATCATGTCTCATAGATCATGAGTATGGAGATACCAAATCAATAAACATGGACATATGTGTTGGAGAACACATTGTTGGATAGACCCACCATGAGACACTGCAGGAATTAATGTGCCATTAGTTGCTCTCACGTAGTGTTGGTACAAAGCCCTTAGACCTGAGATCACCATGGATTCCAACATGTGTAGTAGCCTACTTTGGGACCACCAAACGCTATTCCGTAACTGGGTAGTTATAAAGGTAGTTTTCAGGTTTGCTATGAAACATGGAGTGGAATTTGCCCCTCCTTTGGAGAGATATCTCTGGGCCCCTCGAGGTAATGGATTATGGAAATGCATGGCCATGCTAAGTTGATTGAGGAGTCAATCAACAGATAGATAATCCAATACGGTTCGAGTGAATGGTTAAGCTATTGAAGGGATGGCACACATCTTGCCTATAGCTTAATTGGTATCGTGAGACAAAGGGATTTGTGTACACATTACAGGTTGAGAGCCGATATTATATTCTTGTATACTATGGTATCAGTATGTGCTGCTAGGCGCCGCTATTGACAGGTCGGCTGAGTTGGACTCGAGCCGACGATCGGCTAAGTTAGACTATAGCCGAAACCGAGTATACCTGAACCTACAGGGTCGCACGCTTAAGAGGATAGAATAGATATTTGAGTTGGACTCGGATACGGCTCGATCGGATAGGGATCCGATCGGATAGAGTCCTATGGGCTTACAACGTGTGGGCGGCCAACTCTTTGAGATACGGATGAGATCCGATTCAAAATAGTGTCCTGATCGGCCACTAGTCCCAGGGTTGGCCAACCGATGCTGGGAAACTGACATCAAATCGACTGATGTTCCAATGAATCTCGTGCAGGCGTAACATTCCTAGATTAAAGACGTAAGCAAGCACAATCTAGACACGAAATACAGCCCTACTGCAGATCTAATAACATGTCTTGTTCAAAGCAGCAGCTACGGCTCATCCCTTCCGATGGGCTGTATTGTTGAATTGGACACGTTTAGAAAATCGGCTTGCCAGACTTTCCCAGATAAACATTCGATGCCTTCGATTTCCCAAAGCGGCAAATCTGCACTAACGATACTAACTGACCTGTCGGCTGGCACGATCTCGATCTTATCGCCGTCCCACTGGATGAGGCTCTGGTGCATTGTAGAAGGGATGCAGCAGTTAGCGTGGATCCAGTCCCTTCCGAGCAGCAGGCTGTAAGACCCCTTCCCGTCGATGACAAAAAACGTCGTGGGCACAGTTTTGTTGCCGATGGTTAGTTCGACGTTGAGAACGCCTTTGGTCTCTGATGGGTTGCCGCCGAAGTCCTTGAGTACCATGTTGGTTTTGATCAGGTCTTCGGCTCCTTTTCCAAGCTTTCTGAAAGTTGCGTAAGGCATGAGGTTGACGACGCTCCCCATCGATTAGCATTTTGGAAATCGGCTTGCCGTTGACGAACCCTTTAACGGTTTCGGATGTCGATTTTGGTCCCTTCCGGCTTGTCGAAGATGGCCTGGTCCGGCGAGATCATTAGTTTTGCGGGTCATCTTCGATAGTATCTCCGTTGGCTTCGGGGCACTGAATTCGGCGGGCAACACGAAGACCATGTTGACCGATGCGGTAGCTTTACTCTTCCCCTTGGCTGCCCTTCTGGCTTGGTCGGCGGGGCTTTCTTCGCCTTGCTCTTCGGTGGCCGTAGCGTTCTCCTGCTTGGGTACCCACCGTCTCTTAATCTTGCCCAGCCGACGGCGTTGTTCGTATATCATTTGTGCCACCTCGTCCTCTCTCCCTTCACGCTTAAGCCACTGAATTCTCCTCTTCTGGGTCTTCGTAAATAGATCGGACGGGCACCATTGGGGATTGGCCGATCCCTCCTCGTCGGCCTCCTTGTTACTGCGATCGTCCCCATCCTGATTCTCGTCGACGAAGAAGTCTTGATGGATCGGACCGAGCCGATCGTGGACCGGTCGCCGTCTCTGGTTTAGTTGGACGGCTCTGGGAAGGAACCAGACTGGGCTTGCGGATGACGAGCTCCTGTGTTCGTCATGACTGTGATCATCGTTACATGCCGGGCAGTCTTCCAGTGTTGGTAGTCTCATGCCGGATTCCCAGCAATGCCTGAAGAAGCCGCAATGCCAATGTGGATCGTCATGGCCTGCTGTGTTCCGCCGGCTTTGGACTCTTGGCTCGTGCCGGCGAGGTTCTTCGTCGTAAATTTCTTCACGCCGAGACCGATATTGACGGTGGTATCTGTTTCTTTTGTGGATTGGCTGTCGGCCAGCCGACCTGATAACTGGGCGCACCATGTTGACCTGTGCGGTGGGGTTTCCAATCTGGCCCTCTCCTGTTTCGGCCTCGATCACCGTACCGGCTAAGCCGTATGTTGTTCTGTCCTGTCGATCAACTCGTCGGAGGCCGGCATGGACTGTGTTGATCGGGAACGGATTGCCGTCCACTTTCATGGGCCGACTTGAGTCAGCAAACTTCAACTTCCCGGCTTCGATGGCCGATTGGATCTGCTGCCTGAAGACGTTGCAATCGTTCGTGGCATGAGATGTGGAGTTGTGCCACTTGCAGTATTTCTTCTTTTTCAACTCTTCTAGACGGGATCACATGATTTTCAGGCAACTGAATCTGTTTCTCTTTGAGTAGTAAATCGAAGATCTTGTCGGCTTTAGTGATGTCAAAATCGTATTTCTCTTCTTTAGCCATCTTCAGCAGCCACTAGCAGACGATGGCCTTCTTGTTCTTAGACCATTCGCTGCCACCACTTCCGTTTTGTCGTCGTCGGATCTGTAATCTGAGTCGACGACGACTTGTGTTATGGTTTTGACGGCCTTCCTGGTCTCTTGGAAATGTTGTTCATGGGCCGTTACCCTCTGCGCCAGGTGGGCTAGACTTTTGAAGTCCTGCGCAGAGAATCTTTCCCTGATTGGCGCGATCAGACCATGGAAGGCTAAATCGGCCAGCTGGGCATCTGATAGCACCAGGCTGTAGCATCGGTTTCTCATTTCTCTGAAGCGCTGAATGTAGTCCTGAACCGATTTATCATGTTTTTGCCTGACGCTGGTGAGGTCCGACAACTTCATTTCATGGTTGCCACAATAAAAATAGCTATGAAACTGTTTCTCAAGATCGGCCCAACTCTAAATCGAGTTGTAAGGCAACGAGGAGAACCAAGTGAAGGCCGATCCTGAAAGAGAAAGGGGAAATAGCCAAACTCTCAAGGGATCAGTAGCCGATGCTTCACCACATTGTGCTAAGAATCGGCTGATATGCTCGTAAGTAGATACGTTGTCTTGTCCTGAGAACTTGGAGAAATCCGGGATTTTGTATCGGTTGGGCAATGGAATTCTTTCGAAATGCTCTGGATAGGGGTACCGGTACGTATTTCCTGAGTCTTTTGGTTTGAGGCCGAACTGATCCCGCATAACGTCAGTGATTAGTTCGGCCCAGGTCCTATTATCTTGTTGTATCGGCTCGTATGGGTCATACGACATACGTGCCTGCCGATACATCTGTGGCGGTGTCTGAGGCCGGTAATGATGATCCTGACGACCCCCTTGGTATTGGTAGCGATGATCAGCGGGTGGCGGCCGAGGTTCCGATGGTGGCGTTGGCGGGTGCGGAAGCATGCCGGCCCGACATTCCGCATGCTGCCATGATCAATCGGCTCGCCGATTATGATGAAATATGTCGAATTGACTTTGGGGCAGCGGCTGTTGTCGGTTTAAAATAGTGACCGCTGGTTTCACGGCCGTCCCGCTTGGACTCAAGTGGCCGACTCCTCTGTCGGGTTGGGCTGCGCTATTAGTGGAAGCGGCCGGTCTTGGGTGACTAGTGTCCTGTAATCAGGAAACTTGCCATCCGTGAAATATGTAGGGCCCCTTTGCAGCTGCTCGGCCACCTTGGCATCAACCACATGAGAAATCATATTGTTGAGGGTGTTGACCAGGATGCTGCTCTGGTTGACCAACGCGTGATGGACGACCGAGTCGATCCGATCTTGCAAAAAGTACACGGCCTGACCATCCTGCACTTGAGTTGGTTTTTCCACTTTCTGTTTGCCCTTCGCATCACTCGACGAGGATGCTATGGTATCGTTGAGGCTGAACTTGTACTTTTGGTGCACCGTTCCAGACCTAGTTTGGGTGAAGGATTGAAGATAATTGTTCTGGAGTTCCTCCACCATCCTCTTATACTCGGCTTGCTGTTCAGCCGATAGTTGATCCATTTTTACAGGTACGACATTGTCCTGTGTGATGCCAGGGATCTTGGAGTCGACCATCTTGCCGGCTGAGTCTATTCGTCCGAGTCGAGCCGACAAAGATAGTCCCACTGGGCGTGCCAAGAAGCGTGTTGACGAGAAATCTCTCTCACGCGCTGGCCTGGGAGATCTGCTTGACTCTAGTGCAGGTCCTTCTTAGCTGCCTACGATGTATAGAGCGTGCCAGTTGATTTGATCTGCCAATCAACAAGAGAAAATACAAGAAAATATTCATTAAGCGTTAGGTCAAACCCCCGCGGGATCGGCCGAGGAACTCCATGAACGTATATATGCTATTCCAAGCCATATTTGGGCCAAGCGACCAAAGCGCATCGGCTATGCCAAGGCGATCATTAGCCATCCGATCCAAATATAACGAAGAATAATAAATATACAGATCAATAGACCAACCGATTTGAAACTGACATCAAATCGGCTGATGTTCCAATGAATCTCGTGCAGGCGTAACATTCCTAGATTAAAGACATAAGCAAGCACAATCTAGACACGAAATACAGCCCTACTGCAGATCTAATAACAATTATATTAAAAGAAACATATTAAGATAAATAAGGTCGGCTGAAACCCCGACGCTATCCCGATAATGTAAGTCCAAAAGAATAGATTTCCAACGATTCTAAGGACGACTCAACAGCTCAGCCTTGATGCGGCATTAAGTATCAAAAGAAGCATTCAATCTATTACTTTCGACTTACACTCAGTAAGATGGTAGATACCGCATACGAATCAACCAGCCCTTAAACCTAGCCTTGTTGACCACACACCCTCGAAAAGATGAGTCAACTATAAGATAGATCTAAACACCGGATTGGTTCATATGCACTATATGATATATGTCATAGTAAAACTATTGAAACCAATGTGTCATTGCGATGGAAGCATCAGAAACAAGTAATCTCACCACTAACGACAAACATTTACCTGAGTTTGGGGATCGAGACGATGCAGCCCAAAGCAAAACAGGGTGTTCGTTCAAAAGAAAAAGGATGGGGATGCGCCGAAGATTAGATTGATTGAATCGTTCTTATACACAGGGTCTCGGGTCCTATTTATACCCAAGATACAAATATTTATAACAACTTCGGACTCTATCTAAACTACTTTTTAAAACATCCTATCATCCCTAACGAGATCCATTACAACTAACAATTTAACAAACTCCTAAATTACAAATACAGCTGCCATTACAGGACTCTATCCATAGGTGGCAATATCTTTAAACACGCAACTAACATCCGAATCCCCACTTATCTTCAAGTTTCTGCATTGGACACGGTTTTATCTCTTCTGAACTCAGAATCGACTGTCGGCTGTTCCATTCAACCCATTCTCAGCCGACCAGCCCTGCAGCCGATTACTCTTTTAGCCGATACGGCTCCTGACCTCAGCCGATTCAATTCCACCTTGCTTCCTTAGGACTTAGGAACCTCATTACCAAATTCCGGTGTTAACACATGCCCCCAAGTCCGTAACATAAACTGTTGCGGATTTGTTTATCTATTCAAACTCCCACTCCCTTCTTGGCCCGAATCGTCTCGGCTTCTCCCAAGGGCTCTTTAAATATCCACCTTCCTCCGTCGAGCCACCCACGCTCCCATCGTGCGCTCGGCTTCCTTCTCAAACAAACCTCCTGTCCTTCTCTCTCTCCTCCGGCGACTCCATCGGCGTTCGACACTTTCCACATTCTTCGAACCCCATCTTCGTCTCCGACCTCCCCGATGTTCTCCGCTGTGACCTCAAGCACCTCCAACTCGCTGGCCACCGTTGCGCCCGCCGCAACCGCAACATCGCCTGCCGCCGCCACTGGAACTGCCCCAGCCGCTACCACGAACGAATTCCCTCGGGTATTTCCCTTCTTTTTACTTTATAATCTTACCCTCAACTCGTTCCTCCAAACACCCTTATACCAAAAGTTCGTTTGGTAATTTTCAATAGTACCTCATCCCACATTCTTACTAATTAATACTTTTCTCATTCCAAACTATAAACACCATCACCTCTGATCAGTACCCCTTTTTTTCTTCTTTGAATTGCAGCATCTCTCTCACCAAGTGCTCATCCCCAATTTAACACAAGAGGGAAAATACTTCCTTGGGCCTATCGGCGATACAGACCCAACTGATGTGATCATAGCCGAAACCAACCGCATGCCCTTCAATACTGCCAAACCATCTCTTTCCCACTGGACATAAGTTGTCTCATGCTTGCTACAATGTCCCCTGAGCTTCAAAAGCAATATGAGAGCAGCGATGCTCACACTATTATTCAGGGACTGCGTGGCATGTTTGAGAACCAAGCTCGGGCCGAGAGGTTTAACACCTCAAAGTCCTTGTTAGCGTGCAGGCTTGTTGAGGGGAATCCCGTCAGTCCGCATGTGATAAAGATGATTGGCTATATCAAGAGTCTTGAGAAACTAGGTTTCCCTCTTAGTCAAGAGTTGGCTACAGACGTGATTCTCCAGTCGCTCCCTCCGAGCTTCGAGCCATTCATATTAAACTATCACATGAACAATATGGATAGAACCTTGGCTGAATTGCATGGGATGCTAAAGACAGCTGAGGAGAGTATCCAGAAAAACGGTCATCATGTGATGATGATGCGAAGAGCTAAGCGCAAACCACTGTCAAGAAACTTTACAAAAAAGGAAGTTAACTCCCGATGAGATCGCGAGTGCCTCTAATGCAAAGAAGGGCAAGATGGGGTCGGCGGGATCGATGTCGTTTGCTTCTATTGCAAGGAGACAGCCACTTGGAAGAGGAACGCAAGAAGTACATGGAGGATCTCAAAAAGAAGCAAAGTACGACTTCGCCGGTATTAATGTTATAGACATTAATCTTGCTACTTCACCTACTCGACTCTTGGGTATTTGATACCGGATCGGTAGCTCATATTTGCAAATTGTTGCAGGGAATGAGAAAAAGTAGAGGCTTAAGAATGGGCGAGGTGAACTCCGCGCGTCGGCAATGGAGCAAGCGTTGGTACGGTTGCTATCGGCACGTACCACTTCATCTACCTTCGGGATTAGTTTTGGAATTGAATAATTGTTATTGTGTTCCAACACTATGTAAAAACGTTATTTCCGCTTCATGTTTGCAAGCGGAAGGATATGATTTTAGATCAATGGACAATGGTTGTTCAATATATCTCAAAGATATGTTCTATTTTCATGCTCCATTGGTGAATGGATTATATGTTTTGAATCTTGAAGCGTCTCCCATCTATAACATTAATACGAAAGGCAACTCTCTAATGATATAAACCCCACGTTTATCCGGCATTGTCGCTTAGGCCATATAAATAAGAAACGCATGAAGAAGCTCCATAAGGATGGATTGCTTCACTCTTTTGATTTTGAATCATTTGAGACATGTGAGTCTTGTTTACTTGGTAAGATGACAAAGGCACCTTTCATGGGACACAGTGAAAGAGCAAGTGACTTGTTGGCACTCATACAAACGATGTATGTGGACCAATGAGCTCAACGGCCGAGGTGGTTATCGTACTTCATTACCTTTACCGATGACTTTAGTAGATATGGTTATATCTACTTAATGAGGCATAAGTCCGAATCCTTTGAAAAGTTCAAAGAATTCCAAAATGAAATACATAATCATTTAGGGAAAACAATCAAGTTTCTACAATCGGATCGTGGAGGGAATACTTGAGCCAAGAGTTTGGTAATCATCGAAAGATTGTGGAATTGTTCCACGCTTGACTCCGCCAGAACTCCACAATGGAACGGAGTGTCCGAACGGAGAAACCGCACCTTGTTGGACATGGTGCGTCGATGATGAGCCAAAGTGATCTTCCGTTATCCTTCTGGCGATATGCACTAAATAGAGTTCCATCTAAGTCAGTTGAAAAGACACCATATGAGATATGGACAGGGCAACCCCCTAGTTTGTCCTTTCTCAAAATTTGGGGATGTGAGGCTTATGTAAAATGTTTACAGTCTGACAAGCTCACACCCAAATCTGACAAGTTCTTCTTTGTGGGATATCCTAAGGAAACTAAGGGATATTACTTTTATAATCGGGAACAAGGCAAAGTGTTTGTCGCCCGACACGGTGTCTTCTTGGAGAAAGAGTTTCTTTCAAGAAGGGTTAGTGGGAGCAGGGTGCATCTTCAAGAAGTTCAAGAAACACCGAGAAAATGTTTTAGCGACCACGAACCGCAACGAGGAGCAAAGTGTTGCGCCACCGTTGTAAATACACCAGCCCCACGGAGGCCGAAAGATCACGTCGTGCGCCCGACAGTACACAAAGTGCGGAACAACGTGATATATTGTTGTTGGACAACAATGAGCCTAAGACCTATGAGGAAGCGATGGTGGGACCCGATTCCAACAAGTGGCTTGGAGCCATGAAATCCGAAATAGAATCCATGTGTGACAATCAAGTTTGGAACTTGGTTGATCCACCCGATGGTGTCAAAACCATTGAGTGTAAATGGGTTTGTAAGAAAAGGCCGATATGGATGGAAATGTTCACATCTATAAGGCGCGATTGGTGGCGAAAGGTTTTAAACAGATTCAAGGAGTTGATTATGATGAAACCTTCTCGCCCGTCGCAATGCTTAAGTCTATTCGGATTATTCTAGCGATTGCTGCATATTTCGATTATGAGATATGGCGAGATGGATGTCAAAACGGCTTTCCTAAATGGAAACCTAACTGAGGATGTATACATGATACAACCTCAAGGTTTTGTCGATCCACAATCGCCTGGAAAGATATGCAAGCTACAGAAATCCATTTATGGATTGAAGCAAGCATCTCGGAGTTGGAATATTCGTTTTGATGAAGTAATCAAAGGGTTTGGTTTCATCAAAAACAAAGAGGAGGCCTGTGTTTACAAAAAGGTCAGTGGGAGCGCAATTGTATTTCTAATCTTATATGTGGATGACATATTACGATTGGAAATGATATCCCTATGCTAGAATCCGTCAAGTCTTCATTGAAAAATAGTTTTTCCACGAAAGACTTGGGGGAGGCAACATACATATTAGGCATTCGGATCTATAGAGATAGATCCAAGAGGCTAATTGGATTAAGCCAAAGTACATACATTGACAAGGTGTTGAAAAGGTTCAACATGCATGATTCCAAGAAAGGTTTCTTGCCCATGTCACATGGTATTAATCTTAGCAAGAATCGGTGTCCTTAGACACATGATGAGCGGAATAAGATGGGTATGGTTCCATATGCTTCAGCAATTGGATCCATCATGTATGCCATGCTTTGTACACGTCCGATGTCTCGTACGCTTTGAGTGCTACGAGCAGATGCATCGAGATCCAGGTGAAGGTCACTGGATGCGCGGTAAAGAATATCCTTAAGTACTTGAGAAGAACTAAGGATATGTTCCTAGTCTATGGAGGTGAAGAAGAGCTCGTTGTAAGTGGTTACACCGATGCTAGCTTCCAAACAGATAAGGATGATTATAGATCGCAATGGGGTTCGTGTTCTACCCGAACGGAGGCGCGACGGTGGAAGAGTTCCAAGCGGGATACCGTTGCCGACTCTACAACGGGCCGAGTACATTGTGCTTCGAAGCTGCAAAGGAGGCCGTTTGGATCAAGAAATTTGTTTCGAGCTTGGTGTGATGACTAGTACGATGGTCCAATGTCTCTCTATTGTGATAATAGTGGAGCCATTGCGCAAGCCAAGGAGCCGAGGTCACATCAGAAGTCCAAACACATACTTCGGCGATATCATCTCATCCGCGAGATAGTGGACAGAGGTGATGTCAAGATATGCAAAGTGCACATGGATCTCAACATAGCCGATCCGACAAAACCTCTCCCTCGCCGAAGCATGAGGCGCACACAAGAGCAATGGGTATTAGATACTTACATGATTGACTCTAGTGCAAGTGGGAGATTGTTAGTGATATGCCCTAGAGGCAACATGGAGATGTTGGATATCACGTCAATGTTTATGTATTTATGAATAAAGTGTTATTCAGTTCCATGAAATAGACATCTTGTATTGATCAATAAGTACATGACTTATTTATGAGACTCTTTATGTATGAATCTATTTCTAAACGATCCCTAATCATATGTCATATTGTTGGAACAAATATGATTCTAAGATCGGCATGTTTATTGATTGATGATCATGTCTCATAGATCATGGGTATGGAGATACCAAATCAATAAACATGGACATATGTGTTGGAGAACACATTGTTGGATAGACCCACCATGAGACACTACAGAATTAATGTGCCATTAGTTGGTCTCGGTAGTGTTGGTACAAAGTCCTTAGACCTGAGATCACCATGGATTCCAACATGTGTAGTAGCCTACTTTGGGACTACCAAACGCTATTTCGTAACTGGGTAGTTATAAAGGTAGTTTTCGGGTTTGCTATGAAACATGGAGTGGGATGTGAGTGATCAAGATGGAATTTGCCCCTCCTTTGGAGAGATATCTCGGGCCCCTCGAGGTAATGGATTATGGAAATGCATGGCCATGCTAAATTGATTGAGGAGTCAATCAACAGACAGATAATCCATTACGGTTCGAGTGAATGGTTAAGCTATTGAAGGGATGGCACACATCTTGCCTATAGCTTTATTGGTATCATGAGGCAAAGGGATTTGTGTACACATTACAGGTTGAGAGCCGATATTATATTCTTGTATACTATGGTATCAATATGTGCTGCTAGGCGCCGCTATTGACAGGTCGGCTGAGTTGGACTCGAGCCGACGATCGGCTAACTTAGACTATAGCCGAAACTGAGTATACCTGAACCTACAGTGGTCGCACGCTTAAGGGGATAGAATAGATATTCGAGTTGGACTCGGATACGGCTCGATCGGATAGGGATCCGATCGGATAAAGTCCTATGGGCTTACAACGTGTGGGCGGCCAACTCTATGAGATACGGATGAGATCCGATTCAAAATAGAGTCCTGATCGGCCGCTAGTCCCAGTCGGCCAACTCTATATAAAGGGGCGAGGGGTGGAGAGTTTCCGTATCGCATTGAACCGAATCCGCAACAGAAGTCGTCGAGATCAATCTCTACGGAAGTCGCCTTGCATCGCGTGCTAGCACACGGGTGTTCGGCGTTTTGTCCTCGAACGTGTGGATACCGGTAGAGGCGCTGCTACGTTGCGCGCTGTTGATTGACTGTGGAGGAATCGGCTGTGGTCGAGCGCATCGGAGCGACGCGCGAGAACACAGTCGGACGACTCGGATCGGCTGCGGCATCTGCGAATCGGCTGTCCCCGGGAATCGGGTGTCATCGGCCAGCACAGTTCCAGATCGGATAGCCCTGATTGGCTGTTTTCGCTGCACTCTCTAATCGGTAACGATCTATCGGCCCTTACTTGCAAGTGTTCCTGGTTTGCGCGGTTAAAAGTTTTTGTTTTCGGCTAGCGTAGCCTCCGCGTAACCCTTCAGACAAAGGAGTGCCGAGGTCAGACTGGGGGGAGGTCGGGGCGGCCGACCCCGATGGAAGGTCGGGCTCCCGACCATATACCGAAGACTCTATTCCGACTCTAGCTTGACTTCAACTCTAGTTCGAGTGCTACGCTGGGGTGTCACCCCCCAGTTGATGAGAATTTTTCCCATGTGCTGGCCTGGGAGATCTGCTTAGCTCCAGTGCAGGTCCAAAATTGGTCGCCTTTGGTGATTGAGCGGGCGTGCCAGTTGGTTTGATACTGCAACCAATAAGAAACAAAAAGATAGGCATTTGGTTAGGATTATATCCTACTTGATCGGTTATGGATATCAATAAATATATAATTGCTATCACAAAGCACGTTTAGATTAAGTGATTGGGATAATCGTTAGCATACCGAGACAATATAAATCACTTATGTCTAAAAGTACATTAGCATAATAATTATATATATTTATAGCCTAGCCGATGTCGTAGATCTAATGTAAATCAGCTAGTACTCCGATATATTTTATAAAAAGATATTAATCTGAACTAAATGCATTAGACCAAGATCAGTCGGCTGTTAATGTGATTTAATAGATTGATACCGGGCTTAGCACATTTAAGGAGATTAAGATATTAATATTAAAGGCAGTTCTAATACATCTAACAGTAATAACACATAGAAGATGATTAAAACAGGTAAGACCAGCTGAAACTCCGGCACTATCTCTAATAATAAATATTGAATCCAATAGATCTACATAATTCTGAAAGCGACTTAATAGGTCGATTAGATGCAGCATTAAGTACCAAAAGAATTATGAGATATATTTAGACTAATGAGAATTCCTCGAGATGGTACATATGCCATATAATGAGAATCAACCTCTAGACCTAGCTCCATCGGCTGTCATCTTGAAGGATATGCTAGCCGATTGAGAGATAGATCTAGACATTGATCTAGATTATATGTCGCATATGATAAATTAAGCAGTTTGCAACATCAACATCAGAGTATCATAATGATGGAAGCACTGGCCTCGATACCACAAGCCGCTTGTCACAATAAATTACCTTTCCTAGAGATCGAAACCAATGCAGCCCAAGAACAAAGCAAGAACTCGTCGAGAACAAGTAAAAACAGAAAGGTTGGCGATGTGCCGAAGTTGTATTGATGTGTGTGTTGTTGATTTACAAGGTCTCGGGTCATATTTATACCCGGATGTACAATCTAGTTTGTAACGAACATGATTCCTATTACAGATTAAATCTCAAATATCTCTAAACAAACCGACATTATCTATAAAGGAAACTATACAAAATATCCTATCTTAAAGATACAATTGTCGTTGTAGGACCTTATCCATGGATGGCAACATCTTTGAAGTACTTTGGAAACCGAATCCAATAATTATCTTTAAGCTTCATCCCAGGATTGACTCCATCATCGGTCTCCAATCAGAATCGGAAATCGGCTATCCTGGTCCGACTCGGACTCAGCCGACTGGCTCCGTAGCAGATTCGGACTTAGCCGATGCGGCCTCTGTTTTCGCAGATCGCACTTCTCCTCCAATTCCGCTCCAATCATGGCTCCAAACATGGGGATTTGCTCACTAAATTTGGTCGTTAACAGATACCCTCGGTGTATAGGACCTAGCGACCAACATGTACTTTATCGATATTCTTTGTACCCCACCTTCTGCCTCTCTTAGTCTTAGCTTTCTTGGCCCCTAAGTTCATCTATTCCTTCCACCCTTGAACTATAAAAGGGAGGGCAGGGTGATGGGGCCAAGGGATCCGATCCAACTTCCAAAAACTTTAGCACACTCCTTTGTAACTCTTGTTCATCATCCACCCCAAGGAAGAACACCACACACTGGACGTAGGCCTATTATCCTTCGGGAAGACTGATCCAATCTTTGTTCTTGGCTCATCGTTAGATTCGAGTCGACCATCGGATCCGCAAATGGCAGCTTCTCCACCACCCTCTCTCTTTCACCTCCTCGAGGATCCCCCTTGGAGGACTACTGTCACATACCCAAAATCCAGGGTCAAGAAATTTTTGTCAAAAACAAAATGAAAGTACAGTTTTTCAATTTTGTGAACCAAAATTTTTCCTTTCTAACTTAGGTAAAGAACTTCAACCATTTTGCATGATTAGAATTTGAGAACAAAAGAAAACCTTTTTCATTTCTAACTTAGAATGTGGGTACAAACATACATGTGCACAAGCTAGCATTAGCCAGGTCAACAATATCTGGTCCTGTTCGAGTGAGAAGATAGATGCCTATTGCACTGAGGTCCGTAAGCTCCAAGGCAGGTTCGTCGGCCTCGATTTCCACCACGTCCTCCGGGATGCCAACTCGGCAGCCAACCAGCTGGCCAAGATCAGATCTTCCCGAGCAACAGTGTCACAGGGGATCTTCATCCACGAGCTGCACAAGCCATCGATCAAGGACCCGGATCACCCGGAACCAGCCCTAGCACAACCAGCTGAGTTAGTACTCGCCATTACCGACACCACGGACGACGGCGTCAAGAACTCATAGACTACATCACCACCAAGGCGCTCCCGCCCAACAAGGCGAAAGCCGAGCGTGTCGCCCGATGCAGCAAGCGCGTCGAAGTGGGTCGCGAGCTGTTCAAGCGTGCGGCTTCCACCCGAGTACTCTTGTTGTGCGTCCCTCGGGATCGTGGAGCCCAGATCCTCGACGAGATACATTTGGGCATCTGCGGGAACCACGCGGGTGCAAGGACACTAGTCGGTAAAGCCTTTCGGGCGGGATATTATTGTCCGACTGCCAATGAAGACGCAAAGGAACTAGTCCTGCGTTGTCAGGGATGTCAGTTCTTCGCCAAACAGCACCATCTCCCGGCACAAGCCCTTCAAACAATCCCGTCATCGTGGCCCATTGTATGCTGGGGGCTTGACATGTCGGCCCGTTCCCTAAGGCACCAGGGGGCTACACTCACCTTTTTGTTGCAATCGACAAATTCACGAAGTGAATTGAAGTGCAGCTGTTGAGAGCTTGCACCGCCCAGAAGGTGGCCGAGTTCATCGAAAGCATCACCTTCCGCTTCGGCGTCCCGAGGGAGATCATCACTGACCTCGAGACATAGTTTACCAGGAATGTTTTTTGGCATTTCTGTGAAGAGAGGTGCATCGAGGTAAAATATGCCTCGGTGGCGCACCCCCGAGAGAACGGGCAGTGCGAGTGTGCGAATGGCATGATCCTGCAAGACCTAAAGGCCCGGGTCTTTGACCCGCTTCGGAAGCATGAAGGCTGCTGGTTGCGTGAGCTCCCAGCTCTGCTCTGGGGACTTCGCACTCAGCCGAGCCGAGCCACAGGATGGTCCCTGTTCTTCCTGGTCTATGGCTCGGAGGCAGTCCTCCCGGTCGACATGCTTCACGAATCCCCAAGGGTTTGACTGTACAATGAAGGGATTGCCCAGCAAACATGGGCCGAGGACATCGATAACATCGAAGAAGAGCATATGGTCATCGCAATTCAGATGGATCGGTACCAACAGGTGCTTTGCTGATACCACAACCGCAATGTCCAGGGAAAATCCTTCAAGGTCGGCAACCTGGTTGTTCGAAGAGTGCAGTCCTCCGTCGGCATGAACAAGCTTTCACCCCTATGGGAAAGCCCCTTCATTGTCTCCGCTATCATCCGTCTGGGCTTGTACAAGCTGATTCGCGAAGATTGATAGGAAGTGCCGAATTCCTGGAACAATGAGCACCTGCGCCGATTCTACGCTTGAACAGCTAAGTACCCAACCCCGATCCTTTCAATTCTGCAAATTTTGGTTATCTATTAAACCTACCTACAGATCATATACCCGACCCCCGAAAAGGCTCGGGGGCTCGGAAGCCATCCCGAGTAGTATCGCCAGCCACGTTGATCCCTTCTCACGCAGTTACCTTCATGGCAAAGCCTGAGAGGGCTGCCCTTAGTTAAGGGTTTCAGAGAAGTTGTGCCGCCTGCTATGCTTGAGTTGCCCGGGGGCTCATTCAATACCCGCTTCGACTGAACGTGGTTGGCTTGGCCCTGAGTCCCTCGGGTAGTGACTTCATTCCTATCTAGGGCTAGCTGGGCTCGGGCGAGTGAGCTCGGGGCTCGAAAACGTCTAAATCCTGTGTATATGACTAAGACGCCCGAGCTCGATTCGGGCCACTTGGACAATATCTGTTGATGGCCCGACTCGCCCTACTTCAACGGTCAGACACACAGAGATCGGACGGACGTCGACGACCTCGCGTTCACCCGATGCGTACACAACTAAGTGACTTTTCTTGACCGAATGCTGCGCCCTTGAAATTGCCATCGGGCATAGTCGGGATCCATCCCGCCAGCTTTCGCCGCTTAGTCATGAAAGTTATACGTATATCGGCGGGTGATCGCCGATCCTCCCCCGCCCTTGGCTGAGTCGATCTGAGTAGACTGAGGAAGCCTTCGGATCCGTCCGTTAAGGTCCAAAGAACACTCGGCATCGAAGGCCGGTCACGAGACGAATACAAGGTTGTCTCCTCGCTCTCCGACCCGCTATGATGGAGAAGGATCTGCTTGGAGTTTGATCGGCAGCCCTCCAGACTTGGTCCATTAACGACCGAGATCGCTAGATAGGATCTACTCCCCCTCGCAGATGTCCTAGAGTTTGACCGGAAGCCTTTCGGTCATTGGTTCGTAGATGACTTTGGTCACTCGATGTAAGCTATCCTAACGTGATAGCCCTTCCTGAGTTTTGATCATTTCTCCCTCCGAACTCGGACTGTTGAAGGACGAGGTCGCTCGGACGATCTCTCGCATAGTGGTGTGTTGGGTGTCCAAAAAATTAAAAAAACTTTGGATATATTGTGAGTCGAAGACAGCATACAAAGAAGACTAACAAAAGTTTTCTTCATTTCTCGCGGGGTGGTGATCATACATAGGGCCCGAGGTCCCCCTAACATGCAGCAGCATCGACGCGGGGGCCTCCTTTACAATCGGTTCCACAGATCAGGATGAGGGTGTGCACATGCTGGAATGATTGGAACAACAAGGCCTAAGGTTTTTCTAACCTATAGGACTATGTTGCTCACAATCTTATCTGCCGCCGACTCTACGGAAGCGTAGATATCGTCGATGTCGCCCGACTCGATGCTGGCAGGCCACCCCTCAGTGATCGCGTCGATGTCCGCCCGGGGGTACAGCTTCTGTACAACGCCAAGGACGTGCGTCGCCGCCGTCTTGACCACCCCTTGAGCGTAGCACCGGAGAAGTTCCCGGCCACACAGTAGACGCGCCTGAAGCACGCTATCGTTTGGGATGAGCGACGATGTGCCCGGATCGATCTTGACTAGGAGTGTTCGGGCCGCTTCGGAACAGACCTCCCATTGCCTGTCGATCGTCTTCAGGCTGTCCCCGAGTCGACGAAGCCATCGACCGGCTCTCGGGCAGTTGGCCTGGTCACGAAACAGG
The DNA here is from genome assembly GCA_019925245.2 of Oryza australiensis. NCBI lineage: Eukaryota > Viridiplantae > Streptophyta > Magnoliopsida > Poales > Poaceae > Oryza > Oryza australiensis. The sequence continues at coordinate 447,312 of JAIFGZ020000357.1, read as the reverse complement.
TCGGCTAAGGCACACTCCTACTTCGACAACAAAGGAATTGAAGAAGACAGTACTTACGGTCAGCCTTCGCCCGTGCGACTTGGTCCTCGGCCATTTTTGCCAAGGCTTTGTCCCTGGCCGCCTCGGCGGCCGCCAACTTCTTCTCTAGCTCGACCACCACCGCCTCCGACACCGACGCCTTTGCTTCCACGTCGTCAAGCGCCCCGGTCAAGTCCCAGATGAGGGCTTGGGTCTGCTATGAAGATGCGGCAGCTCCGCCAGCAGATCAGGACCTGTCAAGGCGAGAGTCGGCCCCCGATGGCTTCCTGTCAGCAATGACAGTTAGTGTTGGTAGTGCCAATAAAACACAACCATGGTGCTCACCGATGGATGCGTAAACTTCACAAGACCTCGTCGTGCAATCTTAGGGGCAAGTCCCGGCGCTTGCCCACCCGCCTCCCCATGGACGCTCAGCCCGCTCCTGCGGAAGCGCTAGCTTCCGTTTCCCTTTCTGCTCTATCGTTACAACGGGAAGGCGTATCTCCGCAATCTCCAGCTTCGGAATAACACCAAATTCCTGCCACAGCATCAACACCTGGCAGGTGAAGTTCTACTAGAGGAATGGAGGAAACATTCTGGCAAGGGAGAGAGGTTAAGGCTACCTACCGCTGCCGTTTCTCAGGGCTCCCGATCGAACTCCAACCTTCACTGGAACTCGGCGACGAGGCCATGAGCCTAAGAACGCATAGAGGAAGAAGAAGCTTGCAGAATGGAGGCAGGAAAACTGAGAAATTTCTATTCCTCAAAATGGAGAAGTAAGATGGCGTAAGGAGAAGAGCCCGCCGTAACGGGGTTTAAATAGGGAGACGACGATGGGCTTGCAGGCATGGTTTTCGGAAAACATGCTGCGTCATTTATGACCGACGCGGAACATCCGAAGCGCCTCTCGCCCATCCAACTTCTTAGCTTGACACGTCGACCTCAGGTAAAATCTGGGCCGTCGGATCTTCGGAAGGGCAAGTAACATCTACACAACTTTCGTTGCCCACTCTGAAGAACCCGCCATAAGGTCAGACCGGCTTTCTCATCTCAACTAACAGCATCGCCTGACACTTGGGAAAAGGTGGGATGTCAAAAGTTCGATGTGATGCAGTGATGTTCCCAATCCTCACGCCATAAACAAGAAGTAGCAGAGAAGGTCATAGGACTTTACTTTGACATTAGCAAAACCCCAGTGGTCTTTGGGTCGGGTTCTTCTCGACTCGGAGCAGGCTTCCGAGCTAACCGCCGGTCGAGGTTGGGACTACCATGTGCCCCTGGGTGGTAGTCTCGACCATAACCATGTTCTTTGCAACCCCAGGGCAGCGACCTTGACGACTTGAATGTGGGCTTCCGAGCTAGTCCACAAGTGAGGTCAGGGCTACCTCGAGCCCCAGGGCTTGTAGCCCCGAACACCTCACCCATCCTCGCTGCCCTTGGTGAAGGATAACGCGGAAGCTACGATAGCAAATAACGAAAAAGTTTCTACCACGCAAACAAGGAACACTTGCAATTAAGGGTCGACAGATCGTTACCGATTGGAGTACGCAGCGAAAATAGCCAATCAGGAGCTATCCGATCCGGAACAGTGTCGGCCGATGATAGCCGATTTGCTGATAGCCGATTCCCGCAAGCCGACAGCCGATTCCTGGGAACAGCCGATTCGCCAATCAGCCGATTCACCGAGTAGCCGATTCGCCCAGTCATCGGACCACGCTCGCGCGCCACGCTTCAATGCAGCCGACCGCAGCCGATTCCACCACAGCCGATTCGTAGCCGACGAACAGCACCGCAACGTAGCAGCGCCTCTACCGGTATCCACACGTCCGGGGACAGAATGCCTAACACCCGTGTGCTAGCATAAGATGCAAGGCTACGGTTTGGCTCGGAAGTGGGGAGGGTTTCCGTGGAGATTGATCTCGCCGACTTCTGAAGACACGCCTGATCAGATTGATTCGGTTCCAATTGCATGCCGCAGCTCTCCACCCCTCACCCCTTTATATAGAGTTGCCGGTTGGGCCTAGAGGCCCATCGAGACTCTATTTTGAATCGGATCTTATCCGAATCTCATAGAGTTGGCCGACCGGACTTCGTAAGCCCATAGGACTATATCCGATCAGATCCTTATCCGATCGAGCCGTATCCGAGTCCAACTTGAATGCCTGTTCTTATCCCCTTAAGCGTGCGACCCTGTAGGTTTAGGTATACTCAGTTTTGGCCCGAGTCGAACTCAGCCGATCGTCGGCTCGAGTCCAACTCAGCCAATCCGTCAACAGCGGCGCCTAGCAGCACATATTGACACCATAGTATACAAGAATATAATATCAACTCTGAACCTGTAATATGTACACAAATCCCTTTGCCTCACGATACCAATTAATCTATAGACAAGATTTGTGCCATCCCTTCAATAGCTTAACCATTCACTCGAACCGTATTGGATTATCTGTCTGTTGATTGACTCCTCAATCAACTCGGCATGGCCATGCACTTCCATAATCCTTTACCTCGAGGGGCCCAGAGATATCTCTCCAAAGGAGGGGCAAATTCCATCTTGATCATTCACAAGCCACTAGCAAACCCGAAGACTACTTTTGTAACTACCCAGTTACGGAATAGCGTTTGGTAGTCCCAAAGTAGGGTACTACACATGTTGAGATCCATGATGATCTCAGGTCTAAGGACTTTGTACCAACACTACCTGAGACCAACTAATGACACATTAACTCCTATAGTGTCTCATGGTGGGTCTATCCAACAATGGTTTCTCTAACACATGTTCACATATATTGATTTGGTATCTCCATACCATGATGTATGAGACATGATCATCAATCAATAAACATGCCGATCTTAGAATCATATTTGTTCCAACAATATGACGTATGATCAGGGATCGTTTAGAAATAGATTCATACATAAAGAGTCTCATAAATAAGTCATGTACTTATTGATCAATATAAGTTGTCTATTTCATGGAACTGAATAACACTTTATTCATAAATACATAAACATTGACCATGATATCCAACATCTCCATATTGCCTCTAGGGCATATCACCAACACTTGGGTAGTGGAATCTCCGACTTGGGGGCTAAAGGCCAAATTGCCTACCCCTCGGTCGGAGCAGGGAATGCCAAATGCCTCCGAGCGGCAGACCTGTTCCTCTCGGCTAACCCCTTTTTTTGATGGACCTCAAGCATCATTCGGATCATCGGGAGATTGACAAAACGCTCTTGATGATTCGACCCTAGGCTCGGATGTGCCATTCGAACATATGCTCGAGGGCTACACCGGCCAGGTGCACCTAGGCGGTGTACCTGCAAAATCTCGATTCACAATAACTACTACGGATCGACACCTGGGAAGAAAGCTTGACCCTAAGGCCGAATGTTCCATTCGCCCTTAGGCTCGGGGGCTACACCTGGCAGGTGCACCTAGGCAGTGCACCTGCCAAAACCTTGGCTCAAAGCTCCGAGGATCCATTGAAGACGACACTCTGAAAGAACTCTGACCCTAAGGATGGATGCTTCATCTCTCCTTAGGCTCGGGGGCTGTTGTGGGAGGTGTCATCCCGGGGTGCCTCAAAAACCTGGATTGAACCCCAATAAAAGTCAAACCGAGTGTCCTCGAGATGTGACTGAGAGCCCGACCCCCCCCCCACCCGGGAGTCGGGCATTCTAGCCATCCCCCGAGTCCGACCTCGGCCCTTTCTCTCGACCCCGACTCATCGCCCGACCTCGAGCATCCTTGGGAAGAAACTTGGCAGGCACGGAGGAAGAGGGAGGAGACAGCCCGGCAGCATCTGACACCACCTGGCGGCACAGAAGTAGGTCCCAGGGCTGACAGGAGCACAAGATACCCACGGTGTATAGGACCTAGCAAACCAACATGTACTTTATCATATATGCCTTGTACCTCACTATTTGTCTCTCTTAGTCTTTGCTTTCTTGGCCCCCAAGCTCATATGTACCTGCCCCCTTTGAACTACAAAAGGGAGGGCAGGGCGATGGGCCAGGGAGAGGATCCCAGATCCAACTTGCAGAACTCTAGCACACTCTTTGTAACTCTTGTTCATCATCCACCCCAAGGAAGAACACCGTACACTGGACGTAGGCCTATTATCATTTGGGAGGACTGAACCAGTATAACTCCCTGTGTCTCATTTCTTGGCTCATTGTTAGATTCATGTCGATCATCAGATCCGTCGGAGAGCAGCTTCTCCACCACCCCTCTCTTTCAACTCCTCGGGGATCCCCCTTGGAGGACTTCTGACCCATTCGTCGACAGTCAGAGGGGAAAGGGGAGAAATTTGACAAATCTTTTTGCAAAGACTTCAGAGGGATAGAAGAGATATTTTCGCAAGTAGAGTTTTCACAAACTTATCCTTAAAGGTTTGACCATTTGACTCAACCTACAGTCGAGGGGGCTCTGATACCAACTTGTCACGGCCGGAAATTTATCCTAAATTTCCAAACTATGTTGTTTATTTAATCCTTGTCCAGGAATCAACCAGGGTACACAAAATGACAAATCAATATATAGATCCAAACGTAAATTAAAGAGTATAAATACTTACAAAATAGGCAATTAGTCCTCGCACTCGAAGGAAAATAGCAGCGGAAATGAAGGACGATCCTAGCGGGGCTTCAGCTCCACTCCAAAGGCAAACTCAATTGGGGTCTAAATCTTGGTCCTCTAACTCTTTCTTGAACTCAGAAGCACTACACTTCTTAAAGGGGGAAGAATTACAAGGCTGACTATAACCAACGTACTCAACAAGCCATGCCGGGGAAATGCAAAAAAAATGCAGGGAGTACAAGGAATTCATATATAGGGCTATTTTGCAGAAAACCAGTGTTTGCAAGTATTTAAATATTTTAAGGCATTTAGATAAAGCACGAGCCTATCTCTGGTCAAATTATTATCAAGCCGCACTCCCACGCGGTCTTGCCTTATCCCAGGCCAACAAGTGCTAACTCCAATTCTTCCAATTTTAAACTAAAATAAATTCTATCTTGGGTACATTGCTCGGCTTTCCCATAACTGAGGGCGTGGCTATTCGAATAGATTAAACTTTTGATAAGAGGTGGACATCTTGACCAACTAGACATGTCTTCCTCATGTGTGGCGACGTGCCACATGCCACCATGGCATACGGACGGAAGCCATGACATAACACATCGCTAAGTACTGCTCTAAACAAAGAAGACTGACATAGACATCCCCCGCCAGGTGCCCTGGGTCGAACAAACAGTCTATGCCCCCGATCATCTCGAACACGTTTTGAGCCTTCACTTGCTAGAGACGTCAACCCTAGATAGGACCTCATTCGTCCTTATCCGTGTCTTTTTTGTTCATGATTGCACTGGACGACGTGTTAACTCTTACCCATTAGACAGGTGGTAGTATGAAATATGCTTTGCAACAGAGGCCCGAAGACCGGTCCTTATGACAGCTGAGGTGGGACTAATAAAACCAAGCACCCTGTGCCCAGTCAAAAACATGTTTGGGGAAATTTTGAAGGGGACATTTATTGTCATAACTAAATGGCCAAAATTTTCATTATTTATAAGTTATTCCTTAGTCTAATTATTAAAATCATCTAATTGTTTCTATGGATGCAGGGCTATGCATATTCCTAAGTTTGCACCACATATATAAAGTGTTTACTAGTTTTATTTTTCCTAGGGTTATCAAGGATCATAATAATACAAGTAATAGGGTGATAACAAGGAGAATTGGTAAGGCTAAATAAAATAATGATAAATGTGTGAATTTAATAAGGCAAATGCAATAATTTAAATGAACATAATTTTATAAGTTGGGACAGTGATATGATCAAAATGACATGACTTGCCTTGCTTCTTCACACAAATCTTCGGACTCCTTTCCTCGCGAGCGTGAACCTCGAGCGACGAAGTCTACACGCTAGCACACAAAACGAGGAAAAAACCTAATAAAAACCAAATAAACAATATATAGAAAAGTAAACAAACATGTAGAGCTCAATTTTAGAAGATTTTTGCAATTTGAATGGCTCAATTTGGAGTTCGTATGAATTAGATATGATTTTAGAATTTTTGGACCATTTAAATAAATTTTGGAAATTAAATTGATTTATTGCATAATTTTTAATTATTTTTACAAGGAAATAGGGGCGGGATGACGTCAGCGAGGCGAGGGCTGACGTCAGCCGCGGCAGCGGCGTCACGGTGCACGACCGGTCCACCGTGGACCGAGTTCATGGTGGTCCACGGGCGGGTGCGAGGCTAGCGTGCCACCTGGCGCTCGCGTGGTGCCGACGTGGCACCACGTGGGCGGCCGGGAGAGGACGGCCCCAATCTGCCTCGAGGCAGATCGGACGGCGGGGAGCGGCACGATGCGGAGGGTAGCACGGTGCAGAGGATGGCACGGGTGCGTGTGCGGCGTGTGCGCACGCGCGCGGTGAGCGGCGTAGAGGACAATGACGCGTGGAATGGTGTCGTGCGCAAGGGAGAGCGGTGATTCATGGCTGGCGAGCAAGAGGGAGAGGGAGGACTCACTGTTGCACACGGGGATGATGCGAGCGCACAGCGGCGAGGGAAGACGGCCGGCGCTTGGGACCGATGCGGGCGGCGAGCTCCGGCGGCGAATGGCGAAAGCGGAGGGGTGGCCAGGGCTCAACAGGATGCGGCGAGGGCGGCGGTGGGCTCGCGCATGGCGCGGCGACCGAGTAGCAATGGCACACGGGACAAGTGGGGAGGCGACGGGAGCGCGAGCGGTGGCGGCTCTACCGGCACGAAAGGAAGGGGACGGGTGGAGGAGAGGGATGACAGGTTGGCCCCACTCGTCATCGGCTCGGGAGAGGGGAGGAAAAGCGAATCGGCGTGGGCACGAGGAAGCGATGGGCTACGGCCTTTGGGCCAGCCCACGGGGAGGAGAGTGAAAAGAGGCGCGCGTGTGGGGAGGAAAATGGACTTTTCGGCTGGGCCGAAACGCCCAGGAACAAGGATTGGATTTTAATTTGTTTTTCATTTAAATTAATCACATAAATGATCTTTGAATTTTCATAAATACTTCTAGTGCTTAAAAAATTCCAAGAAAAATCTTGAAAATAGATGGGCACTCATAGTATTTAATAAAAATATAACTAGATCACTAGTTAATTTATTTTTTAAATAATTACTAAAATCCTCTTCGTATTGTAAAAATTATTTCGGAGCTCCAAAATTTCACAAAAATTTCGAGAATACGAGCATGGAGAATATTTTAAAAATACTTCCAGTCATGATTTTTAAAGGAAATTTTTATTGTTGTATTACTTCCACACGATTAATTTGCTTTAAATTTTATTTAATTTCTAGAAAATGAATTATTTAATGATTTTTAATCCTGAATAAAAATCGGGCGTGACAAGTAGTTGTGCATCAATTGAGGCGGCAGATAATCCACCACCGGTCCTAGCCGCCGTTGACCATATAATGGTAAACCTCTCGGCCAAAATGCGTAACACACTTAACAAATCCATTTTCTACAAATTATTCAAAAATTATATTTGGATCTATCGTAGGAACCGAATAACTGTGTGCTAAGAGTTAGGGTGATGCCCCCCTTGACGGTTTCGACGGCCAAGGGACTAGCTTTCAAGCCGAACGCCGATACAAGAGTGCACGGGGTGCAACTTATGGCCTGACCTGCAAAAGTGCAAACGGACACAGTGAATTCCGAATGGGCCCATCTATTGCTGCAACGTCCACCAAACGACGAGATCTTAACCCTAGGAGCTGCACGTGGAAGCTTTATCCAATGGCCCAAGGAGCTCATTAACATCAACTTAACTCCGAGGTCAGGCCATCCATCTCCCTTAGGTTTTCAACAAGATGACGAAATCATGTTGCAGTATGACACTGACTTTGGCAGGTCTAGCCCTGAATGTCATGCTCGCACTAAACCATCATCTCTGGAGAAGGGCGTGAAAGCGGCGTCAGAGCCATCTCTGAAAGTGCCAGTTGAAGTATGGGACTAGTTCATTTGCATGTTAAGGCCACCAGCACCGAAGAAACTAATTTTGGACTACCGGCGCATTGTCAAGAAAAGGAAATTATGAGAATTTTCCAGGGAAGAGTTCGTGAAAGACATGGCAATAACTTCTGGAAAGTTCAGGGCTCAAGAGTTATACTGATGTGCACAATATTGCGAAGGCCCCTCAGGCAACAAAGTTCAAGTTCGGTGCTCCTTTGACAATCGACGAATATCACGATGCCATTAGGAATTGTACTCAGATGAGAAGGATAGAAGAGTGGTACCTATAGAAGGCTAAGGAGGTATGGAGACATTTGCTGTCTTTTATAGGAACGAGGACTTCCATCACGAGGATGGTATAATATGGGTCCCATTTGAGGAACTTTTTCAGCTATACAATCTGAGGTACCTAGACGTATCGCTACTTCAGTTATGGGTATTGTAAGCATACTCGAAACCCTCACTATTATTTCTAAGTTGATATCCTTGCAGAGTGTCTAACTTGTTTCCTTATGCAGAATGGGGCCGCTTGAATGTAGAGAAACCTATAACAAAGTAGGATATCTCGATCGAGCGGTTGTCAATTCCAATCAGATTGATGATGGCCCAAGGTCCCAAAAATGGATGCTGGACTACCTCTACAACTCCTTTGTCAAGCTTAAGGACATGAATATGATCCTTTTGCCCTACAACATTAAGTAAGCGTGGCATTTGTTGTTGTACATACCATTTGTGCTTGAAGGTGTTTGTAAAATCAAAGTGTGTTTGATTCTTCATTTGATGATGAAAAATTGGCATCTGGGATTATTGCTTTGTGTGTTTTGTTATTATGAGATTTATTGACAAAGTGGTTTTGGTTTTCGGACAATGAACAAGTGTTCGCCAGCCGCACACCCGGTGTGACCGGCTTGTCTCATTGCGGTCCGACCGGAGGTGTTTTGGCGGTCGACCGGCAGTTGTCGCGGTCAAACCGGCCACACAATCCCATCGTTGACCATTTTCGTTTCGGTTTTGGTTTCGGTTTGTTTCCTTGTTTTTATATGGGAGTTTCGTGTTCCTATCCACGTGTCTAGTTGTTTATGCTAACAATGAGTCAAGTTGGAGATAGCTTGTGCTCGGATATGGTATTCTTTGTTTAATTGTGTGCGAAAATCTTTACGCCTCGGGAAAGTGTCGGGGTAATCGAGATGGAGTCAACTTGGGGATAAGATGACGTCCAAGATGGAGATTATGCGGGATACTTAAGGGTAGAGATTAGTGCCAATAATTGGTGAAGTTTCCATATGACATACAATGGAGATATTGTTGCGTATGGAAAGCGGAATTTCGGTTTTGGAAAGACCGAGATTGTTACGGTTGTTTTATATCAAGTTTGTACTTATATAGTAAGGTTTCCTAGGTGTTAAGGACTTTCTATATGAGTAGGATTCGTGGCTTTTGGCTGCAGTTTTTGTGTATAAATAGTGAGGGGAGGCGTGGCCTCTTGGTATCGCTTCGGATTTAAGTTTTAGAGTTTTTTGAGTTAGGGTTTCAAGTTTAGCTTGAGATTTTTGTGAGGAGTGCTTTTTATGCACTTTGAAGACACAGAGAGATTCAATAAAGTTCAATATATTTGAAGAATTATTTGTGTGGCGATTTTCCTCGGTGCGACAGCCTGATTGTCGGTCGAACCAGATCTACTGACCGGTCAGACCGCAAGATCTAATGCGGTCAGACCGCACCTTCTACCCGGTCAGACCGCAAGCACACCTGCGGTTAGACCGGACGACGTCGGCTTCATCAGGCATCGGCTACTTCGTCAGAATCGGCTAAGGCGATAGGCTACAGGCGGTCAGACAATAGCGCATTGAGCGGTCGGACCGAGCGTACTACACGGTCGAGCAGTGAGACACTTCCGCTCAGGCCGACTTCAGAAAACAGAGGGTAAATCTTATTTCCGCTAAGATTTGTTTTTTTTGGGTACTCAACCATTCACCCCCCTCTGGTTGGCTTTTCATAGGGTATTCGATCCTACAAGTGGTATAAGAGCCATGTTTTTCTGCTTTGGATTTTTATTGATCTAAAGATTTTTCGCCATGTCTCATATTTTTTCAACTCAGCCACATGTTTTTGATGGATCCAATTTTGCTTATTGGTGTAGCAAGATGCAATCTTATATAATGGCTCAAGATTATGATGTTTGGCAAAAAGTTGCTCTTCCTTACGAGATTCCTGAAATTATTAATACTGAAGCTTTGAAAACTGATTTTAATAACAATTTCAAAGCTCGCAATATTTTATCAAGTGGAATTTCTCGTTCGGATTTTGATCGCGTTTCACATCTTCAGACTGCCAACGAGATTTGGATTGCTTTGAGGAATTTGAGAAGAAACCTGCTGAAGCTTTAGATGATTATCTTGGTAGGTTCAACAAAATTTTGAGTAATCTATGATCTGTTGATTGTTCCTATGACACAAATTACCCACAATCTGAGATTTCTCGTCACTTGTTGAATGGTCTTGACATGTCTATTTGGAAGATGAAAGTTACTTCAATTCAGGAGTCTGTCAACATGGCTACTTTGACTTTGGATTCTCTTTACTCTAAACTCAAAACTCATGAGATGAACATTCTTTCTTGGAAAATTCATTCCAAGTCAAGTGCTTTGGTTTCTTCCTCTTCTGTTGTTGCTTCTTCATTGGCTACTTCTTCATCAGTTGTTTCTTCATCGGCTCCCACTGTTCTTGCTTTCATTAATGCCATGTCCGATGAACAACTCGAGCAATTTGAGGAGGAGGACTTGGTTCTTGCTGCTAACAAACTCTCTCGAGCTATGAACAAAGTGAGGTTCAGGAAAAGAGGAGGACCAACTCGGTGTTTTGAGTGCGGTGCTTTGGATCACATTCGCTCCAACTGCCCCAAACTTGGGAGAAGCAAGAAGGAGGATAAGTGCGCGGAGAAAACGGAGGATGACAAGTCCAAAGTGAAGCGCTCAAAGGAGATAATCAAGAAAGTGCTAAGCCAAGTCTATGCCGCTTTTGAGCCAGTTAGCGACATAGATTCTGATAGCGAGGAAGAGAATGGGAAGAGCATCTCTGGCGTTTATCTCATGACGCGTGGAGATGAAGACTCTGAAGATGAGGACAATGAGGTAAGCTCACTTGAGGATGCAATTCTTTTTTCAAGTGCTAAAAATAAAAAATGTGAAAAATGTTTAAAAAACAAGAATTTGTCATTGAATCTTTGAATGATGAAATTGCTAGATTAAAATCTCTTATTCCTAATGATGATGATTGCAAAAATTGTGAGGTTTTAATGCTTGAAATTTCAAAGATTAGAGATATCAACGATTCTCAAATTTTGGCTGCTAAACCTTGTTAACTTGCGATGCTAATGAATTAAAATTAAAAGATGCTTTAGCTCGTGTTAAGCATATGGAAGATCTAGTTAAACAAGATGAGGTAGTTTCTTGCTCTAGATGTCGCAAAAACAAGGATGTCATGTTAAGTTGTGATAATTGTGCTAATCTTGAAAAGAAGTTTCTTACTTGAAAAGTTCTTTGCAAAAATTTTTGATGGTAAGTAACAAGTTAACATGATTTTCGACAAATCTAAAGTGTGTTGCGACAACAAGGGAATAGGCTTTGATGCTCATGATTATTTCACCAAAGGTGTTTTGAATTTGACTGAAAATGGTGAAATCTTAACAAAACATAATGCTTTGAAAACAGTTTTCAAATCTGCTGAAAATTTGTCATCTCTTTCTGTTTGTTTAAAAGAAACTAAAACTAATATTTCAAAACTATGTGTTTCTACTTGTGCTTCTAATTATCATGAGAGATATACTTGTTCGTGTTGTGGAAAAAATGGACATTTGGTTGGATTTTGTTTTAGACTTGCTTGTAAACAGAAAAAAGAAAGAGAAATTGCTTTTGCAAAGCAACGATGGCAAAAATCGGGTTTTGGTTCGTGGAGCTCGCCGACCGACACCGACTAGCCTGGCCGACTGCCACGATCACGGTCGACCGCGCTTGAACAGCGGTCGACCAAGCAGCCATGCTCTGGCGACCGCAGTACAATGACGGCCGATCGCCTCAGGCGCTTTAGTGCATAGTTCAAATCAGACTTTTGTGAAGCGACAAGGTAATGTTTCAGGTAAGTCTAGTTCTGATTCTGTTTGAGCATATGTACCTACTAGTTCTACTGGTCGTGTGACTCAGTGTTGGGTTCCAAAAGTTTTTATTTCTAACCCCAACACGGAGGCCTCGACATCTTCTTGTTTGTAGGTATTTTGATGGCATACTCCCCATATGTGTGTAATGTGGAGACAACGATTGCTTTTCACGATGACATCAAGGTAATTTTGGATTGACATGATTTTTTTCTACTCTCTTGATTATTAGTTTTTATATGCTAGTATTTTGAGGTAGTAGTTGTGTTAGTATAAGTGAATATGTGTCATTTTATGAGAACCTTGGTGATATCATTTGCAATTGGATGACTTCTTCAGAGATCTTATTTCTTCTTTATTTTTCCTGGGGAAAATTGGAGGTTAATTTGAGGGGGAGTTTATGCTTTTTTTCATTCGTGTTTGATTCTTCTCGCTTTTCCTTTCTTCGAGGAGAGTTAGGAATCATTCATCCTTTTGGCATGTTTTGAGGGGGAGTTTTTATGCTTCTTGTTTTTATCAAGCAATATATAATTGAACTAAATTGACAAGGGAGTGTTGTTTATACATATTGTATTGTCATGTGCATGCTAGCAATATTATGAAGGTTTATTTGTCACTAGCATAGGTTGTATGTATTCTAGTATTTTTATGTGATCTAGATTTTATATTTAAGTGAAATAATGCATGACACTTTAAAATCGTACTTCAATTAAAGAAATATGCAATGTTGATACTAGTGCTTGTGTTGGATTATAAATGCTTATATATATATTATGTTGAATTATTATTCCTCAAATTACTTTAAAATTGCTCATTGTGTAAAGAGAATAAAATGTTATCTATGAGAGAGAAAAATGAATACCGAATCCTTGGAAACAGTCTTGACGATAAGGACGTATTCTAAGTGAGCAAAAATAATGGGTGCTGAATCCTTGGAAACAGTCTTGACGACAAAGACGTACCCGAAATAATTGAAAGAAAAATATGAGCAACAAATATGGCTCAAATTAATATGAAAAAGTTTCTCTTAAATTATATCTGCAAAAAGGTAAATTTGAGAAAGAATAAAAGTTGCAATACGTATATATATTTGGGTTTATATTTCAACCTATGTGCTTGTAAATATGTTGCATTTTAAATCATATGAATTCATGAATCTTTATTGCATTATTGTTCTTAATTATAAAATATTAGATTCATGATTATACTCTAGTGCATATTTGCTATCTAATTGATGAGTATATCTTTTCATTATTGCAACACATGACATGACTTGCTTTATGTATGGTGCTAAGCTCTTGGACATTCATAACCATAATTCTTATGCTTGATGAAAACATTGTCAAAAGGGGAGAACAAATGTTGTTTTTGATTAAATATCACCCGGGGAGAATAGGCAAGATTTCTAAGACAAAGTGCAAGTTTTTTTGGTCAAGGGATTTTCTTTCCTTTAAAAAGGGACAGAAATTTTCTTTGATTTTGAGCACTCAAATGCTTTTTATCATTTTTGTTTTTAATTTTTCAAACACCAAAACAAATCTTTTATTTTGTTTGCACAATGTGTTCATCAAGGGGGAGATTGTAAAATCAAAGTGTGTTTGATTATTCATTTGATGATGAACAATTGGCATCTGGGATTATTGCTTTGTGTGTTTGTTATTTGGAGATTTATTGACAAAGTGGTTTTGGTTTTGGACAATGAACAGTGTTCATCGGATGCACATGGCCGTCGGCCGGGCTTGTATTGCCGTCGACCGGAGGTGTTTTTGGCGGCCGACCGGCAGTGTTGCTCTGCGGTCAAACCGCCAACACAAATCCGCCGTTGACCATTTTCGTTTCAGTATTGGTTTCGGTTTGTTTCCTTGTTTTTATATGGGAGTTTCGTGTTCCTATCCATGTGTCTAGTTGTTTATGCTAACAATGAGTCAAGTTGGAGATAGCTTGTGCTCGGATATGGTATTCTTTGTTTAATTGTGTGTAGAAAATCTTTACGCCTCGGGAAAGTGTCGGCGGTAATCGAGATGGAGTCAACTTGGGGATAAGATGACGTCCAAGATGGAGATTATGCGGGATACTTAAGGGTAGAGATTAGTGCACATAATTGGTGAAGTTTCCATATGGCATACAATAGAGATATTGTTGCGTATGGAAAGCGGAATTTCGGTTTTGGAAAGACCGAGATTGTTACGGTTGTTTTATATCAAGTTTGTACTTATATAGTAAGGTTTCCTAGGTGTTAAGGACTTTCTATATGAGTAGGATTTGTGGCTTTTGCCTGCGGTTTTTGTGTATAAATTGTGAGGTCAGGCGTGGCCTCTTGGTATCGCTTTGGATTTAAGTTTTAGAGTTTTTCGAGTTAGGGTTTCAAGTTTAGCTTGAGATTTTTGTGAGGAGTGCTTTGTATGCACTTTGTAAACACAGAGAGATTCAATAAAGTTCAATCTATTTGAAGAATTCTTTGTGTGGCGATTTTCTCGGTGCGATGGCCGATTGTCTGGTCGAACCGGATCTACCGACCGGTCATACCGCAAGATCTACTGCGGTCGGACCGCACCTTCTACCTGATCAGACCGCAAGCACACCTGCGGTTAGACCGGACGACGTCGGCTTCATCAGGCATCGGCTACTTCGTCAGAATCGACTAAGGTGATCGGCTACGGGCGGTCAAACCGGAGCGCATTGAGCGGTCAGACCAGCGGTACTGCACGGTCAGACCGGTGAGACACTTGCGGTCAGACCGACTTCAGAAAACAGAGGGTAAATCTTATTTCCGCTAAGATTTGTTTTTTTTGGTATTCAACCATTCACCCCCCGTCTGGTTGGCTTTTCATTGGGTATTCGATCCTACATGTTAATTGCTCTCTCCTTTTTGTATGCAGCCATCACTGGATCCTTCTTGCCATCCATTTAAATGAATCCAAGATTGTCGTCATGGATGGATTGAGGAAACCACAAGAAGATTTCTAATACGTCATTGACATCCTAAATATGACACTTGTAAAGTATAAGAAGAAGTGTATTAACACGCTCCATGTGCCGATACATTCCGGGTTTGCTGCCACCGTTAGTGCCAATGTCAGGATCAAGGCATGAGCACATGTGGTTTCTACGTGATAAAATTTATGTGGATTTTAATGGAGGACGGCAACTGGAACATTTCGGATTCTGAGGTTCGCCAATTTTATGAAGACATAAATACACGTTTCTAAATACATAGTACGTTTTCACATATTCAATCCTTCCATTTGCAGAAACTAGTAACATACCCGTCCTAACGGAGCAAATCTCGGATAACTTGGATGCATGCAAACCAGAAAAAACGAGGAAATCTCGGATAAACCTCTTGCAATTAAATCCATGCATGCATGCACACAATAAAAATAGGAAATAATATGAAACAAAGAAGTGGACTATGATTTCGTCTGTTTCGATTATGAGTGAGTAAGAGAAATAGGTTAGATTTGAATTGTTGCTAAGGTGCATTATAAGTGGTAGAGATAGTGATTAGATCTCCCGATGAGTAACTTGCTGCCACATGTTTACTTCACTCTCGCTGAACAACTCTATGGATTCATCTTCCAACATGTCATCTCATCGAGCGGCGCATATCACGTTTGAGAGCTCCAGATGGGCTAATCGCTTTCCTTTAGGCTGGTGGCCCTAGTGACACTTTAGATAGTCGATCGACAACAAAGACTAAGCATTAGAGTCATCGACGACAAAGGACTATAACTGGACCCCGATCGAATAAGCAATAAATGATATTATGATATTATTATAAATTACAATTTTATCAAATGTATTTAAGTGAAATATGTGAATAATGGATGTGTATGTAAATAGATGTGTGAATGTCATATGTATGTCAATGTATGTGAATGTATGTGAAAGAGGATGTAAAGGGGAAAGAGAATATATCTCTGTTTCTCTCTTCTTTGCAGCGGGTATGGCTAGCAAAGGCCTGAGGCTAGCCAAAAAACAGAATATATTTTTTTTTTGAAAAAACTCATCGGTGACGGGCTTTAACTTAAGCGCGATGGAGATGTTAGTCATTCGTGACGGGTTTAAGTTCAAGCCCGATTGAATTGTTAGTCATCCGTGATGGATTTAATTTAAAATTCGTTTGAGATTATATCATTGGTGACGGGCATAAGTTTAGGCCCGACAAAGATAATTTAAAACGGTGATGGGTTTTTGCCCGATAGAGATGACTTCTCACATCAGGGATCTTTGTGTCGTGACGGACGCCCCGACACAGATGAGGGTTGCCACTCGATTGAGATGAGGGTGACCGTTGTTGTGCTTCATAGTAGTTGTTAAAATAACTTTTGGAGAAGGGCCAAATAGTCAAAAATTCAGAATCACCAACATCCTCGACGATGTTTCTAGCTAGGCTTGTAGCAGTGTGGCTAGCTGTTGCATAGTGCGTGATAGGTCAGCAGTAGCATGCAGCAGCAGAGAAACATCGATAAACAGGCACGGGTAGATATAACCTGGACCTGACCCCTGCTCCTCCAATTCCATGTCAAGTCTTTTCCTCCCACCTAGCTAGACCGCTTATCAGCCCCCAGCAACAGCAACAGCAACAGCAAGAGCAACAGCAACAGCAATGCATCGGCATGTATGTCCTGGCATCCAGGGCTCCAGTGCCCTAGTTACCTCCTCCCATCGATCGCACAGTGCCCAGAAGGAAACTTTGGCACTTTCTCAGGGCACAGCTTTTCATGCGACACTGATCCATCATGCCGGATCTTGTTCATCCATCTGATTATTGATGACACATAGGAGTACATACGCTCTGAAAAAGAAAAACAGAGAGAGAGAGAGAGAGAGAGAGAGAATTTTGTGAATATATGCTTGTGTATGTAACATGTGCATGACATGGGTAGAGTTGCAGTGGTGCTAATGATTTGCAGCTCTTGTTATAGTAGCAGATAGAGCAGAAATGGCCGGACAAAACCAAGTAGAGTGAGCAGCACATCAGGTGAGCAGTGTAGTGGGGAGCTAGCTGGTGTGGTGATGTACAACCAGCAATGCCAGTTGTGCATTATTGTGCAAAGTCATCTCATTGGCCCTAGCACATATAGCACCGTCGTCCATCCATCCCTGTTGGATTGGAGACTCTACAAAGTTTTTAGGCAACACGGCAAGCATGCGTACATACACCTCCAATCATGCTAAGTGATAAAATATAATGGGCAATGGGAGCCTGCAGCTTTGTACCATCACTGGGGACACATAAGTGTTGCAAACCCGCTGAGCACAGATCGATGTCTCCAACATCAAACATCTTGGTACCGTAGCTAGCTATATATGCATCGTGCATGGTTGATCCCATGCATGCATGCGTTTACCACAAGCAAATATATAATGCTTGCGTTCATTTTTTAGCTGAGTTTTCAAAAACAAGATATATAGTACTTATAAAGATTCTACTGGTAACCTTTCTTTGCTCCAAACTATCAGGCTTTAAAATTTTACTTCCCAAATTGGAGGCACATCAAAAATCAGAAAATGTATCATCTTTTTTGTCGATGTTATAGATATGGTATACCTTATATACCTGTACTTACCACTACCGGGAATACCGTAAATCTGTTCTTATCTGGAAATGTGTCCTCAAGTACGGATAAAAATATAAGGAAGCAACCTTGCCTATTCACGGAAGGACTTTGTAGTCAGACTCGGGAATGCCGAGGTTTTGTCTACCATATCCTACTTGGACTCACTGACAATCTTTCACCACACATAGGTTTTATTTTTCGAGGCGGACCTAAAATTTTCCGCTTGTAAAAATATCGAGAAGTCCCAAAAATCTAGCCTGACTGTGAAAATTACTTTTCATGTGCAGGGATTAAAATAGAACATTATTAAAAAATATACTAATTTTTACAGGTAGATTACTGAACATACTGTCTGTGAAAATTAAATCCATAAAATGGCCGACCACTCCCAGCCACACATGCCTCCCTTTCTCTCCCTAACCTTATCCCCTTGCTCCCTCTCTCCATCGCCTCCCTCCCTTCTCTTCCTCACTCACCACTCCCTCTTGCACACCGACACGATGGCCGCACCTGGCCTTCCTCCTCCGCTCCGCTCTCACCCGCCATCGTCACTGTGCACCGTTGACCATGTACACCCACAGCTGGCGGGCCTCAGGATGGTAGAGGCCCATAGTGCTTGGTGACCACGAGGAGAAGTCCTTAAGGATGGCAACCACGACAACGATGATGATGATGATGCTAGCTGAGAGCATGGATCCACCGTCGATGGTCCTTAGGAGCACAGATTGGTATCCAGAGGCTCCTCTCCTCCCCTCCCTCTCCCTCTCCCAGATTTAGCTAGAGGGGAGTGACCAACGGAGACAAAGCAATGGGGAGGGGGTGATGGCGTGGGGGAGGAAGAGAAGGAAAGGAAGGGGAGGGTGGCTTGGTGGCGGCGTGGCTCGGTGGTGGGGCTCAGCGGCCGCTGGTCCGCGATGACTGAGAAGATGATGGCTGGGCTATGCGAGAGAGGCAACGATGGTACATGGGAGCTCTGGATCTGTCGGGCAGCAACGCGACTCAGCGATGGGGCTCAGCAGCCATCGGTCAGCGACGGTTGTGAGGACGGTGGCTCGGTGACTCAGGTGAGGCATCGAAGGAACATGGGAGCTCCAGATCCATCAAGCAGCGATGATGCTTGGCCGATGCTCGAGGACGGTTCATGGCTCAGTGGCGGCGTGGCTCGGTTATAGGGCTCAGCGGCCTCGGGTCGGCAACGGCTGCGAGGATATTGGCTCAGTGAAACTTGTCAAGCAGTAGTTACATCGATTCACCCCAAACTGGAAGGAGGCTATCCGAGAATAGCTCAACAAGCTCCTCAAGTCTAGCTTCATCAGAGAAATACTCCATCCCGAGCAGCTAGCAAACCCAGTCATGGTACGCAAGGCCAACGGCAAGTAGAGGATGTGTCTAGACTTCACCGATCTAAACAAGGTGTGTCCCAAGGACCACTTTCCCCTACCAGGCATCAACCAACTGATTGATTCTACCACACATTGTGAGCTATTAAGTTTTCTCGACACTTACTCTGGGTATCACCAAATCAATATGATCAAGGAAGATGAGGAAAAGATGGCGTTCATCACCCCTTTCAGTGTATTCTTCTACGTCAAGATACCCTTTGGATTAATCAACGCTAGACCTACTTATCAGTGGGAGATCTTCGCTTGGCAACTATATGGAAGCCTATGTCGATGACGTCATCATCAAGATGAAGACTCGAGACTGCCTAACCGATGACCTGCGGGAAACGTTCAACAATCTCCATAAACATCGCCTCAAGCTGAACCTGGAGAAGCGTACATTCGGAGTACCATCAGGCAAACTGCTCGGACTCGTAGTCTCCGGACGAGGAATGGAAGCAAATCTCAAGAAGACCAAGGCCATCAAGAACATGACGTCACCGGGAAGGCTCAAACAAGTACAAAAGCTCACCGGATGTATGACAACACTTAGCCAGTTCATGGCTATGATGGGAGAGCGAGGCTTACCCTTTTTCAATTTATTGAAGAAGCATGATAAATTCGAGTGGACAATGGAGGTCGAGGAAGCATTCCTCACACTCAAGTGATACCTCACAAATCCTCGCGTCGTTGTCATCCCGCAACTACAGGAGGAGTTATTTCTCTACATTGCCGCAACACCATACTCTGTTGGCACTGTCATTGTTGTCGAGCGCAAAAAGATCCAACACCCAGTCTACTAAGTGAGCGAAGTTCTCCATGACACCAATACCCGGTATCCACAAATCCAGAAACTGCTCTATGTTGTACTCATGACATCCTAAAAACTGCGACAGTACTTTCAAGCCCATAAGGTCATGGTTGTCTCCTCTGTTAGTGATATGCCCTAGACGCAACATGGAGATGTTGGATATCACGTCAATGTTTATGTATAAATGAATAAAGTGTTATTCAGTTCCATGAAATAGACATCTTGTATTGATCAATAAGTACGTGACTTATTTATGAGACTCTTTATGTATGAATCTATTTCTAAACGATCCTCGATCATATGTCATATTGTTGGAACAAATATGATTCTAAGATCGGCATGTTTATTGATTGATGATCATGTCTCATAGATCATGGGTATGGAGATACCAAATCAATAAACATGGACATATGTGTTGGAGAACACATTGTTGGATAGACCCACCATGAGACACTACAGAATTAATGTGCCATTAGTTGGTCTCGGGTAGTGTTGGTACAAAGTCCTTAGACCTGAGATCACCATGGATTCCAACATGTGTAGTAGCCTACTTTGGGACTACCAAACGCTATTCCGTGAATCGTGTAGTTATAAAGGTAGTTTTCGGGTTTGCTATGAAACATGGAGTGGGATGTGAGTGATCAAGATGGAATTTGCCCTCCTTTGGAGAGATATCTCTCGGGCCCTCGAGGTAATGGATTATGGAAATGCATGGCAATGCTAAGTTGATTGAGGAGTCAATCAACAGACAGATAATCCAATACGGTTCGAGTGAATGGTTAAGCTATTGAAGGGATGGCACACATCTTGCCTATAGCTTAACCGGTATCGTGAGGCAAAGGGATTTGTGTACACATTACAGTTCGAGCTGATATTATATTCTTGTATACTATGGTGTCAATATGTGCTGCTAGGCGCCGCTATTGACAGTCGGCTGAGTTGGACTCGAGCCGACGATCGGCTAAGTTAGACTATAGCCGAAACCGAGTATACCTGAACCTACGTGGTCGCACGCTTAAGGGGATAGAATAGATATTCGAGTTGGACTCGGATACGGCTCGATCGGATAGGGATCCGATCGGATTGAGTCCTATGGGCTTACGACGTATGGGCGGCCAACTCTATGAGATACGGATGAGATCCGATTCAAAATAGAGTCCTAATCGGCCACTAGTCCCAGTCGGCCAACTCTATATAAAGGAGGGAGGGGTGGAGAGCTGAATAGACATCAATTGCATCGCGTGCAAGAAGTCGCCGAGATCAATCTCCACGGAAACCCTCCCCACTTTCGAGCCAAACCCTAGCCTTGCATCGCGTGCTAGCACACGGGTGTACGGCGTTCGTCCCGGACGTGTGGATACCGGTAGAGGCGCTGCTACGTTGCGCGCGTTGATCGGCTTCGGGTCGGCGCAATCGGAGCGATCGGCGTGGTGGAATCGGCCGCGGTCGGGCGCATCGGAGCGAGGCGTGAGAACGCGGCCGGACGACTCGAATCGGCTGATTGGCGAATCGGTTGTCTCCGGGAATTGGCTGCACTGTCCGGATCGGATTGCCCGATTGGTTATTCCGCGCACTCTACTCCAATCGGTAACGATCTATCGGCCCTTACTTGCAAGTGTTCCTGGTTTGCGCGGTAAAAGATTTTGTTTTTGGCTAGCGTAGCCTCCCCGTAACCCTTCATCCTCTTATCTTATCGACGAAGTCGTTCGCAACAAACAAGTTGCAGGATGCATTGCTAGATGGGCCATCGAGCATAGCCAATTTGATATCCACTTCATCCCATGAACCGCCATCAAGGCCCAAGTACTCGCCAACTTCGTTGCCGATTGGATCGTTCCCAAGGATGGCAAGGTCAAAGACACAAAGAACAAGCGTTGGACAATGGCCTTCTATGGAGCATTCAACAACCAAGGAGCAGGAGCAGGGGTCATCCTCAAATCATCATTTGGAGATCAGTTTTGACATGCAATCCAATTGGATTTTCGGGCAACAAATAACACTGCAGAGTACGAAAGACTCCTCGTCGGATTACGAGCAGCCTCAGCACTGAGAGTTAAATGACTAATTGTGAAAGGGGACTCAGAGATAATTGCTAACCAAGTACACACCGATTACAAGTGCTCTTATCCTGAGCAATCCAAGAATCTTGCAGAAGTTAGAAAGTTGGAGCAAAGGTTTGACAGATTCAAACAATGCCATGTATACTGCAAGGACAACGTTGAAGCCGACAACCTCGCTCGACGAGCATCCAGACGAGAACCGACCGAGTCGGGTACATTTTTGAAAGTATTATCGAAGTCGTCCGTCAAGTATACACCAGACGACGAATCTGATAGCAACACCAACGTTAGCTCGGGAGCTACAAAGAAGATCGACAACATCGTGGTGGACATTGTTGACGATCCGTAAGTATCAAATCTGACCATCAATTCCTGCATAAAAGTAAATGAAATAAAATATCAAACTTAGTGGTAGTGGTTATACTAATCATTTTCACAAGAGTTGGTGAATATTTGTATGTAGGTGAATTATGGATGAACCCGCCATGTGACGAAATATATCTCTAGCCCATCATACGCGAGCACAAGGAACCATGGGCCCACAAATCATAGCAAACTGACATAATTGGAGCCAATCCACTATGCATCATCATGAGGGCCTACCGGACAGTGACTCAGGCAAAAATGAGGGAGAAAGACGGTGAAAGTGGTCAGCCAAACTATGGTTCGGTCGAACCAGGAATGTGGTCAATCGCCACCAGCTTTCACGTGTCGCTTCCTGAGGCCTCCCCAATGGTGGTTATGCCAGATTCCTAAGCAGTTACCAAATTAAACTACCATCATTGTGAGCTATAAAAGGAGAAGATCTCACTCTCCAATTACACAACAAGTGGAGTACAACTCACTTACCTATTTAGGCTACTCTTAGTGGAGTTAGAATATAGGAAGAGTGTGAGGGAAAGCTCTGGAAGGAGTGCCCCCAATGTTGGCTTTCTCTCGAAGGATGTTCTAGAGATTTGGCCTATCTCCGGATGAATCCTAGAGGAGAGCTAGAGTTGTTGGCCCTCTCTCTGATATTGTACCTCGACGGGTGCTTCTTTTATATATGTAAGTATTCATGATTCTATTTGGTATTAGTTTCTTATTTAAGTAAGATAGATTCACATCGTTGTAGGTTCATCGCGTAGAATTTATATTAAGTGCTCTAGTACTAGGACTCTAGATAAATAGAGAAGTTCTAGCGCGAGGCTAGAGTAGTAATTAACAGCTTAGACGTGGTGTCTATGTTAGCGATTACCTTCATTTGTTGTATGCCCCACCGAAATTGAGTTAGGCGGCAGGTGGTGACAGCCCTGTCCGTTCTTCGTATCCCTCCATGTGTGGGTACATCATAGAGTTAGAAGCCATACTCAGCTTGGCAGACCAGGGGAGAGACGGTGCATGAAGCAATTGATAGAGTTTTATCTTAACTTAATTAAGATAACTACCCATATGAATCCTCTCTGTTCTACTCCTGCCATTAGTCGTTGTCCTTGGATGAATCTTGTTGTTAGATTATACGCACATGTTCTCTGTGATTCGATACCCTTGGAATACTGTGAGGTGAAGTGTTACATCAGTATCCATGTTCTTATGTATTTATCTTTGACCGTAACAAATACCAACAGACATCGAGACAGAACCTAACTGGCGTACACCGTTGACAAAATTCCTCACCGCTGACAAGCTGCCAGAGGACGACACAAACAACAAGAAGCTACTGCTCAACATTCATGAGGGAATCTGCGGATCTCATGCCAGAGGGTGCACCTTTGTTGGAAAAGCTTTTCGACACGGTTTCTACTGGCCAACAGCCCTACAAGACGCCTATGATATGGTACCATGTTACAGACTTGTCAAATCCACAACAAGTACACCAAATTACCAGCGCAAGCATTGCAGACCATTCCTTTGTCCTACGCATCCTCATATTGTGGGACCTTTCTCATATGGACAAGGCGGCTACAAATTCTTGTTCATGGTTATCGACAAATTCACTAAGTGGATTGAGGCAGAGCCCATAAGAGAAATCAAAGCGAAACATGCCATCAAGTTCATCAAAGGGGTGTTTTTGCTGAAATGGACTTGCACACAGGATCTTGACTCACAACAACTCCCATTTTACAAGTGTGCCTTTCAAAACTACTGCTTGGAATTCAAAGTAAAAATCTGCTTCGCCTCAGTTTCACACCCTCAGAGTAATGGACAAGTTGAGAGGTTGCCCCTGGTCAATGGTAGCAGAGGTTACTTGGGCTTGTGTGTCGGCTTGTTCTTTTAGAGAAGCTGATTCCTGGTGGTCGATCAATGGGCCGATATGTCAGTCAAGGGCCAATTCTGAGGTGTTTGGATTATTATTCCTACGAGCTGTTAGTGATATGACCTAGAGGCAACATGGAGATGTTGGATATCATGGTCAATGTTTATGTATTTATGAATAAAGTGTTATTCAGTTCCATAAAATAGACATCTTGTATTGATCAATAAGTATGTGACTTGTTTATGAGACTCTTTATGTATGAATCTATTTCTAAATGATCCCTGATCATATGTCATATTGTTGGAACAAATATGACTCTAAGATCAGCATGTTTATTGATTGATGATCATGTCTCATAGATCATGGGTATGGAGATACCAAATCAATAAACATGGACACATGTGTTAGAGAACACATTGTTGGATAGACCCACCATGAGACACTACAGGAATTAATGTGTCATTAGTTGGTCTCAAGTAGTGCTGGTGCAAAGTCCTTAGACCCGAGATCATCATGGATTCCAACATGTCTAGTAGCCTACTTTGGGACTAGCAAACACTATTCCGTAACTGGGTAGTTATAAAAGTAGTCTTCGGGTTTGCTATGAAACATGTAGTGGGATGTGAATGATCAAGATGGAATTTGCCCCTCCTTTGGAGAGATATCTGTGGGCCCCTCGAGGTAATGGATTATGGAAATGCATGGTCATGCTAAGTTGATTGAGGAGTCACTCAACATACAGATAATCCAATACAGTTCGAGTGAACGATTAAGCTATTGAAGGGATGGCACACATCTTGCCTATAGCTTAATTGGTATCGTGAGGCAAAGGGATTTGTGTACACATTACAGGTTCAGAGCCGATATTATATTCTTTTATACTATGGTGTCAATATGTGCTGATAGGCATCGCTGTTGACAAGTCGGCAGAGTTGGACTCGAGCCGAAACCGAGTATACCTGAACCTACAGGGTCGCACGCTTAATAGGATTGAATAGATATTCGAGTTGGACTCGAATATGGCTCGATCGGATAGGGATCCGATCAGATAGAGTCCTATGAGCTTACGACGTATGGGCGGCCAACCCTATGAGATTCGGATGGGATCCGATTCAAAATAGAGTCTTGATCGGCCACTAGTCCCAGTCGGCCAACTCTATATAAAGGGGCGAGGGGTGGAGAGTTGATGTAACGAATTAAACCGAATCAATCAGATTTGGCGCAATGGAAGTCGGCGAGATCAATCTCCATCGAAACCCTCCCCACTTTCGAGCCAAAACCCTAGCCTTGCATCGCGTGCTAGCACACGGGTGTTCGGCGTTCTGTCCCCGGACGTGTGGATACCGGTGGAGGCGCTCCTACGTTGTGGAGCTGTTGATTGGCTACAAATCGGCTTTGGTGAAATTGGCTGAGGTCGAGCGCATCGGAGCGAGGCGCGAGAACGTACCGGACGACTCGGCGAATCCGCTACTCGGTGAATTGGCTAATTGGTGAATCGGCTGTCCCCGGGAATCGGCTGTCGGCAAATCGGCTGTCATCGGCCAGCACAGTTCCGAATCGGATAGTCCTCATTGGCTAATCCGCTGCACTCTACTCCAATCGGTAATGATCTATCGACCCTTACTTGCAAGTGTTCCTGGTTTGCGTGGTAGAAAAGTTTTTGTTTTCGGCTACCGTAGCCTCCGCGTAACCCTTCAATGGTATCAGAGCTAATCTTGCTTAGTTCGAGTTTTAGATTGGACCTAGAAGAAGTTTTGCACACGGGTTGATTAGATCAATCGGTTTACGGGATCTATAGAGGAGAGTAGATGGTAATTGCGTTCCTTGATAGTGTATCGGAATGACGTAATGTGATTACGTCGAAGCAATATCCATAGAGCTTGGTTTGAGTCGGATTCAAGATGATGTTCCTTGATAGTGTATCGGAACTGTATAAATGTGATTATGCCGAAGCTATCTCGTAGTCCGACCTTGTTTGCTGCCTTGCGCCTACGCAAACCATCTCCCTTGATAGTGTATCGGGACGACATAATGTGATTATGCCGACATGGTTTTCGTAAGCGATTTCATAGATTGGATCTATGGATTTCGTGTGGTGTTCCGGGCGCTGCTTGGAACCCCGCGTGTGCGCCCCCCTTATAGGTCGTCTCGATACCATATCTCTGCGATAGGTAGAAAACGTTCTACGCCTAACTTGTTTTTGCAGAGAATGCTTTGAGATGGTATGGCCCTATTTTATGTATGAGATGCATGTGATCCCTGTAATATTCTTTCATACGTGCAATGCTTGTAATATTCTTTCACGACCTACGAGTCGATGTAATCTTCAATTAGAGCTTCTATAGTAGTAGCTTAGTTTGAAGAAAAACAAGCATCATGCACATTGGAAGATGGTGCCGAAGATGGAGATCCTCTGCGCCAGCATGGAGATGGAGATCACCATGTGAAGGGGACCATACTATTTCATTATATGCTATTCTACCTGCTTTCATATATTTGTGATAAGTTTGTTTAATAGGATAGCATCCCTCGCAAAATTAAGTAGTAATGATGCCCTTCCAAATGTTGTACTGGCCACCGTTATGCTCGTCAATGGTGGGTCCAAAAGCAGAGTGCCATTCTCTATCATAACACGAGGGGTATATGTCGGACATATACAGCAGGAGCATTTTGTTTACTTAACAAGGCTATCAAAACAGTTTTGGGCCTTGGGGCATAGTTAGGCGTCGAGGCATGGAGATGCCACACCAACAACAAGAGTCACATATAGATGTGATTAGCAAGGAGTTGCTTACCGATGTTATTAATCTTCTAGCCGTGATGCCAAAGCTCACTAGAAATTAATTAACATGTGGATCTTGACCCAATACGTAACCTAGAGGGAAGGTGTAAAATACGTAATGGGAGTCTAATGTTAAATTGTTTAACAATAGACATAACATAAACATTGTGCTAAACTTTGCCTTTTCCGTTGTAGAATAAATGGCAGCTAATACTACACCCAGTGCTTTTAATTTGCAACATGTTCTCGAGAAAGAAAAATTAAATGGAACAAACTTTATGGATTGGTATCGAAACTTGAGAATTGTTCTCAAGCAAGAGCGTAAGGAGTACGTTTTTGAAGTACCTTATCCGGATGATTTGCCTAACAATGCTACTGCAACAGCACGGATGGCTTATGAGAAGCACACTAATGATGCCCTAGATAAAAGCTGTCTCATGCTTGCTACAATGTCCCCTGAGCTTCAGAAGCAATATGAGAGCAGGATGCTCACACTATTATTCAGGGACTGCGTGGCATGTTTGAGAACCAAGCTCGGGCCGAGAAGTTCAACACCTCGAAGTCCTTGTTTGCGTGCAAGCTTGTTGAGGGGAATCCTGTCAGTCTGCATGTGATAAAGATGATTGGCTATATCGAGGGTCTTGAGAAACTAGGCTTCCCTCTTAGCCAAGAGTTGGCTACATACGTGATTCTCCAGTCGCTCCCTCTCACTTTCGAGCCATTCATATTAAATTATCACATGAACAATATGGATAGAACCTTAGCCGAATTGCATGGGATGCTAAAGACAGCTTGAGGAGAGTATCCGAAAAACGGTCATCATGGGATGATGATGCAGAAGACTAAGCACAAACCACCTGTCAAGAATCTTTGCACCAAGAGAGAGTTAACTCCCGATGAGATCGCGAGTGCCTCTAATGCAAAGAAGGGCAAAAAGGGGTCGGCAGCATCAGATGCCGTTTGCTTCTATTGCAAGAAGTAAAGGCCACTACAAAAGGAACTGCAAGAAGTACATGGAGGATCTCAAAAAGAAGCAAAGTACGACTTCTGCTTCAGGTATTAATGTTATAGACATTAATCTTGCTACTTCACCTACTGACTCTTGGGTATTTGATACCGGATCAGTAGCTCATATTTGCAAATCGTTGCAGGAAATGAGAAGAAGTAGAGGCTTAAGAAGGGGCGAGGTGAACCTACGCGTCGGCAATGGAGCAAGCGTTGCTACAGTTGCTGTCGGCACAGTACCACTTCATCTACCTTCAGGATTAGTTTTGGAATTAAATAAGTGTTATTGTGTTCCAACACTATGTCAAAACATTATTTCCGCTTCATGTTTGCAAGCGGATGGATATGATTTTAGAATTGTTGTTCAATATCTCTCAGAGATATGTTCTATTTCCATGCTCCATTGGTGAATGGATTATACATTTTGAATCTTGAAGTGTCTCCTATCTATAACATTAATATAGAAAGGCAACTCTCTAATGATACAAACCCACGTATATCTGGCATTGTCGCTTAGGCCATATAAATAAGAAACGCATGGAGAAGCTCCATAAGGATGGATTGCTTCACTCTTTTGATTTTGAATCATTTGAAACATGTGAGTCTTGTTTACTTGGTAAGATGACAAAGGCACCTTTCACGGGACACAGTGAGAGAGCAAGTGACCTGTTGGCACTCGTACATACTGATGTATGTGGACCAATGAGCTCAATGGCCAGAGGTGGTTATCAGTACTTCATTACCTTTACCGATGACTTTAGTAGATATGGTTATATCTACTTAATGAGGCATAAGTCCGAATCCTTTGAAAAGTTCAAAGAATTCCAGAATGAAGTACAAAATCATTTAGGGAAAACAATTAAGTTTCTACGATCAGATCGTGGAGGGGAATACTTGAGCCAAGAGTTTGGTAATCATCTGAAAGATTGTGGAATTGTTCCACAGTTGACTCCGTCAGGAACTCCACAATGGAACGGAGTGTCCGAACGGAGAAATTGCACCTTGTTGGACATTGTGCGGTCGATGATGAGCCAAAGTGATCTTCCGTTATCCTCAGAGGACGTTTCTTCCCACGTCTTCTTCTTCATCATCCTCAGGGGACGTTTCTTCCGGTATACCGTCTTCTGGTTTGGGCGGTACGTAAAGCTGGAGATGTCGGGTTAACTGATGCACACCACGGAAGGTGTTATTCCTTAGGTGTTGGGGAATTCTTGCGACATCCTCGGGTGTAAACACCGTGCCTGTGATGATCATTTTGCGATCACAACTTATATCCCAATCTAGCGATTTTCTCTTGTTGTGCCCAACTTTCTTTCTTGGGTCAGGATTCAGGTATACCCATCCTTTATTCCATTTCTGACCATGGCCTGCCATCTGCTTTTGAAGGTAACTTAGGGTCAGAGAGGGACGACAGCAAACAATTTGAGCAAAGGAGACGGGGATAAGAGTATGAGGAAAAAATATTTGTTTTGTGAAAATAGTTTGCATTTGCAAAAATAATCCTACGTAGGGATATTTCCCTTTAGCCAGCTAGTCAGGGGTAGGGCGCCAGTTGGTCTTTTCCTACAGTCGGACTGCTCTGATACCAGCTTTGTCGACCCCCGTTTTTGAGGACGGAAATTATTCGTGTTCATAGTACCATATCCCTGGATCGAGTAGTTTGGTACCCACGAATACAGTTCTGAATTACCAGGTGCAAAGTGCACAAATAGTCTTACATCGAACTTATTGCAACAATAGGCCCGAAGGCAATATCCAATACATATAGGACCTACTGGTCCGAATTCAACAAAACCACAGTTTAGATGAGATTAACAGATGGAAAGCAGCAGCATGTCGATTGCCACAGACAATGACTGGGGACTAAGACCTAGCGTGCTTCATTGTCTTCATTCCTCCTGGTAGTAGTCATAGGGGTCCTCCAGTTCTTCGTTTCCTTCATCTGAAGTTTGTGCGTATAGTAAGGGTGAGTACCCAATGTACTCAGCAAGCCGACACGGAATGGTGCACATGATAGGGTCACTCAAAGGATGGCCAAGGTTCATTTGCACAAAGCCAATTTTCACAAATCATTTCACAATCCTAACATCTAGCCAATCAAGTTTTAGGTCCAGAATATATTAAATCGGCGACGGTTCTGTCTGCCATCCATCGTGATACCAAGGATGGTTTCCCGTCTCTGGTGCGTCATGGTTTTCTGGGGAGTCTATCCCTTCTCGCAGGTCGAGAAGTTAAGTCCACCAGCATACAAAATCATTATGCATACCAACCCATCATTTTTAGGTTTGAGAGTCTAGCCATGGGAGAAACTTGTCACGTCGCTCATTAACCGCGATCACGGCTATTTGAATAGATTGATTGACTCACACTGCAGTGGATGTACACTTTACCCGTACTCTGCGACTACTCATTGAATGAGCTTACATCCCTCTATATGGGACGGTCACGGCAAAGCCTTTCGATAACCTCACTTTGGCAGTACCCGCTCCATGAACTTAAGTCCTCATGCACTCTAGCCGTCATTTCCTAGCAATGAGAGGAGTTCTGGCGTTCCCGAGGTAAGGGGAAAAACTCAATTAATCTTGAAGTCATCGTTAGGTTCAGGTTATCATTCACATAAAGGCCTTTCGTCTCATCACAATCATGGGCACACTACCCTAACTCAACACTTACACCTCAACCACTATGCAGGGATACTGCCTCCGCTCGGCTATCTACTCTGCTAGGTCTATACCCATTCGAGAAGTACGGTTGTACTGGTTCGCTCTATGTTATAAGTCTCATTGCTCAGTCCTTAATTGATCAGGGACGGTACTAGCCTTTCCCGGAAAACCAACCAAATCCATCTGTGGAGATTATGGCAATCGGGTATCCACACGGCAAGCTTATCCGACTGGAGATAGGGATAGGTTGTGCCTACCAAATATGTAAACCAACTATGACTTGGGTATTACGTTGTCGATTAGATAAGGCAACGGCTCATAGTCATAGTTTGGTAAGATTGAGGAAACCGACTTAGAGTAAGATAGGGTTTCCGATTTGTAAGCCCACCTCCCAAGACTATATAAGGGGGGTAAGGGGTGTCCCTTGAGGGATATCGGCTTTAGATCATATGCTTCATGAGAAGTTAGATCAGCCTTCAGCTTTAGATCACGAGATCAATAAAGACAATCGGCGGATCGAATCCACCGAAACAGGAGTAGGGTATTACCTCACGAGAGGGCGTGAACTGTCTAAATCTTCTTTTCCTCCTAACCCATTGTGCTTGGCGATCTTGACTCGCACCCCAATTTTCTATTGCCGAAACCAAGTTTCGGCGGTTGGCGCGCCGTAGGGGCTACGCGTCGAGACTTCTTCAACAATCTCGCCGACAAGCGTGATGGGATCTCCCTCAGGATTCGGCGACTTCGCCGCCAACTTCTTCGACGACTCCTCCTCGACTCGGATTCAAACCAGTCGGAAGGAAAAACCCACTCGGCGCCGTTCGGGCTTCCCAATAGCGCCGAGATCTTCAACGACATTTTCAAGATCAAGATGCGATCTGCTCGCTCCGACGACGGACTTCACTCGGCACCATTTGGATTACCGAATACCGCCGAAATCTGCGCCAACCTTCTCGCCTCCCGACGGAGACGATCTATTCGGACGAAGACCTCTCGGTGCCGTTTGGGTCACCAAACGCCTCCGAGATTTACAGCAAACTTCTCTCCCCCGAGTCGGCGGCGACCCACTCGGAGGAGCCCGCATCACCAAGCTCTGACTCGGACTGGAACGATCCAGACCCGGGCTACCCTGGATCGAGGGAGATCGCTGTCATCCTCCAGCCGTTCGGTTCATGCTCATCTTCGGAGCTCAACGAATATCTCAGCTCCGCCGGCTTTGACGACCTCTATGGCATCCCCTCAGATGAAGTTGACGACTCCGACCGCCACAAGGACCACGAGCCGAAATGCCTCGATGTCCTCATGGCTGAGCCGGCCGAATCCGACTCAACCATGGCCCGCAGGCTTGCTGAGGAAGAGCGAGCCAAGATTGAGCAAGAGCGTAAGATGGTGAAGAAGAGAAGAAACGCAGGGGAAGATGCCGAGAAGGAAGCGGGATTCGAGCGCAGGACGATCCGCTCGGGAGGCTATACTTCGACGCGGGTCCGCAACACCAATATCTTTCGACGCCACAGCAAGAACGCGTTGCTGCCCTCACACTCCCGACACCGTCATCGAGACGGCGCCCCGACGTTACTCCAATACTAGACAAGATCAAGACCATCGTTGCGGCGCAGCCAATGGTCATCCCTCCACCTCGGCACAAGGCCGACCGAGTCCGTGGCTGAAACGCACGACGGCCGGCTCCCGCCGCTAAGGTCAAGAGACTACAAAAGGCCCGAGCCGGACCGGTCGACAACTAGGCCAAGAGGCCCACGCCACGAGTCTACGCAGAAGCATCGGGAGCGACGGCCGACTCCGCGAGAAGCGACATGGACGTCCACCCGTCCACCACCGCGTCCGCCGCAACAACGGCTCCAGCTACCCAACCACCAACCGAAGACCCCACCGAGTGATCTGCGGAAATCCTCGATCGCCGCTACCGGGAGCGAGACCGACGCACTCGGGAAGATCGGAGGGGATCACCCGATAGCGGCGACGACGGAGTGCCGGCTTTCGCTCGGGAGCTTCGTCGAGTGCACTGGCCGAATGGTTTTAAGCCAACAGGAATAGAGAAATATGACGGCAAGATTGACCCCGAGTCATGGCTTACCGTGTATACTCTCGCCATCCGCGCAGCGAGCGGTGACAACAAGGCTATGGCCAACTACCGCCCGTGGCCCTCGCCAACTCAGCCCGAACCGGCTCACGAGCTCGCCGAGAGGCTCAATCGGCTCGTGGAGCGAGCTGCGGGACCACTTCATCGCCAACTTCCAGGGCACCTTTGAGAGGCCCGGCACCCACTTCGATCTCTACAACGTCATCCAGAAGCCAGACGAACCTCTGAAGGACTACATCCGGCGCTTCTCTAAAAACGCAACAAGATTCCCAACATCACCGACGACATCATCATCGCCGCCTTCCGAAGGGAGTCCGTGATGAGCCGTAATTGGAAAGTTTGGGCGCAAGCCACCGAAGACGGTGAAACAAATGTTCGAGACGGCGAACTCCTACGCCAAGTCCAACGATGCAATCAAGGCGGCACGCCAAGACCGGCTCGACAAAAGGGATGACAAGCATTCGGAAGGAAGCCGGCATCCGAGGAAGGATAACGGCAGCAGCAATCGAGGCCCGGAAAGATCGCAAGCGCCGGCATGAAGACCTGGTTGCCACAACGTCCGATTCTCAACACCGTCGCCGAGTTGCGGCCTACGACGCGATCATGAATGATCATGAACGCTCGGTGCACGCATCATCTACAAGCAATTCACCGAGCAATATGCGGCACGTTAAACAAGAAGCCGACTGATGAAGCCGGTCCATCGGGAACCAAGAAGAACAACCCGACTGAGAATTCAGAGCCTTTTCAAAACCACGTGGGCGAGCTGAATCACATCTTCGGGGGCCGCAAGCTTATGAGTCCAAGAGGAAGCAAAAGCTGATGGACCGTGAGGTCAACGCGGCACAACCCGAAGTCCCACAACATCTACGATGGTCGAAGGTGGCCATCACGTTTAATCGCTCGGATCATCCTGACCGAGTGGTTCACCCAGGGCAGTATCCCTTGGTACTTGACCTGGTGGTTCAGAACATCAAGCTGAAGCGCGTCCTCATCGATGGGGGCAGCGTCCTCAATCTACCGTTCGCCAAGACCTGGATGGGATACAAATCCCGAGAACCGAGTTGAAGGCAAGCTCACCCCTTCCACGGAGTGATCCCGGGCTGTCGCCCACACCACTCGGGCACATCGCCTTTCCAGTCACCTCCGGAGTTCGCGAGAATTTCCGAACGAAGAATACCACCTTCGGGGTGGTCGACTTCAAAGACGGCCTACCACGCGATCATCGAAAGGCCTGCACTCGCCAAATTCATGCGACGACAAACAAGCCTTCACCTGCGACGAAGAAAGCTGCGATATGGCCCAATCTTGTGAGAGATCACGTGGCCAGGAAGAAATCCGACTGGCTACATCAACATCTGAAGAGGGTGAAACTTCTACAAGGAGGATAGCCAAGTTGGGACATGGCGACGCCAAAACGAAAAGATCTTCCTTGATCCATCGGCAATATATCTCCAAGGACTTAGAAGATACCATCGTCGCAATGTTCGGGCGCGAGCTTTCATTGTCGATGATTTGTTTCTACGCAAGATCCAGACCACCAAGGACCATCACAAATTATCTCCACTATGGGAAGGACCATACATAATTGCTGAGGTGACTCGGCCAGGAGCATTTCGACTAAAGCGCGAAGATGGATCTATGGTAGAGAACTCCTGGAATATTGAACATCTTCGACGATACTATGCTTAAATTGCCGTAAGTTTTATGTTGTTCTTGACTGTCAACCTCAAGCAAGATGACTTCTTGAGTTGACAGTCGGGGGCTGCATACATGTCAATAAAGCATGGTTTTCTTTGATAACTTGTTTATATTTAGTTTATCATTGTTTATTGTTTTGATTCGAGTTCAATAGATAAGGACTGAGAATTTTTGATGATCTAATCAAGTTTTAGGCTTGGTGACAATCGGACGAAAGTTACTTAAGAAATTTTCTATGAAGACTCGGGTCAAGGCATTAACATAAATAAGCTAGATACCTACAAGTTCACATCGGAGGCATAAAGAGACCAAGATGATTAGATGAAGTGGCGGGGACGACCTCGAAGCTTCGTAAAAAGACTTGAGGGTTTTTGCTAAGTCGTCTCGTGATTGGGCCGAGCCCATGAGAGACTTGCGGCCCGGCTAAGGTGTGGCTTGACACGTGTCCTTAGGGACTTAAGTGGATGGACTTAAGCAGATTTGCCTTGGCAATATGCACGTGTTACATAGCCCAATACCTTTAAAATCCTTTCATACCGCGGTTTGCGTAACTTCATGAGAAGTTGGCACGATGCAATTTGAAAGGTGACAAACAGTTAAGCTTTTCATGGCATCCGATGACAGGACTGTTTGGTTTATAAGCATTTGATTAAATGATTATATCAATGCTATTTTTCCGCCTTGGTGAAGATCTTTTTAGATTAAGACCAATATTATGGCAGGAGCTATTTAATATTTTGGTCATATTTTTCGATGACTGAAAAATTTGTTTACCCATGAGGGTTGACTAAATTATTTGTCCCGAGATGACTCGGGCAAGTTAACTCGGATGAGCATGAGCTTGCCGAGTGTTTTTTACCCATGAGGGTTGATTAAATAATTTGTTCCGAGATGACTCGGACAAGTTAACTCGGATGAGCATGAGCTTGCCGAGTGTTTTTTACCCATGAGGGTTGATTAAATAATTTGTCCCGAGATGACTCGGACGAGTTAACTCAGACGAGCATGAGCTTGCCGAGTGTTTTTACCCATGAGGGTTGATTAAATTATTTGTCCCGAGATGACTCGGACAAGTTAACTCGGACGAGCATGAGCTTGCCGAGTGTTTTTACCCACGAGGGTTGATTAAATAATTTGTTCCGAGATGACTCGGACAAGTTAACTCGGATAAGCATGAGCTTGCCGAGCGTTTGTTGCCCACGAGGGTCGGTTAAGCTATTTGCTCGAGATGACTCGGGCAAATCAACTCGGATAAGCATGAGTTTGCCGAGTGAATTAATTTTTACCCATGAGGGCTAAATAAATTATTTGTTCCGAGATGACTCGGGCGAACTACTCGGATAAGCATGAGCTTGCCAAGTAATATGATTTTTTATGATTGCTTTAGCTTGAGCTAAGCATTTATATGAGAATTATTTGTTCCGAGATGACTCGGGCAAATTTCCGGGATGACTCGGGAAGATCAGCTCGGATAAGCATGAGCTTACCGAGCGAATTGATTTCTTACCCATGAGGGATGATTGGAATATTTGTTCCGAGATGACTCGGGCATATCCACTCGGATAGACATGAGCCTACCGAGTGCTTTCCACCCATTAGGGTTAATTGAGTTATTTGCTCGGGATGATTCGGGCAAATTCACTCGGACGAGCACGAGCTTGCCGAGTAATGAGGTTGCTTTAGCTTGAGCTAAGCATCTACATAAGAATGATTTTTTATAGTTCTTGACTATATGTTTAGTCTATTTTTGACTAACCACATAGTCGGGGGCTACATTAATTAGGTGCATCAGGAGATGCACCTAGATGTTCATTTTTGAGAATTTTTGAGATATTATCCAGCCCTTCACAGTCTTTGAAGCCACTCGGGAAGATTCAGGCAGAGATGATGGAATCACTCAGCGCCAGGAGCACTCGGCCAAAGAGGTTTTTGGCTACGTACTATTCTGGTTTGAAGCTGAGTTGTCTCGTCGACTGAAAAGGACTCGGGGGCTACTGTGGAGATTATGGCAATCGGGTATCCACACGGCAAGCTTATCCGACTGGAGATAGGGATAGGTTGTGCCTACCAAATATGTAAACCAACTATGACTTGGGTATTACGTTGTCGATTAGATAAGGCAACGGCTCATAGTCATAGTTTGGTAAGATTGAGGAAACCGACTTAGAGTAAGATAGGGTTTCCGATTTGTAAGCCCACCTCCCAAGACTATATAAGGGGGTAAGGGGTGTCCCTTGAGGGATATCGGCTTTAGATCATATGCTTCATGAGAAGTTAGATCAGCCTTCAGCTTTAGATCACGAGATCAATAAAGACAATCGGCGGATCGAATCCACCGAAACAGGAGTAGGGTATTACCTCACGAGAGGGCCTGAACCTGTCTAAATCTTCTTTTCCTCCAAACCCATTGTGCTTGGCGATCTTGACTGCACCCCCAATTTTCTATTGCCAAAACCAAGTTTCGACACCATCCATCCGCCCCAGTCTGAAAACATTGGTTTGTATTTTCATTTTTCCATCAAAACTATCTTCCATATGATCGAGGCAATGTGGTGCTCATGTCTCCACTTGCCGTATCTCAACTACCTTCCCAAAGATAGTTGCCCAAGCACGAGGGCTAAGCAAGAATCTAGTATGCAAGAATCTAGTATAAGCAGGGCTAAGCATTTTACCAAAGATATCCTCCGGTTGTATCACATCGAAGGTTACAAAGAATAATTCTAATGGTAATCAACATCAAGCCAGGGTATATCAAGCATAGGTACTCATTTGTGTATAGCATGCAATTTGTAATTGAAAACAATATCATTTCGCAAAGCTAGGGTTGCGGCGGGAACGACGCGGGGAAACTGCGAGGGACGGCGGTGATGTGGGGGAAAACAGAGGGGAGAGGGGTCCTTATATAGGCATGGCCGGGAGGGAAAGAACGGGGAGAAAGGTGGGGGTCCGGCGCATGGTACGGCGGTGGCGCACGCGGCGCGCGGGTGGCGGGCCGGCACGCGGAACACGGGCACGCACGGGGCCGGCGCGGGCGCGGCGGTGCGTGGCGAGGTCGTGGGCGGGGTCGGGAACGGCGGCGACGGGTGGCGGGCGCGCGTGCTTGGTCCAGCGCGGCGAGCGACGGTGGCGGGCGCGAGCGTGGGGCCGGTACGGCGGGCGTGCGCGTGGCGAAGCGCGCACGGCGTGGCGCGGGGTTCGGCGCGTGCGACGTGCGGCGAACGTGGGTGACGCGCAGCGAGGTACGGCGGGTGCGTGCGGGGCGTGGTGATGCGAGCGACAAGCATGGCGGGTGTACGGCGGCGACACGCACCACGGCGAGAACGCGCGCGGCGCGGGCCCTGGTACGGCACGGCGACGCGTGGTGTGCGTGCGCGCGGGCACGGGGACGCGATCGAACACTGGCGACGCATAAACATCTGAATCCTATTTTCCCGATTTTTTGATTTTACTTTCCAATTTATATTTTCCTTCACTCTAAAAATTCCTAATAAAAATATAGTATTCCCAAAATTAATTTAAGAATTTATTTTCAAACTTTTCACCAACTTTTATTTATTTAAATATATATCACCATATTTGATTTAATCTTTTTCTTAAATTCATAAATCACCATTTTTAATTCCAAATAAATTTCTAGATTTTATATAATTCCTTTAAAATATTTTGTTGCCCATATTATTTCCTAATTAATATTTCACAATCATCAATTAATGTTTTATTTTCCAAATACACATTTTTATGATTCCACCCCACTTCCTATTTTATTTTATTTTAGAAATTCCTAACCTTAGACTTCGAGATTTGTCTTCCCAACAGAAATCCAAATCATTTGGTTTTTCTCAAACACCGAGATGAATCATTTACATATAAATTTATGCAACCAAGCTAGGAAATAAGAAGCAACAAACACGATCAAGAAGCAACAAGCAAAAGTTTTCGTAAGTTCTGATTTTTAATTTCCGGTTTTTAAATTCTCCGATTTTCAGGGCGTTACAAACCTATCCCCCTAACAATAATTCTTGTCCCCGAGATTTCTTACCGTTCGTGGAATAGGTTCGGTACTCGGTGTGGAGATTATGGCAATCGGGTATCTACATGGCAAGCTTATCCGACCGGAGGTAGGGATAGATTGCGCCGCCATATCTCGTAAACCAACTACGACTTGGGTATTACGTTGCCGATTAGATAAGGCAACGGCTCATACTCATAGTTTGGTAAGATTGAGGAAACCGACTTAGAGTAAGATAGGGTTTCCGATCTGTAAGCCCTCCTCCCAAGACTATATAAGAGGGGTAAGGGGCGTCCCTTGAGGGATATCATATGCTTTATGAGCTTTTAGCTTTCAGCCTTAGATCACGAGATCAATAAAGACACTCGGCGGATCGAATCCACCGAAACAGGAGTAGGGTATTACCTCACGAGAGGGCCTGAACCTGTCTAAATCTTCTTCTTTTTCTAACCCATTGTGCTTGGCGATCTCGACTGCGACCCCATAAATTATATTGCCGAAACCAAGTTTTGACAGTTGGCGCGCCAGGTAGGGGACCGCGCGTCGAGACTTCTTCAACAACCTCGCCGACAAGCGTGATGGGATCTCCTTCAAGATTCGGCGACTTCGCCGCCAACTTCGTCGACGATTCCTCCTTCGACTCAGATTCGGACCAGTCGGTGGGACAAATCCACTCGACACCGTTCGGACTTCTGAACAGCGCCACGATCTACAACGACGTCTTGAAGACCAAGATGCAATCTACTTTCTCCGACGACGGACTTCACTCGGCACCATTCGGATTACCGAATACCGCCGAAATCTGCGCCAATCTTCTCGCCTCCCCGACGGAAGCGATCTACTCAGATGAAGACCTCTCAGTGCCGTTTGGGTTACCAAACGTCGCCGAGATTTTCAGCAAACTTCTCTCCCCCGAGTTGGCGGCGATCCACTCGGAGGAGCCCACACCCCCAAGCTCGACTCGATGAATGATCCAGATCCGGGTTACCCAGATCAAGGGAGGTCGTCGTCATCCTCCCATCATTCGGCTCCGCTCATCTTTGGAGGTCAATGGATACCTCAGCTCCGCCGGCTTCGACAACCTCTACGGCATCCCTTCTGACGAAGCCGACAACTCCGACTGCCACATGGACTGTGAGCCGAAGTGCTTTGATGTCCTCATGGCCGAGCCGGACGAGTCCGACTCAGCCATGGCCGAAGGCTTGCAAGAAGAGCGAGCCAGGGGTGGAGCTCGAGCGCAAGACAGCCGAAGAAGAGAAACAACGCAAGGACGAGGCCGATAAGAGGAAACAGACCTACGTGCGGACGATCCGCCCGGAGGCCATCCTCCAAACACGGGTCCGCAACACCAACATCTTCCAAACACCACAGCAGAACGCTGTCGCCGCACTTACCCTCTTGGACACCGTCATGGAGACGGCACCCGCCAACGTGACTCCTATACTCGACAAGATCAAGACCATCATCGCCGCCACAGCAAACGGCCACCCCACCACCTCGGCACGAAGGCCGACTGAATCCGTGGCCGAGACGCCAGACAAGAGCCGGCTTCCGCCTCTAAGGTCAGGAGACTATAAGAGGCCCGAGCCAGATCGATCAACGACCAGGCCAAGAGGCCCACCCCGCGAGTCCACGCTAAAATACCGGGAGCAGACGGCCGACTCCCGCGACAAACGACATGGACGTCCACCCGTCCACCAGCGCACTCGCCGCAATAGCTCCAGCTACCCAACCAAACCAAAGACCACGCCGAGTGGTCCGGGGGAAGTCCTCGATCGTCGCTACCAGAGAGCGCGACCGACGCACTCGGGAAGATCGGAGGGGATCACCCGATAGCGGCGACGACGGAGTACCGGCCTTCACCCGGAGCTCCGTCGAGTGCACCGGTCGAGTGGCTTTAAGCCTACAGGGATTGAAAGGTACGATGGCAAGACCGACCCTGAATCTTGGCTAACCGTATACACCCTTGCCATCCGAGCTGCAAGTGGCGACAACAAAGCTATGGCCAATTACCCGCCCGTGGCCCTCGCAAACTCGGCGAAATTGGCTCACGAGCCTGCCAAGAGGCTCGGTCGGCTCGTGGAGCGAGCCGAGGACCACTTCATCGCCAACTTCCAAGGTACCTTCGAGAGGCCCGGCACACACTTCGACCTATACAACGTCATCCAAAAGCCGGACGAGCCTCGAAGGATTACATTCGTCGTTTCTCCGAGAAGCGCAACAAGATCCCGAACATCACCGATGACATCACCATCGCCGCCTTCCCGAAGGGAGTCCGTGATGAGCTGCTCATCGGGAAGTTCGGCGCAAACCACCGAAGACGGTGAAGCAAATGTTCGAGACGGCGAACTCATACGCCAAATCCAATGACGCCATTAAGGCCGCCCGTCAAGACCGGCTCGATAGAAGGGAGGACAAGCAAGCCGGAGGAAGCCGTAATCCTAAGAAGGATGGCGGCAACAACGGCAACCGGGGTCGAAAGATCGCAAGCGCCGATCCGAGGACCTAGTGGCCGCAACCTCCAACGCCAATGCCGTCCCGAGTCGCCGCCTACGACGCCATCATGAACGCCAGTGCACCCATCATCCGAATCATAAGCACGCGGCGAAGGATCGCTTTATCTACAAGTAGTTCGCCGAACGATGGCGGCGCGGCTCAACAAGAAGCCGACGACGAGGCTGGCCCGTCGGCGCCAAAAAGAACAACGCGGCTGAAAATGCCGAGCCTTTTCAAGACCCAGTGGGGAGCTCAACCACATCTTCGGAGGTCCGCTAGCCTATGAGTCCAAGAGGAAACAAAAGCTAACGGCCGGAGGTCAACGCCGCTCAACCCGAAGTCCTCAATATCGTGATGGTCGGAAGTGGCCATCACCTTTGACCGCTCGGATCATCCCGACCGAGTGGTTCACCCGGGCGCTATCCACTCGTCCCGGACACCA
The DNA here is from genome assembly GCA_019925245.2 of Oryza australiensis. Classification (NCBI taxonomy): domain Eukaryota; kingdom Viridiplantae; phylum Streptophyta; class Magnoliopsida; order Poales; family Poaceae; genus Oryza; species Oryza australiensis. The sequence goes on along the minus strand of JAIFGZ020000357.1, from coordinate 405,891 downwards.
TGGTCCGCAACATCAGGCTTAAGCGTGTCCTCATCGATGGGGGTAGCGCCCTCAACATCCTGTTTGCCAAGACCATGGATGAGATACAGATCCTGAGGGCCGAACTAAAGGCAAGCTTAGCCCCCTTCCACGGAGTCATCCCGGGGCTATCTTCTACACCACTCGGGCATATCTCCCTCCCGTCACTTTCGGAGCCCGAGAGAACTTCCGAACGGAGAACGTCACCTTTGAGGTGGCCGACTTTGAAACACATATCACGCCATCATCGGAAGGCTGCGCTTGCCAAGTTCATGGCGATCCCTCACTACACCTACCTCGCATGAAGATGCCGGGTCCCAACGGCGTCATCACTCTTCGCAGCGACGTGAAGCAAGCCTTCACCTGCGATAAGGAGAGCCGCGACATGGCCCAATCTCGCGAGAGATTACGTGGCCAAAAAGAAGTCCGATTAGCTGCATCAACTTCAGCAGAGGGCGAAGTCCCCGCGAAGAAGATAGCCAAATCGGGATCCGGCGGTGCCAAGACCAAGAAGATCTCCCTTGATCCGTCGGATCCCTCAAAACCGCCGTAATCGGCGCCGACCTAGATCCCAAATAGGAAAGCGCGCTCGTCACCTTCCTCCAAAATAATAAAGATGTTTTTGCTTGGAAACCATCCGATATGCCCGGAATTCCTAGGGAGGTGATCGAGCACTCTTTGAACGTCAAAGATGATGCCAAACCGATAAAACAACGATTACGCAGATTCGCACAGGATTGAAAAGACGCTATCAAAGAAGAACTCGCAAAGCTCTTGGCTGCCGGCTTCATTAATTAAGTCCTCCATCCCGACCGGTTAGCCAACCCCCGGTCCGCAAGAAGACAGGGCAATGGTGCATATGCGTTGACTATACCGACCTCAACAAAGCCTGCCCCAAAGATCCATTCGGGCTGCCTCGCATCGACCAAGTCGTCGACTCAACAGTGCCGCCAACTCCCGAGTTTCTGGATCATTACTCGGGCTATCACCGAGATCAGCTTAAAAGAATCCGATTGCCGAAGACGTCGTTCATCACGCCGTTTGGGGCCTACTACATCACCATGCCTTTCGGCTTGAAGAACGCCGGAGCCACATACCAACGCATGATCCAAAGATGTTTCCAGACGCAGATCGGCAAGAACGTTGAAGCTTACGTCGATGATGTTGTCATCAAGACCAAGCAGAAAGAAGACCTGATCGCCGACTTAGAGGAAACCTTTGCGAACATCCGGGCCTTCAGAATGAAGTTAAACCCGGAGAAGTGCACTTTCGGTGTTCCATCAGGCAAACTGCTCGGCTTCATGGTGTCACATCGCGGCATTGAAGCAAATCCAGAAAGATCAACGCCATCTTAAACATGAAGCCCCCGAGTAACTAGAAAGACGTTCAGAAGCTCACTGGCTGCATGGCGGCACTAAGCCGTTTCATATCCCGACTCGGCGAACGAGGCATGCCGTTCTTCAGACTGCTAAAGAAGACAGACGACTTCCAGTGGACCATGGAAGCCAATAAGGCCTTTGAAGATTTCAAAGAGTTCCTTACAACGCCGCCCGTCCTGACCTCGCCTCAACCCCAGGAACCTCTGCTTCTGTACGTTTCAGCCACTCACCAAGTGGTTAGTACGGTCCTTGTGGTTGAACGCGAAGAAGAAGGACGAGCTCAGAAGATTCAAAGGCCAATCTACTTTGTTAGCGAAGTATTGGCAGGAGCCAAAATTCGCTACCCTCAGGTACAAAAATTACTCTATGGTGTTCTGATAACCGCGAGGAAATTGGCACACTATTTTCAGGGTCACTCGGTCACCATCGTCACTTCTTTCCCGCTCGGCGATGTCATTCACAACCGCGAGGCAACCGGGCGCATCGCCAAGTGGGCTCTAGAGCTGATGCCATTGGACTTGACTTTTAAGGCGAGGACATCCATAAAGTCACAAGCCTTGGCGGACTTCCGGCCGAGTGGATCGAACAGAAGAGAACGTGCCTCGGGAAGACCTCCAACACTGGACCATGCACTTCGACGGATCCAAGAGGATCACCGGCTTGGGAGCGGGAGTTGTGCTGATCTCCCGACCGGGAAAGGCTAAGATATGCCCTTCACCTCCACTTCTCCGCCTCACACAACGTTGCCGAGTACGAAGCTCTCCTACATGGACTGCGCCTCGCAGTTTCACTCGGGATACGTCGGCTTATTGTGAAAGGCGACTCCCAGCTGGTCGTCAATCAAGTGATGAAAGACTGGTCCTGCCTAAACGACACCATGGAGGCCTACCGGCAAGAGGTCCGCAAGCTTGAGGACAAGTTTGACGGGCTCGAACTCTCACATGTCCCGAGACATAACAACGGCCGCCGATGAGCCGCACAGCGGATCTAAGCGCGAAGCCGCCCCAACAGACGTCTTTGTCGAACATCTCTACGAACCAACCATCACGGCAAAGATAACTCCCAACGAACAAACCACGAACGAAGTCGCCATGACCGATACCGACCGGAGGACGCCGCTCATCAAATTCTTAACCCAAGCAAGAGCCGCTGGGATGACCGGGATGAAGCGTAACGCGTCCGGCGTCGTTGCAAGCATATGTCATGGTTGATTCCGATCTATACAAGAGATGCCCTTCCAGAATTCTAATGAGGTGCATCACACCCGAGGAAGGAAGGCAACTACTCCAAGACATCCACTCGGGCATATGCGGAAGCCACGCGGCAGCACGCACTCTAGTCGGCAAAGCCTACAGGCAAGGTTTCTTCGGCTTACCACGGTCTCGACCCGGATAAAGTCGTACGAACTGCGAACGCTGCGGTTTTCGCCCGACAAAGCCATGTCCCACCCAGAGCTTCAAACAATCCCACTTTCCGGCCGTTCGCGGTATGGGGCCGGACATGGTTGGCCCTTTCAAGAAAGCTCCAGGAGGATTCACACACCTCTTCGTCGCAATCGACAAGTTCTCCAAATGGATTGAGGCCAAGCCGGTCGCCACAATTACTGCTGACAAGGCACGGGACTTTTTCCTCAACATCGTGCATCGCTTCGACATCCCAAACAGCATCATAACCGACAACGGGACTCAATTCACGGAGGCATCTTCAAGGAATTCTGCGAAGACTTCGGAATCAAGATCGCTACGCATCGGTAGCTCATCCCAAAAGCAACGGACAAGTCGAGCGAGCCAACGGCATGGTCCTCCAAGGCATCAAGGCCCGCGTTTTGACCGCCTAAACCCTTACGCCGGCAAGTGGGTCCAAGAACTTCCTCGGTTTTATGGTCACTGCGGACCACACCCAGTCGGGCTACCGGCCAAACTCCTTTATTCTTGGTCTATGGCGCAGAAGCCATGTTGCTAAACGATATGGAATATGAATCCTCCGGGTCCGCAGCTTCAACGATGAACGCTACGACCCCGACCGAGTGGATGACCTCACCCGATTGGAAGAGGCCCGTGAGGCAGCCCTCATCCGTCGGCCAAATACCTTCAAGGGCTCGAAGATACCACGGTCGCAACGTGCGAGCACGAGCTTTCATTGTTGGCGACCTGGTCCTACGCAAGATCCAGACCACCAAAGACCGACACAAGTTATCTCCCCTATGGGAGGGACCGTACATAATCGCCGAAGTGACTCGGCCGGTGCCTACGGCTAAAGCGTGAAGACGGGTCTATGGTGGAAAACTCCTGGAACATCGAGCATCTTCGACGATTTTACGCCTAATTCGGCTAAGGCTTCATGTTTCCTTGATGCCAACCTCAAGCAAGATGACTTCTTGAGTTAGCGATGTACACATGTCAATAAAGCTTAAGTTTTCCTCATCAACTTTTGTGCATAATTTGGTTTATCATTGTTTAATGTCCTTTGATTCGAGTTCGGTGTCTAAGGACCGAGAGTTTTCCGATGACCTAATCGAGCCTAGGCTTGATGGCAAATGACGAAAACTACTTAAGAAATTTCACGCAAAAGCTCGGATCGAGGCATTAACATAAGTAAACTAAATATATCACAAGTTCGTATCGAGCGTTACGGTGATGCGACATTTACAAGACAAAGTCAGAAAGACAAATCAAATCTTGAAATTGTTCACTACATCAAGGGATATTTTCTTCGCCGCCTCCTGCGCCTCACTCAGCATGTCCAAGGCCTCGCTCATCGGTGCGTTCCGTCGAAAGCCTTCCCCAACCGAGTTGATATCCACTCGGGGTAGAGAGACTTGGTCCGTGCAGAGCCGACCAGCCCCATGTTGGCCGCCGGTGATGTTGGCCTGCACGGGGGGAGCCAGCCGCAGCTTATCAAATATATCCACCGGCTCCAACGAACGGCCCCGACTCCTTGATCGAATAAGGACAGCAAGATCGGCATAGCGGCATTAGCGACCTCTTCCGGATCTCGTCGCTTTGTTTGACCCGCCCAAGCAAGACGTCGTATTGGGCTCGGGTCTTTACCTTGTAAGCTGCCAAAAGCTCCGGATCATTCAAAGCACTCGAGACAAAGCAAAGAAGTTTTACTCCAAAGAGGCTTACCTTCAAACTCGGCCTCCATCTCGGCTTTATCGAGGCGACCGCCTCTAGCTAGACTTGAAGCGAATGGACCTCCGAAGAATTTTTTGACAAAAAGAAGATCGTCAACAACCGAAATCAACATGGGAATCATGAAGAAATTTGGGGAGACGGGCTTACTTCCGATTGATCCTTGGAGGTCGAGGTTCGCCTCCCGAAGCTCGCGATCTCCTCCTTAAAGCCGCCTCCCTTGACGCGGCCTCCTCCCGAGTGGCCTTCACTGCCGCCGAACATCCTCTAAGGAGTTCAGGTGGGGAACCAGCTTCTCCAAGCACCTCGATTTTGCCATGGAGCGGCAATATTCCTTCGCAGCGTAAGAGTGACCGACCGAAAGATAATGATAATACAATTAAAGAGGAAGACGAAGGCTTACGTTGAGCAGCCGGGTCGCCTCGTTCAAGCTCTCGACGAGGGCATCCCTTTCATCTTTCTCGGCTTGCCGGTCCAGGATGATGCCCTGCCTTTCGCCTTCCGCGTCCCGCCACTCGATCTTAATCGGGGGAACCCAGGTTTCAGAGGACTGCAACCTGGGGATCTCCTCCACTGTGGTTGGTAAACAAGAAGGACAAATGAAGACATGAAAGATTCAAATTGAAAGAGCAAAAGAGTATTTTGAAACAAATCTCACCAGCTTCGACGGCCGCACGCTTAGGTGGAGCGGCCCGGTTGGCCTCCTTCTTTTGACCTCGCGCCGAGTGGCCCTCGCCGGGCCGCACAAGCCGCGGCCTGGGTTTCCTGCCTGATGACCGGCTTCCACGGACGTCCCGGCGGCTCGGGGCTCCTTCCTCTGAGCATCTTCGTTGAGGCGACGCTGCTTGCTCGGAGCACTCATGCTCGGCTGTGGGCTCCGGGGCTTCGGCTCTGCTGGCTTGGGCACCTCGGGAGCTGCGGCTGGAGTTGGCCCTTCACCTCCCCCGGCAGGATCTATGTCTTGGGGCCTCCTGTGAAAATGAATGCAGCGGGGGTAAAGACAAGGAATACTCTCAACAGAAAAAGTTTGGACTTTGGTAAGAGAGCATACCTGGATGACCAGCGGATCTTCGGCGCCGTTCGTGGCGATCGCCTTAGAGGCGGGGTCTCGATGGGAGGATCCGGGACGTCATCATCCGAGTCCTCGATAATCAACCTCCTTTTGCTTCCACGCTTGTTCGAGTCTTTACTCGGCGCCGCTCGCTTCCCGACTATCTCGCTTTGGATCTTGATCCCGCCAGCCGGCTTCTTGGCGGGGCGACGCGGCGCGTCATCGTGGGAGACCTTGTATGGCTTGGAGGTGATAGAAGCATTTTCCTGCGAGAAGAAAGAGTGTACAATGTTAAGAGACAAGATGTCAAGATTGAAAGACACTATGAAGCAACCATGGCTTACGGAGGAGGAGGTCGGTGGATGCTTGAAGGGAAGAACCGCGAGAATGAGGGCCCGCTCAACTGCGATTCCGATCGAGAAGATCTTGTACATCCGGATCTTCAGGATCTCGTATTTGAGTGGATCTGGATCTTCCCGATTGGGTTCCGTTCCGCCTTCATATTCGAAGGCCGGCTTCAACCGTTCCTTGATCGGCGCCAGTCGGCACCTGATGAAGTGCCGAGTGATTTGCTCTCCGCGAAGACCCTTTCGTTTCATCGCCAGGATCTTCGCAAGTAGCTTGTTGGCCTCGTCCCAATCTTGGGCTACTGGGACAGTGCTCCAAGTTGGACTGGGGACAGGGGGAAGGCCGACGAAAGAAGGCAGGCTGGGTTCTAGGTTGCTAACGTAGAACCAGCCCGCATGCCATCCCTTATTGGAAGACTTCAAGGGAAGAGAAAAATACTCCTTGCGGAGAGATCCGCGGAGTTGGAAACCTGCCCCGCCAACGACGCATGGGCGGTACTTGTTCGGATGCGGTTTGAGATAGAACATGCGCCGGAAGAGTTGGAAGTGGGGGAGGATGCCAAGGAAGGCTTCACATACATGAATGAAGAGAGCGATGTGAAGCATCGAGTTGGGGTTCAGATGGTAGAGTTGAAGCCCATAATAATCCAGAAGCCCCCGGAAGAACTCGGAGGTGGGAAGGCTGAACCCGCAATAGAAGAAGGAAGTGAAAACGACGAGCTCACCGGTGTTCGGGGTCGGGAAATCCTCCCCCGCCGCCGGGCGCCATCCCACGATCTCCTTTGGCGGAAGCACGCCGTGCTTCACCATCTCTTTGAGGGTCGATTCCTTCACATCCGAAGCGGCCCATTGGTCGAACGGAATCCTTTTTTCCTCCGCCATGAGAGTGGTGTTGATGGGAAGTGGATCTGGTCAGAAAAGGTCGGGCTTTTGACAAGGGAACGTGGGAGATTTGGCTGCGGAGGCTGGTTGTTGCAAAGAGTGAGTTCCTAGATGGATGGATTTGGGAGCGCGCGAGTCTAGGGTTCTCCGCAATGAACTGGTAAACAGTGCTGCGAAAAGGGGAATCTTTTGGAAGATGAAGAGGCGGGGACGACCTCATGCCTTTATAGAAAGATTTGAGGGTTGCGCTAGGTTTTCTTATGATTGGGCCGAGCCCAAGAGAAAATCTACGGCCCAGTTAAGGTGTGGCCCGACGCGTGTCCTTAGGGACTTAAGCGGATGTGCTTAAGCAGATTTGCCCTGGCAATATGCGCGTGTCCGAGTGCCCTATACCTTTGAAAATCCTTCCATACCGCGGTTTGCTTGACTTCATGAGAAGCTGGCACGATGCAACTTGGAAGGTGACCGACAGCTAAGTTTTTATAGCTGCCTTGATGACAAGGGCTGTTTGGTTTTTTGGCATTTGGTCAGGTAACCTTACCAATGCTGTTTATCTTTCCACCTTGGTGAAGATCTTTATAGATTGAGACCAATATTATGGCATAAGCTATTTAATAATTTGGTCATATTTTTCATATGATTGAAAAAACTTGTTTTCTCATGAGGGATGATTGAAATATTTGTTCCGGGATTGCTCGGCGGATCCACTCGGATAAGCAAGAGCTTACCGAGTGCTTTTCACCCATTAGGGTTGATTGAGTTATTTGTTCCGAGATGACTCGGGCAAATTCACTCGGATGAGTATGAACTTGCCGAGTAATGAGATTTCTATGATTGCTTTAGCATGAGCTAAGCATCTATATAAGAATGATTTTTCATAGTTCTTGACTATATGCTTAGTCTGTTTTTGACTAACCACATAGTGGGGCTACACTAATTAGGTGCATCAGAGATGCACCTAGATATTTATTTTTGAGAATTTTTAGATATTTTCCAGCCCTTCACGCCTCTTTGGAGCCACTCGGGAAGATTCAGGAAGAGATGATGGAATCACTCGGCGCCAAAAGCACTCGGTCAAAGAGGTTTTTGGCCGTGTGTCTTGCTTTGGTCCGAGCCGAGCGTTTCTCGTCGCGAAAAGGACTCGGGGGCTACGTGGAGATTATGGCAATCGGGTATCTACATGGCAAGCTTATCCGACTGGAGGTAGGGATAGATTGCGTCTGCCATATCTGTAAACCAACTACGACTTGGGTATTACGTTGCCGATTAGATTAGGCAACGGCTCATAGTCATAGTTTGGTAAGATTGAGGAAACCGACTTAGAGTAAGATAGGGTTTCCGATCTGTAAGCCCTCCTCCCAAGACTATATAAGGGGGGTAAGGGGCGTCCCTTGAGGGATATCATATGCTTTATGAGCTTTTAGCTTTCAGCCTTAGATCACGAGATCAATAAAGACACTCGGCGGATCGAATCCACCGAAACAGGAGTAGGGTATTACCTCATGAGAGGGCCTGAACCTGTCTAAATCTTCTTCTTCTTCTAACCCATTGTGCTTGGCGATCTCGACTGCGACCCCAGAAATTATATTGCCGAAACCAAGTTTCGACACTCGGTCTTCAAGAAGTCTTCTTTTTCCCAAGTGGCTTCGTCTTCAGTGTGGTTGCTCCATTGCACCTTGTATATTCGCCACGTTTTGGTCCTAGTCTTTTTCTCAGCTTCGTCCAAAATCTTTACAGGGTGTTCGGGGTATGTGAGGTCCTCACTGATAAGGACATATTTCGAGGGTATTTGTTCTTCTGGTACTCGCAAACACTTCTTCATTTGTGACATGTGAAAGACAAGGTGTACATCGGAAAGATTTCCCGGTAGGTCCAGTTGATAGGCCACTTCGCCTCTTCTGGCGCTTATCAGGAAAGGTCCAACATATCTTGGCGCCAGTTTTCCTTTGACCTTGAACCTCTTGGTTCCTCTTAGTGGCGAAACTTTCAAGTACACAAAGTCACCTACTTTGAATTCCAACTCTCTTCGGCAATTGTCCGCATAGCTCTTTTGCCAAGACTGGACTACCTTAAGCCGATCTCTTATCAGTCAAACTTTCTCTTCGGCCTCCCTAATGATGTCTGGTCCAAATACGGCTCGTTTGCCAGTCTCCGACCACATCAACGGAGTGCGGCATCCACGTCCAAACAAGGCCTCGTTCGGTGACATCTTCAGACTAGCCTGGTAGCTGTTGTTATAGGAGAACTCTGCGTAGGGCAGGCATTTCTCCCAGTCCTTAATAAAATCCAACGCACAGGCTCTTAGCATATCCTCCAGGACTTGGTTCGTCCTCTCGGTTTGTCCATCTGTCTGAGGGTGATAAGTAGTACTGAAGGCGAGGTGAGTTCCCAATGCCTCGTGAAACTTATCCCAGAAGTGAGATGTGAACTGAGTGCCACGGTCTGACACAATCCTTGTGGGTACTCCATGTAGGCACATGATTCTGGACATGTACAGCTCGGCCAATTTGGCGCTGCTATATCGAGTCTTGACCGGTATAAATCGGGCAGTCTTGGTTAGTCTATCCACGATCACCCAAATGGAATCATATACGGTAGCAGTTTTGGGTAGTCCTACTATAAAGTCCATGCCTATTTCATCCCATTTCCACTCAGGGATTTTGAGTGGTTGCAGCAATCTTGTCGGTCGCTGATGCTCAGCCTTAACTCGTTGGCATACATCACATACGGCCACGTATTCCGCAACGTCTCTTTTCATGTTGGGCCACCAGTATTCCGTTTTCAGATCCTGGCACATTTTGGTGTTGCCCGGGTGTAGCGAGTATGCTGACTCATGGGCTTCTTTCAGGATTAGCTTCCTCAATCCGCCTTTCTCGGGTACGTAAATCCTTTTTTGATACCATAGGGTTCCAGCATCGTCGGCTGTGAATTCCTTGGCTAGTCCTTCGGCCATGTGTTCCTTGATTAGTCTGACTTCCTCACAATCCTTCTGCGCTCCCTTAATCTGACTTCATAGGAGAGGTTGTATCTCCAGCGAACTCAGTTGTCCTTGAGGAATTAACTGCAGGTTAAGCCGAGCTATCTCTTCTTGAAGCTCGTCGGCCATATATTCCATCCTTAGTTGGTTGCATTGGGCTTTGCGGCTCAAAGCGTCAGCCACGACATTGGCCTTGCCAGGGTGATAATGGATCCCTAGGTCATAGTCCTTGATCAGTTCCAGCCATCTTCTCTGGCGTAGGTTAAGATCTGTCTGGGTAAAGAAATACTTCAAGCTCTTGTGGTCCGTGTAAATGTCGCAGTGGTTTTCGATCAGGTAATGCCTCCAAATCTTCAGGGCATGCACTACTGCGGCCAATTCTAAGTCATGGGTGGGATAGTTCTCCTCATGCGGTCGCAGTTGTCTTGAGGCATAAGCTACAACCTTCCCTTCTTGCATCAACACGCCTCCTAATCCTTGTCGAGATGCATCGCAATATATAACGAAGTCTTTCCGGTTGTCCGGTAGGACTAAGATCGGGGCGGCGGTTAACTTTTCTTTGAGCTGGTCAAATGCCTGTTGACACTGCTCAGTCCGTGCATACTTCTTTTCCTTCTTCAATAGTTGGGTCAGGGGTCGGGCTATCTTAGAAAATCCTTCTATAAACCGTCAGTAATATCCAGCCAATCCCAAGAAACTTCTAACCTCCGTTACCGACTGGGGTGCTTTCCATTTGGTAACAGCTTCGACCTTGGCGGGGTCTACTGCTACGCCTCCTGCTGAGATCACATGTCCCAGAAAAGCTACTTCCTTAAGCCAAAATTCACACTTGCTGAATTTGGCATATAGCTGATGATCTCGCAACTTCTCTAGTACCAAGCGCAGGTGTTCTGCATGTTCTTCATCATCCTTGGAGTAAATGAGGATATCGTCAATGAACACTACCACGAACATGTCTAGATACTCCATAAATACTTTGTTCATGAGGTTCATGAAGTAGGCCGGGGCATTGGTCAGTCCAAAAGACATTACTGTGAACTCGTACAAGCCGTAACTTGTAGAGAACGTAGTCTTGGGTATATCCTCACTCCTAATCTTTAGCTGATGGTATCTGGATCTAAGATCGATCTTTGAGAACACTCGGGCTCCCTTGAGTTGATCGAACAGGTCGTCGATCCGAGGTAATGGGTACTTGTTCTTAATGGTAACCTCATTCAATGACCGATAGTCTATGCACATTCTCATGCTTCCATCCTTTTTCTTAACAAACAATACAGGGGCTCCCCACGGTGAAGAACTAGGGCATACGAAGCCTTTCTCTTGCAGTTCCCTTATCTGCTTCCTAAGTTCCTCCAATTTATTCACCGGCATCCGGTAGGGTCTCTTAGCTATGGGGGCGGTACCAGGCATGAGGTCAATAATGAACTCTATGTCTCGGTCTGGGGGCATTCCTGGTAATTCTTCAGGAAATACGTCCGGGTAGTCCTGGATTATTGGCATTCCATCTATGGGTAGCATGATGAATATTCCCATAGCTCGGTCACAGAGCATAGGGTCTTGGTCCATGGCTACTGTCATTGGTGATCCCCATGGGGTAGATAGGGTAACTTCTCTTCGTCCACAGTCTAGTACCCCTTGGTTCTTGGTTAACCAATCCATTCCTAGTATAACGTCCAAGGTTTGGGGTGTCAAAACCATAAGGTTGGACAGGAATACCACGTCCTTGATCCGAATGGGCACATTGATGCACGCATGGGGTATGGTCACATCTCCCCTGGGTGAGTGTACTACCATGGGTTTCTTAAGGTCTACTCGGTGCAAATTGTGCTCTTTGCTTATCCTCAACGATATAAATGAATGCAAAGTTCCAAAGTCAAACAAAACTTTAACTGGTGGGGAATGGATAGAAAATGTACCCATTAGCACGCTTTGGTCCTCCCGAGCTTCCTGCACGCACATGGTTGACTTGACCACGGCGGAATCCGGTTGCGGCTTCCTTTGGTTGGGCGTTCGAACAAACCGCATCCAGTGCGGGCGGGGGCTCTCGATCTTGGCAACGGCATTGGCTCCGGTGCAGTTGAGGGTGTTGCGCGGCTTAGGGCAACTGTTGGCATAATGCCCAAGCTCTCCGCAATTGAAGCAGTTGACATTCCTGGCTCCTGGGGCTGCCAAGGTAGGGGCTGGAGTGCGAGACGGGGTTGCAGGTGGCCTGCTGACATTGCCGGGTACGGCAGGGCGATGGGTTGCTACAATGGCGGGCTTCCAACCCGACGGGGTTGCTCCTTTGGGTCGCTGGGGCGTTCCTTTAATTGGGCGGGCCATTGCAAGCCTTCTCTTTCGGTTGTTTTCAACCGTCCTTTGGTCATGCTCAAGCCTTACAACCTTGTTGATGAGGCTCAAAGCTAGCGTGGTCATGACCGATCATTGGTCCTCTTAACTCGTCGTTCAGTCCTTCAATAAACTTGTCCATCTTTTCCTCTTCGTCTGCTAGATCGCTTGTGGCGTAACGTGCAAGCTGCGTGAACTTGTTAAGGTACTCTTGTACCGTGGTGTTGCCTTGGCACAGCCTACGGAACTCGTTCGTCCTCATTCTCATAACCGCAGCAGGTACGAAGTTTTCACGGAATGCAGTCGTGAACTCATCCCACGTGGGTTCACTGGCATCTTCAGCCCGTGTTTCCTTGTAGGTGTCCCACCAGTCACTTGCAAGTCCTTCTAGCTGATTGGTGGCGAAGATGACTCTGTCAGTTTCCTGTACTCGGACGAGAGTTAGCTTCTTTTCTATTACCCTCAGCCAATCTTCAGCGTCCATGGGCTCAACTGCCGAGGAGAATGTCGACGCCTTTGCCCTCATAAATTCGTCGAGGTTCAATCCTCTGCGTTGTCCTTGGTTATTGGCGATAGCTTGCAGCAATTGGGTTTGAAAAACCATGACTTCTGCTAGGGTGGAAGGGTTAGGCTCTAGCGGGTTCTCAGGAGCTGCCGGGGCTCTGCGACGGTGCGCCATCTGAACAATGGGGATAAGGTAAGAGACTCGCTTTTGCTAACGTCGCGATACTAAGGAATTTTCTTTGAGTTGTTTGAAGTGATCTTTCAAAGCACGCTTGGTGGAATAAACTCATTTAGGACATAACACAGAACTTCACTATCACTTCTTAAATGTTACATCTGAGGGGTACATTGGACATGTATAGTCCATACGACACAATACAACACTACTGACATCGTTCTAGGGTCTCATACATAAAAGGGTAGGGGGCTTGGTCATTGCTATCTTAACTCCATCCAAAGCAAGACCAGGGTTGTTGCTGGTGTCCAACTAGTCATCCAGCCATCCGCATGATCCAGGTGCTGGCAGGGGGTGATCCTTGTGGTCTACTGATGCTGTAGGTCATGTAGTCGTCTTGGGACTGAGGGCTTGGGCAGTGGGCAACTTTTGGCCTCATGTCCTATTCTGCCACAGTTGAAGCAACATCGGTCTTCTTTTGCTAGTCTGGGGAGAGGGCATTTATTGAAAAAGTGTCCCAACTTACGGCAGTTGAAACAGACCATATCCGATTTGTTACGGGGTGCACTCTTCTGGGTATGCAACATTCCTTTTTCACCACTATTGGCCTATGGGGCTGCCTCAGGATTCGGAACATCTCCTTTATTAGTGGTGCCTTCCAAGAATTGATTTGCAGATTGTAATAATATCCTTTGATCCTTCCTTAGCTGGTCAAACATTTTCATCAGTTGACAGTCCTTAGGCACATGATCTGTCCTGTCACACATGAAGCACGTCATGTCCCTCACGAGGCATTCTTCTGGCATGTGGGTGTCCATACCGCAGCACAAAGGTAGTTGCACATTCTTGGATAGTGCCCAATTTCTCCACATCGAGTACACGCCATGGGTTTCTGCTCTCCTTCACTATCACTTCCCATGTCTTCTTCTTCATCATCCTTAGAGGACGTTTCTTCCGGTATACCGTCTTCTGGTTTGGGCGGTCCGTAAAGCTGGAGATGTTGGGATAACTAAGGCACACCACGGAAGGTGTTATTCCTTAGGTGTCGGTGAATTCTTGCGACATCCTCGGGTGTAAACACCGTGCCTGTGACGATCATTTTGCGATCACAACTTATATCCCAATCTAGCGATTTTCTCTTGTTGAGCCCAGCTTTCTTTCTTGGGTCAGGATTCAAGTATACCCATCCTTTATTCCATTTCTAACCATGGCCTGCCATCTGCTTTTGAAGGTAACTTAGGGTCAGAGAGGGACGACATCAAACAATTTGAGCAAAGGAGATGGGGATAAGAGTATGAGGAAAATATATTTGTTTTGTGAAAATAGTTTGCATTTGCAAAAATAATCCTACGTAGGGATATTTCCCTTTAGCCAGCTAGTCAGGGGTAGGGCGCCAGTTGGTCTTTTCCTACAGTCGCACTACTCTGATACCAGCTCTGTCGACCCCCGTTTTTGAGGACGGGAATCATTCGTGTTCATAGTACCATATCCCTGGATCGAGTAGTTTGGTACCCACGAATATAGTTCTGAATTACCAGGTGCAAAGTGCACGAATAGTCTTACATCGAACTTACTACAATAATAGGCCCGAAGGCAATATCCAATACATATAGGACCTACTGGTCCGAATTCAACCAAATCAAAGTTTAGATGAGATTAGCAGACGGAAAGCAGTGGCATGTCGATTGCCACAGGCAACGACTGGGGTCTAAGATCTAGCACGCTTCATTGTCTTCATTCCTCCTGGTAGTAGGCATAGGGTGAGTACCCAACGTACTCAGCAAGCCGACACGGAATGGTGCACATGATAGGGTCACTCAAAGGATGGCTAAGGTTCATTTGCACAAAGCCAATTTTCACAAATTATTTCACAGTCCTAACATCTAGCCAGTCAAGTTTTAGATCCAGAATATATTAAATCAGCGATGGTTCTGTCTGCCATCCATCGTGATACCAAGGATGGTTTCCCGTCTCCGGTTCGTCATGGTTTTCTGGGGAATCTATCCCTTCTCGCAGGTCGAGAAGTTAAGTCCACCAGCATACAAAATCATTATGCATACCAACCCATCATTTTAAGGTTTGAGAGTCTAGCCACGGGAGAAACTTGTCACGTCGCTCATTAACCGCGAGCATGGCTATTCGAATAGATTGATTGACTCACACTGCAGTGGATGTACACTTAACCCGTACTCCACGACTACTCATTGAATGAGCTTACATCCCTCTATATGGGACGGTCACGGCAAAGCCTTTCGATAACCTCACATTGGCAGTACCCGCTCCATGAACTTAAGTCCTCATGCACTCTAGCCGTCATTTCCTAGCAGTGAGAGGAGTTATGGCGTTCCCGAGGTAAGGGGGAAAACTCAATTAATCTTTAAGTCATCGTTAGGTTCAGGTTATCATTCACATAAAGGCCTTTCGTCTCATCACAATCATGGGCACACTACCCTAACTCAACACTTACACCTGAACCACTATGCAGGGATACTGGCTCCGCTCGGCTATCTACTCTGCTAGGTCTATACCCATTCGAGAAGTACGGTTGTACTGGTTCGCTCTAAGTTATAAGTCTCATGGCTCGGTCCTTAATTGACCAGGGACGGTACTAGCCTTTCCCGGAAAACCACCCAAATCCATCCATCCGCCCCAGTCCAAAAACATTGGTTTGTATTTTCATTTTTCCATCAAAACTATCTTCAATATGATCGAGGCAATGTGGTGCTCATGTCTCCACTTGCCGTATCTCAACTACCTTCCCAAAGATAGTTGCCCAAGCACGAGGCTTATTTGTAAAATCATGAATATGCAAGAATCTAGTATAAGCAGGGCTAAGCATTTTACCAAAGATATCCTCCGGTTGTATCACATCGAAGGTTAGAAAGAATAATTCTAATGGTAATCAACATCAAGGCAGGGTATATCAAGCATAGGTACACATTTGTGTATAGCATGCAATTTGTAATAGAAAACAATATCATTTCGCAAAGCTAGGGTTGCGGCGGGAACGGCGCGAGGAAAACGGCAGGGACGGCGGCGATGTGGGGGAAAACAGAGAGGGGGAAAGGAGTTCTTATATAGGCGTGGCCGGGAGGGGAAATGTAACGCCCTAAAAATCGGAGAATTTAAAAACAGGAAATTAAAAATCGGAACTTACAAAAACTTTTGCTTGTTGCATCTTGCTTGTGCTTATTGTTTCTTATTTGCTAGCTTGGTTGCGTGAATTTATATGTGGGCGATTCATCTCGGTGATTGTGAAAACCGAATGACTTGGATTTCTCTTGGGGAGGAAAAACCTCGAAGTCTAAGGTTAGGAATTTTTAAAATAAAATCGGAAAGGGATGCAGATTCATAAAGATATATGTTTGGAAAATAAAACATTAATTGGAGATTATGAAATATTAATTAGGAAATAAAATAGGCAAGAAAATATTTCAAGGAATTTATATAAAACTTAGGAAATTATTTGGAATTAAAAATAGTGATTTATGAATTTAGGAAAAAGGTATTTAATTAAATATGTAAATATATTTATTTTAAAATAAATAAAGGTGGTGAAAAGTTTGAAAATATATTTTTAATTAATTTTGGGAATACTATATGTTTATTTGGAATTTTTAGAGTGAAGGAAAATAGAGATTGAAAATGGAATTGAAAATCGGATAAATCGGAAAAAGCACTGTTCATCGGTCACAAGCCATTCGACGCCGTACGGCCCCGGCCTCGCGCCCGCCACACATCGCCCATCGTACCGTGCCGCGCCGCGCGCCCGGCCCGCCGCGTCGCGCGCCGTTGCCGCCATGCACCCGCCGTCGTCGCACGCCCCGCTCCCGTGCCCGCCACCCGTCGCCGCCGCGTCCGGACCCGCGCCGCGCTCGCCACACGTCGCCGCCTCCCCGGCCCCGTCCGTGACCTCGTCACGTGCCGCCGCCCCGCGCCTGGCCCCGTGCACGCCCGCACTCTATGCGCCCGGCCCCGGCCACCCGCGCGCTGCGTGTGCTTCGCCGCACCGCCACCGTGCCGGCCCCCCTCTTCCCCTCGTTTCCCTCTCCAACGCTGCGCCTATAAATAGCACTGAAACACCCTCTCCATTTCCCCAAGCTCGCCGCCTCAAACTCCCCCCTCTCGCCGGTTTCCTTTCCTTTCCCGAGCGCCACCGCCGCGAGCCGCCAAGCGCCGTCGCCGCCGTGCGCCGGAGCCCCACCACCCTCCCCAAGCGTCGCCGTCGCCGGTAAGCCCGAGCCGCCACCCCTACCCCTCGCCTGCGTCGTCCGCCGGTCGCAACAAATAGAGGAAAGAGAGAGAGAACCGGTCGAACACCTAGCGGGCGATGAATAGTGAGCAGAGGAAAAGAAAAAGAAAAGAAAATAAAAGAAAAGAAAAGGGAGATGAAAAATAGAAAAAAATAGGAAAAATTTTGGAAAAATAGGAAAAATGTTTTGAAAAGATTTGGGAAAATATTTGGGCAAAAATATATTATTTTCTTGTATATTTTTCTCGGAGCAAATTTGGAAAATCAAAATCGAACTTTTCGGAGATTTCGTTTCGCGTCGTTTTCATCCGGATTTTGTTTAATTCTATCTCGCCATTTGAAATATGTTCTTTTTATGTTCGAACCTTCAAAACCTCGAGTACAAAACCCCTCCGTTGATATTTCTAAATCTATTTTCTCAAATTAATGCGATCGTCATTTTGCGGAAACCCTAGGACATCGACTCTATTTCAAACTCAGATTTTACCCTAACAACCCTTGACCGACCTCGAGTAGAATTCTAGGCTAAACGTTGGGGATCATTTTATGGTTTTTATGGTTCTTTTCGATCTCTCGGTATTTTATTAAATTTTGATTGAATTCAATTGATCTTTCGCACGTACGGATAGCAACCGAGGAAGCGAGCACCGACTACGTTGAAGACCCGGCCAACAAGTGTGCCGCAAGGCAAGTCAACACATCCCTTTGAACATATTGATCTGCTTTGTGAAATGGTGTTGTTTTCAATTACAAATTGCATGCTATACACAAATGAGTGCTTATACTTGATATTCCCTGCCTTGATATTGAATACCCTTAGAAATATTCTTTTTAACCTTCGATGTGATACAACCGGAGGATATCTTCGGTAAAATGCTTAGCCACGCTTATACTAGATTCTTGCATACTCATGATTTTACAAATAAGCTTTATGCTTGGGCAACTATCTTTGGGAAGATGGTTGAAACACGACAAGTGGAGACATGAGCGCCACGTTGCCCTGATTATGTTGGAAATAGCTTTGATGAAAAAGAGAAATACAAACCAATGTTTTTAGACTGGGGCGGATGGATGGATGTGGACCCCCGTTTTTGAGACGGGAATCTTTCGTGTTCATAGTACCATTTCCCTGGATCGAGTAGTTGGTACCCACGAATACAGTACTGGATAATCAAGTGCACATGCACGAATAGTCTTACAATACCATTATTACATTAATAGGCCCGAAGGCATTGTTCATCCACAGGACCTTATGGTCCGAATACAACATAAAAACAGAATTTAGATAAGGCGGCGGAAAGAGGCGGCGGCTCGTCAATTGCCACGAGCAACGACCGGGGCTAAGGTCTAGTATGCGCCGTCGTTCCTTCGCCGTCACGCCTCAATGATCTGCTGCTTGCTCTTCCTGAGCTGCTCTTCCAGCTCTACCAGAGCTTCCCCACGGGCCATATAGCGGTCCAAGAGTTGCTCATACTGGGCACCATTGGCCTGCAGCTGAGTTTGCAACATGTTTATCTGGTCTCCACAGCCTTGGTGGCTGTTGACCAGATCATTGAGGCGTGACTGCTGGTCGTTGATCTCGAGCAGGGCCTCCTCGTAACAGTCGTCTGCTGTCTCCGCCCAACGGGATAGACGCGTGACCATCGGGTTGTAGCAGCAGGGGGTAGCCTCCATAGTGCGGCGGGTTGCCCTCTTCGCGATAAGGATGATGCACGAACTCGTCATTGTGAGTTCGGCACGGTGTTCCGCATTAAGGCGAAGGAAGGCCTCGCGAGCGCATCTGAATAGCCTCGCTAGGTCCCGGTGGTAGCGAGTATGGAAGCGAGGGATGTCTCACTCCCCATGCGGGCTTCTATGGATACGGGCCTCCCGGGCTGGATACACTTCGGAGCCATGTCTTTTGGTGTGATAAGTGGGTGGTTCCGGTACCTCAAACACCATAGTAGGGACTGAAGTTGTACCACGAACCCCTCGTCTCGCGGAATAGTGACTTCCCAGGTTCCGTCGTGGTTTGACATCTGCTTTTACAGGCAACTTAGGGTTAGCGGGAGAGAGCTATCATAATCATTTGGTAAAAAGAAATACGGATGTAGAAAAGATATATTTGCATTTTCGGAAATAATAGTTTAAAACGATCCTACCGTAGGGATATTTCCCTTTAGCCATCTAGTTAGGGGTAGGGCGCCATTTGGTCTTAGCCTACGGTCGCATGGCTCGATACCAGCTCTGTGGACCCCGTTTTGAGACGGGAATCTTTCGTGTTCATAGTACCATTTCCCTAGATCGAGTAGTTGGTACCCACGAATACGATACTGGATAATCAAGTGCACATGCACGAATAGTCTTACAATACCATTATTACATTAATAGGCCCGAAGGCATTGTTCATCCCACAGGACCTTATGGTCCGAATACAACATAAAAACGAAATTTAGATAAGGCAGCGGAAAGAGGCGGCGGCTCGTCAATTGCCACGAGCAACGACCGGGCTAAGGTCTAGTATGCGCCGTCGGTTCCTTCGCCCTCCGAGTAATACGCGTAGGGGTCTTCGGCTCTTCATTTCCATCACGGAGGTTTGTGCGTATAGCAAGGGTGAGTACCAACCGTACTCGGCAAGCCAACACGAATTGATGCATATGTTAGGGTTATTCAAAGAACATGGCTAGGGTTATTTTTGCGTAAAGCCGGTTTTCACAATTCCTTTCACAAGCCTATCGACTAGCCAAATCAAGTTTTAATTTCATAGTTCATTAACCCGGCGACGGTTCTGTCCACCATCCATCGTGATTCCAAGGATGGCTTCCCGCCTCCGGTTCGTCATGATTTTCTGGGGAATCTACCCCTTCTCGCTTATCGAGAAGTTGACCCACAAATGAAACCATCATGCATACCCATCCCAGAGTTTTAAGTTTAAAATCTAGCCAAGCGAAAGTCTTGTCACGATGCTCAATATCCGCGAGCACGGCTATTCGAATAGATTGATTCACTCACACTGCAGTGGATGTACACTTTACCCGTACTCCGCGACAGCCCAACAAATGAGCCTACGCCTCAACACATGAGACGGTCACGGCAAAGCCTTTCGATAACCTCGCTTTGGCAGTACCCGCTCCATGAACTTAAGCCCTCATGCACTCTAGCCGTCCTTTTCTAGCAGTGAGAGGAGTTCTGGCGCACCCGGGGTAAGGGAAGTCTTTCCAAATCTTTAAGTTTAATTAACATCAGTTTAATCCCACCATTCATAACAAAGGCCGCAGCCTCATTCTCATCCCATAACCACATCATAGAGAACCATCTATGCAAGGATACGCCTCCGCTCGGCTATCTAATCAGCTAGGTCTATACCTATTCGAAATACGGTTGTGCTGGCTCGTTTCCGCTATCTCATGGCTCGGTCCTTAATTGACCAGGGTCGGCACTTGCCTTTTCCGGAATCCACCCAAATCATCCGGCCGCCCAGTCTAAAACATTTGTATAGTTCCTTCAATTTTCATCAAAACGTAGTTTATCATTCTCGTGGCCATGTGGCGCTCATGTCTCCACATGCCGTATCTCAACTACCTTCCCTAAGGTAGTTGCCCAAGCACAAAGCTTTTTCATAAAGTCATGAGTATGCATAAATCTAAGTATAGCATGGCTAAGCAGTTTACCGAAGTTATTCTTCGGTTGTTTGTATCACATCGCGAGTTACAAGGAGTAATTCTAAAGGTAATCAATAGCAAGGTATGGCATAGCAAGTGTAGGTAATTCTGTAAAGCATGCATGTTTAGAGTTTAAAATAACATCATTTCGCAATTGGGATCGATATGTTCAAAGGGTGTGAAGACTTGCCTTGCTCGCACACTTGAGGGGTGGGGTCTTCGGCGGTGTGGATGCCGGTTTCTTCAGGCGCTACCCGTACGTGCGGAAGATCAATTGAATTCAGTTAGAATTCAACAAAACACCGAGAGATCGAAAAGAACCACAAAAGCCATGAAAACAACTCCAAAAGTTTTGCCGAAAATTCTACTCGAGTTAGAACAAGGGTTGCGAGGAAAATCCCGGTTTTGGAATCGAGTTGATGACCTAGGGTTTTCGCAAAGTCGGCGATCGCAATAAATTTGGAAATTACGTTTGAAAATATCAGCGAAGAAAATTCGTGCTCGAAATTTGAGGGTTTGAGCACAAAAGCGAAACCTATTTCGATGGCGGGAAAGAATTAAACGGAATCCGGATTTAAAAACGATGCGAAATGAAATTCGGAAAACGTCCGATTCCGATTTTTCAAACTTTGCACGAGAAAATATGCGAGAAAATAATTTATTTTTGCCCAAAATTTTACTCAAGTCATCCCAAAATATTTTCCAAATTTTCCAAAATTTTTCCCAAATTTTTCCCTATTTTTCTTTTCTTTTTTTTTTTTCTTTTCTCGGCGCACTATTCATCGGCTCCAAAGGTGTTCGACCGAACACCTCACCCTCTCGCCTCCTCTCGTTACGGCGGCGGCCGCGCAAGCACAAAATGAGGAGGTGGCGGCTCGGCTTACCGGTGGTGGCGACGGCAAGGGAAGGGCGGCGGAGCTCCGGCGCACGGCGGCGAAGGCGCTAGGCGGCTCGCGGAGTTTTGTGGTGGCGGCGGCGCTCGGAAGAGAGAAGGGGACCGGAGAGGGGAGAGGGTGCTAGGGGCGGCGATGTGGGGATAGATGGGGTTTCTTCCCCTCTTTATAGGCGCAACCGGGCGAGGCAAGGAGGGAACGGGGTGGGGGGGCGCGGCGACGGCGCGGCGAACGCACGCGGCGCGCGAGTGTCCGGGCCGGCGCGCGTGCGCGGCGCGCGCGGGCGGCGGCACGTGGCGGCCGCGGACGGGGCCGGGGTGTGGCGGCGACGGATGGCGAGCACGGGCGCGGGGCCGGGGTGTGGCGGCGACGGATGGCGGCGCGGGCGCGGGCCGTGCAGCGGCGGGCGCGTGGCGGCACGGCGCTCGCGCGGCGGCGGGCCGGGCGCGGCGCGGGCTGTCCGGGCCGGGCGTGGGCGCGTGCGCGCTCACGCGACGCGCGTGGCGCACGCGGTGCAGCGCGGCGGCGAGCGCGCGCGCGCGGGCGCGAGGCCGGGGCCGGACGGCGGCGTCAAACAGCTTGTGACCGATGAACAGTGCACCTTGTTTATTTCCCGATTTTCTATTTTCTTTTCCCATTTTCTCTTTTCTTTCCTTCTAAAAATTCCAAAATAAATCCTAATATTCCAAAAATAATTTTTAACTTTATATTTTAAACTTTTTCTTGACTTTCATTTTTCCATAATTATTTTTCATACTTATTTAAATTCTTTTTCCTAATTTTCATAATTTACCCATTTTTAATAAAAATAAATTTCCCAAATTTCGAGTACGCCTCCCGAGAATTTTATTGTTCATTTTGTGTCTTAATTTATCCTCACCAAAAATTTTATTTTATATAGTCCGAAATGCATTTTCGCAAAACCGCACTTTCCTCGAATCCCTTTTTAAAACCCCGATGCGGCTTTCGCACTGTTTCGACAACTCCGAAACCTCCAATTACCCGAGAAGGGAATTAACCACGTCCAAATTTATGCAACGAGCTGGCAAATAAGGAGTAACAAACCCGAGAAGAAGCAATAAGCCGAGTTTTTGAAAGTTCCGATTTTACGTTCCGATTTCGGTTCTCCGATTTTCGGGATGTTACAAACCTACCCCCTAACAATAAATCTCGTCCCCGAGATTTCTTACCGGTTGCTGAATAGGTGTGGATATCCTGTCCTCAGGAATTCTTCGCTCTCCCAGGTAGCCTCTTCTTTCGTGTGATTGCTCCATTGTACCTTGTACATGCGCCATGATTTGGTCCGTGTCTTCTTTTTTGCCTCGTCTAGTATCTTGATTGGATGCTCCGGGTAGGTAAGATCACTGTGGACATGGATGGTTTCTAAAGGGGCTTGCTCTTCTGGTACTCGCAAACATCTCTTCAATTGTGACACGTGGAACACTGGGTGGACATCGGAGAGATTCTCGGGCAGTTCCAATTGGTAAGCCACTTCTCCCCTCCTAGCGCTTATCAAGAATGGGCCCACGTATCTTGGTGTGAGTTTCCCTTTGACCTTGAACCTCTGAGTTCCTCGTAGTGGTGAGACCTTCAAATACACGTAGTCACCTTCTTTAAACTCTAATTCTCTTCGGCGGGTGTCCGCGTAGCTCTTTTGTCGTGATTGAGCAGCTTGTAGTCGGTCCCGGATCAGGCGAACCTTTTCCTCAGCCTCCTTGATTATGTCGGGCCCGAATACGGTCCGTTCACCGGTTTCTGACCACATCAATGGGGTTCGACATCGGCGACCAAATAAAGCTTCGTTTGGCGACATCTTCAGACTGGCTTGATAGCTATTGTTGTAGGAGAACTCGGCGTACGGCAAACATTTCTCCCAATCCTTGGTGAAATCCAATGCACAGGCTCTCAGCATATCTTCTAGTACTTGATTCGTCCTTTCAGTCTGCCCATCGGTCTGTGGGTGATAAGCGGTACTGAAAGCGAGGTGACTGCCGAGTGACTCGTGGACCTTGCTCCAAAAATGAGATGTGAATTGGGTACCACGATCCGATATAATCCTCTTTGGTACACCGTGAAGGCATACAATCCTACTCATATATAGTTCCGCTAGCTTGGCACTTGTTGTAGTTAGTTTTCACGAGAATAAATCGCGCTTGGTGAGCCGATCTACTATTATCCAAATGGAATCGTAACCGATCGCAGTCTTAGGTAGTCCTACTATGAAATCCATGCCTATCTCGTCCCATTTCCATTCGGGAATCTTGAGTGGCTGCAGCAAGCCGGGGCGTTGATGTTCGGCTTTCACCCTTTGGCACACATCGCACACGGCTACGTATTCGGCTACATCCCTCTTCATATTAGGCCACCGGTATTCTCCTTTCAAATCCCGGTACATTTTCGTGCTTCCGGGATGTAACGAATATGCCGATTCGTGGGCTTCCTTTAAGATCAATCCTCTCAAACCGCCTCGTTCGGGCACACGATTCTTTTCTTGTACCACAGATTCCCTTGTCATCTACGAAAACTCGAGTGCGTCCAGGCCATGCGTTCCTTGATTTCCGGTTTCCTCATTCCCTTTTTGGGCTTCCTCTATTTGAGTGCTCGGTAGGGGTTGGATTTCCAGTGAGTTCACTTCTCCGTGAGGAATCGGGTGCGTGAGTCGAGCCATTTCTTCTTGAAGTTCGCGCCATACCTCCCAATCCCATGTGGTTGCATTGGGCTTTGAGGCTCGCGCATCGGCCACTACATTTGCCTTGCCGGATGATAATGGATTCCTAGATCGTAATCCTTGATCAACTCCAGCCATCGCCTCTGTCGTAGATTGAGATCAGGCTGAGTAAAGAAATATTTTAAGCTCTTGTGATCGGTATACACATCACGGTGGTTTCCGATCGATAGTGTCTCCGGATCTTCAATGCGTGTACAACCGCGGCTAATTCCAGTCGTGTGTGGGATAATTCTCTTCGTGGGGTCGTAGCGTCGCGAGGCATACGCTACGACCTTCCCATCTGCATTAACACTCCTCCCAATCCTTGCCGGGATGCATCACAAGTACATCACGAAGTCCTTCCGGTTGTCGGGTAAAAGGTCAAGATTGGGGCAGTGGTTAACTTTTCTTTTAATTGGTCGAAGGCTTTTTGGCACTTCT
This sequence comes from Oryza australiensis, assembly GCA_019925245.2. Lineage (NCBI taxonomy): Eukaryota > Viridiplantae > Streptophyta > Magnoliopsida > Poales > Poaceae > Oryza > Oryza australiensis. The sequence goes on along the minus strand of JAIFGZ020000357.1, from coordinate 381,162 downwards.
CATTCCACTCAAACTTCTTTTCCTTCTTCAGGAGTTGAGTCATAGGTCGGGCTACAGTGGAAAACCCTTCGATAAACCGTCGGTAATAACCGGCCAAGCCCAAGAAACTCCGAACTTCCGTCACGACTTGGGTGCCTTCCATTCCATAACGGCTTCGACCTTGGCGGGGTCTCACGCTACTCCTCCAGGCTGAAACCACGTGGCCAAGAAAAGCGACTTCCTTGAGCCAGAACTCGCATTTGCTGAACTTTGCATACAGCTGGTGCTCTCGTAGCTTTTCCAGTACTAGTCGTAGATGCTCCGCGTGTTCCTCATCGTCCTTGGAGTATATAAGTATATCGTCGATGAATACCACTACGAATTTGTCCAGGTACTCCATGAATACCTTGTTCATCGGGTTCATAAAATATGCGGGGCATTGGTCAATCCAAAGGACATCACTGTGAACTCGTATAAGCCGTAACGTGTAGAGAACGCCGTCTTAGGAATATCTCCGGCTCTAATCTTCAACGATGGTATCCGACCGTAGATCAATCTTTGAGAACACCTGTGCACCCTTAAGTTGATCGAATAGGTCATCGATCCGGGGCAGCGGGTACTTGTTCTTGATAGTTACTTCATTCAGCGATCGGTAGTCCACACACATTCTCATACTCCCATCCTTCTTTTTGACGAAGAGTACTTGGGGCTCCCGGGGAGAAGAGCTGGGCGTACGAATCCCTTCTCTTGTAGTTCACTTATTTGCTTCTTGAGTTCCTCCAACTCGTTGGCCGGCATTCGATAAGGCCTCTTGGATATGGGGGCAGTACCAGGCATTAGATCGATGATAAACTCTATGTCGCGATCCGGGGGCATTCCGGGCAATTCCTCGGGAAACACGTCCGGGTATTCTTGTACTACTGGCATTCCGCCTAGAGGTAGCATGGTGAACACTCCCGCAGCTTGTTCACATAGCTTTGGGTTTTGATCCATAGTTATGCTCATCGGTGATCCCCATGGGGTGGATACCGTGACTTCCCTTCGTGCAGATCTATAATTCCATTATTTTTGGTCAACCAATCCATTCCGAGTATGACATCTATGGTTTGGGGCGATAACACCATAAGGTTTGAGAGAAACACCACGGCTCTAATCCGTATGGGCACATTAATGCAGGCATGGGGTACGGTTATGTCTCCCCGGTGAGTGTACCAACATAGGCCTCTTAAGTGCTACTTGGTGTAGGTGGTGTTGTTTGCTTACTTGGGAAGATATGAATGAATGCGAGGCTCCGAATCGAATAAAACTTTAAGCGGTGTATAGTTGATAGAGAACATACCCATCAATACGCTCCGATCCTCCCGAGCTTCTTCGCCCGCACATGATTCACTGGCCACGTCGAAACCCGGTGGCGGCCTCGTTGGGTAGCGGGGTCCTGAGCGGACCTCGTCTGCCGCGGGGTGGGGGTTCCTCGGACGGGTGTTGCATTGGCGCCGGTGCGCACGGGGTGTTGCGTGGTTTTGGGCAGCTATTGGAGTAGTGCCCGAATTCTCCGCAATTGAAGCGGCTCACATTCTTCCTTCTGGAGCGGCTAGGGTTGGCGTGGGTGTACGAAGCCGAGGTGTAGCGACTGTTGACGGGTCGAAGGCGGGAGAACGTCCGGTTGCTTAGGACGTTTGGCTTCCATCCGCACGGGGTGGCTCCCTTGGGGCGTTGTGGCGTTCCCTGAAATGGGCGAGCCATAGCGAGCCTCCTCTTGCGGTTATTGTCTACCACCTTTTGGTCATGCTCAAGCCGAACGACCTTGTTGATGAGGCTTTGGAAACTGGTGTGATCCTGCCCGATCATTGGTCCCCTCAGTTCGTCATTTAGTCCCTCAATGAATTTGTCTATCTTTTCTTCTTCGTCTGCCAGGTCACTGGTGGCGTAACGGGCAAGCTGGGTGAACTTGTTCAGAGATTCTTGTACTGAGGTGTTCCCTTGACGCAGTCTGCGGAACTCGTTTTTCTTCATCCTCATAACTGCAGCTGGCACAAAATTCTCACGGAACGCAGCCGTGAATTCCTCCCATGTTGGTTCGCCGGCGTCTTCAGCTCGTGTCTCCTTGTAGGTGTCCCACCAGTCACTTGCGGGGCCCTCCAGCTGGTTAGTAGCGAAGACAACTCTATCAGCTTCTCGGACTCTGACGAGGGTTAGCTTCTTTTCTATCACTCTTAGCCAATCTTCGGCATCCATAGGTTCTTCGGCCGTGGAAAAAGTGGGTGGCTTAGCTCTCATGAATTCTCCCAGACTCGATCCTCCTCGACCTCCTTGATTATTAGCAATCGCTTGGAGTAGCCGGGTGCAAAGCCATGACCTCCGCCGGGGTGGAGGGGTTGGGTTCGCGGGTTTTCGTTGGTTGCTGCGGCTCTGCGGCGATGTGCCATCGAAGAAGGTAGATGAATTTAAGAGATCGGACTAGTTTAGGTTATAGTTCCCGGGGATTTTTCTTCAAGTTCTTTTGAATGATCTTCAATCAACGAGACGGGGTGAAATAATAATAAGCTTACGAATTAAGACACCGCAAGCGGTGCTCGGGTTCATCATATTACATAAGGGGTACACGGATGTACACACACGAGTCCTTCATGCCAGATAGCAATAATAATTATATCGTCCAACTACATCAACTAATTAAGGGGAAATAGGAAGTGCCGCGAGCGGGAAGGTCCTCCCGCCTAGTCATCCATCCATCCGCAAGAGCCGGGCGCCGGAAGTGGGTGGTCCGTTGCTGAAGCAAACCGAAGTCCCCATGGCTCGGAGGTGGTGGCCTCGGAGTCACGCCGAATCTTCCGACTCGGTGGCCGCGTACTCTTGCGAGCGGTGCGGCGGGTGAGGGGGCCTCCCGTGTGAGTCGGGCGACGAGGGGAGCTTCCTCCTCCATTGAGTCGGTGTCGCTAGACTCCCATTTGATCTCCATGGGCTCGCCTCGGACTCCGTGTCGGTGTAGATCGGATGGGGTTACCCTCTCCCCGATCCCGGCTCGGATGGTACTGGTACGGAGCTCGGGGTGGGTCCCATGGATGTGGCGGCGTGGGGTCTACCGGAGTGCAGTGCGGCTCGTGCTCAACATAAAAGCTTGCTCCATTATAGCTTGAAAAGTATCTAAGCTTGCTGGAGTCATAAGGTAATAGTGGTCGGGCACGGGGCGGGAGGTGGTGGTACGGGCTCGGTGGAAGTACTGCGGCGTAGACGGGACGAGTGCGCATTGCTCCTCTAGCGTTGATCTCGCGCTTGCTCTTCTGAGCTGCTCTTCCAGCTCTACCGAGCTTCCCCACGGGCCATATAGCGGTCCGAGAGTTGCTCATACTGGGCACCATTGGCTGCGGTGAGTTTGCGGCATGTTTATCGGTCTCCACGGCCTTGGTGGCTGTGACCGATCATTGAGCGTGATGCTGGTCGTTGATCTCGAGCGGGGCCTCCTCGTAACGATCGTCTGCGTCTCCGCCCAACGGGATAGACGCGTGACCATCGGGTTGTAGCAGCGGGGGTAGCCTCCACGGTGCGGGCAGGTTGCCCTCTTCGCGATAAGGATGATGCACGAACTCTGTCATTGTGAGTTCGGCACGGTGTTCCGCATTAAGGCGAAGGAAGGCCTCGCGAGCCGCATCCCGAATAGGCGCTCGCTAGGTCCCGGTGGTAGCGAGTGTGGAAGCGTAGGATGTCTCACTCCCCATGCGGGCTTCTATGGATACGGCTGCCTCCCAGGCTGGATACACTTCGGAGCCATGTCTTTTGGTGTGATAAGTGGGTGGTTCCGGGTACCTCAAACACCATAGTAGGGACTGAAGTTGTACCACGAACCCCTCGTCTCGCGGAATAGTGACTTCCCAGGTTCCGTCGTGGTTTGACATCTGCTTTTATAGGCAACTTAGGGTTAGCGGGAGAGAGCTATCATAATCATTTGGTAAAAAGAAATACAGATGTAGAAAAGATATATTTGCATTTTCGGAAATAATAGTTTAAAACTGATCCTACTGTAGGGATATTTCCCTTTAGCCATCTAGTTAGGGGTAGGGCGCCATTTGGTCTTAGCCTACGGTCGCATGGCTCTGATACCAGCTCTGTGGACCCCCGTTTTTGAGACGGGAATCTTTCGTGTTCATAGTACCATTTCCCTGGATCGAGTAGTTGGTACCCACGAATACAGTACTGGATAATCAAGTGCACATGCACGAATAGTCTTACAATACCATTATTACATTAATAGGCCCGAAGGCATTGTTCATCCCACAGGACCTTATGGTCCGAATACAACATAAAAACAGAATTTAGATAAGGCAGCGGAAAGAGGCAGCGGCTCGTCAATTTCCACAGGCAACGACCGGGGCTAAGGTCTAGTATGCGCCGTCAGTTCCTTCGCCCTCCGGGTAATACGCGTAGGGGTCTTCGGCTCTTCATTTCCATCAGTGGAGGTTTGTGCGTATAGCAAGGGTGAGTACCAACCGTACTCGGCAAGCCAACACGAAATTGTTGCATATGTTAGGGTTATTCAAAGAACATGGCTAGGGTTATTTTTGCGTAAAGCCAGTTTTCACAATTCCTTTCACAAGCCTATCGACTAGCCAAATCAAGTTTTAATTTCATAGTTCATTAACCCGGCGACGGTTCTGTCCACCATCCATCGTGATTCCAAGGATGGCTTCCCGCCTCCGGTTCGTCATGATTTTCTGGGGAATCTACCCCTTCTCGCTTATCGAGAAGTTGACCCACCAGCGAATGAAACCATCATGCATACCCATCCCAGCAGTTTTAAGTTTAAAATCTAGCCAAGCGAAAGTCTTGTCACGATGCTCAATATCCGCGAGCACGGCTATTCGAATAGATTGATTCACTCACACTTGCAGGTGGATGTACACTTTACCCGTACTCCGCGACAGCCCAACAAATGAGCCTACGCCTCAACACATGAGACGGTCACGGCAAAGCCTTTCGATAACCTCGCTTTGGCAGTACCCGCTCCATGAACTTAAGCCCTCATGCACTCTAGCCGTCCTTTTCTAGCAGTGAGAGGAGTTCTGGCGCACCCGGGGTAAGGGAAGTCTTTCCAAATCTTTAAGTTTAATTAACATCGTTTAATCCCACCATTCATAACAAAGGCCGCAGCCTCATTCTCATCCCATAACCACATCATAGAGAACCATCTATGCAAGGATACGCCTCCGCTCGGCTATCTAATCAGCTAGGTCTATACCCATTCGAGAAGTACGGTTGTACTAGCTCGTTTCCGGCTATCTCATGGCTCGGTCCTTAATTGACCAGGGTCGGCACTTGCCTTTTCCGGAATCCACCCAAATCATCCGGCCGCCCAGTCTAAAACATTTGTATAGTTCCTTCAATTTTCATCAAAACGTAGTTTATCATTCTCGTGGCCATGTGGCGCTCATGTCTCCACATGCCGTATCTCAACTACCTTCCCTAAGGTAGTTGCCGAAGCACAAAGCTTTTTCATAAAGTCATGAGTATGCATAAATCTAAGTATAGCATGGCTAAGCAGTTTACCGAAGTTATTCTTCGGTTGTTTGTATCACATCGCGAGTTACAAGGAGTAATTCTAAAGGTAATCAATAGCAAGGTATGGCATAGCAAGTGTAGGTAATTCTGTAAAGCATGCATGTTTAGAGTTTAAAATAACATCATTTCGCAATTGGGATCGATATGTTCAAAGGGTGTGAAGACTTGCCTTGCTCGCACACTTGAGGGGTGGGGTCTTCGGCGGTGTGGATGCCGGTTTCTTCGGGCGCTACCCGTACGTGCGAAAGATCAATTGAATTCAGTTAGAATTCAACAAAACACCGAGAGATCGAAAAGAACCACAAAAGCCATGAAAACAACTCCAAAAGTTTTGCCGAAAATTCTACTCGAGTTAGAACAAGGGTTGCGAGGAAAATCCGGGTTTTGGAATCGAGTTGATGACCTAGGGTTTTCGCAAAGTCGGCGATCGCAATAAATTTGGAAATTACGTTTGAAAATATCAGCGAAGAAAATTCGTGCTCGAAATTTGAGGGTTTGAGCACAAAAGCGAAACCTATTTCGATGGCGGGAAAGAATTAAACGGAATCCGGATTTAAAAACGATGCGAAATGAAATTCAAAAAACGTCCGATTCCGATTTTTCAAACTTTGCCGAGAAAATATGCGAGAAAATAATTTATTTTTGCCCAAAATTTTACTCAAGTCATCCCAAAATATTTTCCAAATTTTCCAAAATTTTTCCCAAATTTTTCCCTATTTTTCTTTTTTTTCTTTTCTTTTCTCACGCACTATTCATCGGCTCCAAAGGTGTTCGACCGAACACCTCACCCTGCCTCCTCTGTTACGGCCGGCGGCCGCGCAAGCACAAAAGGAGGAGGTGGCGGCTCGGCTTACCGGTGGTGGCGACGGCAAGGGAAGGGCGGCGGAGCTCCGGCGCACGGCGGCGAAGGCGCTAGGCGGCTCGCGGAGTTTTGTGGTGGCGGCGGCGCTCGGAAGAGAGAAGGGGACCGGAGAGGGAGAGGGGTGCTAGGGGCGGCGATGTGGGGATAGATGGGGTTTCTTCCCCCTCTTTATAGGCGCAACCGGGCGAGGCAAGGAGGAACGGGGTGGGGGGCGCGCGCGACGGCGGCGGCGAACGCACGCGGCGCGCGAGTGTCCGGGGCCGGGCGCGCGGAGTGCGGGCGTGCGCGGGGCGAGCGCGGAGCGGCGGCACGTGGCGGCGCGCGGCGGGCCGGGTGTGGCGGCGATGGATGGCGAGCACGGGCGCGGGGCCGGGTGTGGCGGCGACGGATTGCGGCGCGGGCGCGGGCCGTCGACGGGCGGGCGCGTGGCGGCAACGCGCTCGGCGCGGGCGGGGCCGGGCGCAGCGCGGGGCTGTCCGGGGCCGGGCGTGGCGCGTGCGCGCTCACGCGACGCGTGGCGCACGCGAGTGCAGCGCGGTACGGCGGCGACGCGCGGCGGGCGCGGGCCGGGCCGGGACGGCGTCAAACGGCTTGTGACCGATGAACAGTGCACCTTGTTTATTTCCCGATTTTCTATTTTCTTTTCCCATTTTCTCTTTTCTTTCCTTCTAAAAATTCCAAAATAAATCCTAATATTCCAAAAATAATTTTTAACTTTATATTTTAAACTTTTTCTTGACTTTCATTTTTCCATAATTATTTTTCATACTTATTTAAATTCTTTGTCCTAATTTTCATAATTTACCCATTTTTAATAAAAAATAAATTTCCCAAATTTCGAGTACGCCTCCGAGAATTTTATTGTTCATTTTGTGTCTTAATTTATCCTCACCAAAAATTTTATTTTATATAGTCCGAAATGCGTTTTCGCAAAACCGCACTTTCCCTCGAATCCCTTTTTAAAACCCCGATGCGGCTTTCGCACTTCTGTTTCGACAACTTCGAAACCTCCAATTACCCGAGAAGGGAATTAACCACATCCAAATTTATGCAACTGAGCTGGCAAATAAGGAGTAACAAACCCGAGAAGAAGCAATAAGCCGAGTTTTTGAAAGTTCCGATTTTACGTTCCGATTTCGGTTCTCCGATTTTCGGGATGTTACAATGGATTTGGGTGGTTCTCTAGGAAAGGCTAGTATCGTCTCTAGTCAATTAAGGACCGAGCCATGAGACTACAACTTAGAATGAGCCAGTACAACCGTACCTCTCAAATGGGTATAGACCTAGCAGAGTAGATAGCCGAGCGGAGGCAGTATACCTGCATAGTGGTTCAGGTGTAAGTGTTGAGTTAGGGACCTACCAAGGGAAGGGTGCCCATGATTGTGATGAGATGAAAGGCCTTTATGTGAATAGTATCCTGAACCTATCAATGTCTTAAAGATAAAGTGAAGTTTCTCTATTACCTCGGGAACGCCAGAACTTCTCTCACTGCTAGGAAATGACGGCTAGAGTGCATAAGGACTTAAGTTCATGGAGCGGGTACTGCCAATGTGAGGTTATCGAAAGGCTTTGCCGTGACCATCCCATATAGAGGGATGTAAGCTCATTCAATGAGTAGTTGCGGAGTACGGGTAAAATGTACATCCACTGCAGTGTGAGTCAATCAATCTATTCGAATAGTCGTGCTCGCGGTCAATGAGCGACGTGACAAGTTCCTCCCGTGGCTAGACTCTTAAACTTTAAAATGATGGGAACTGGTATGCATAATGACTTTGTATGCTGGTGGACTTAACTTCTCGACCTGCGAGAAGGGATAGACTCCCCAGAAAACCATGACGATTCGGAGACGGGAAACCATCCTTGGTATCACGATGGATGGCAGACAGAACCGTCGCCGATTTAATATACTTTGACTCTAAAACTTGACTGGCTAGATGTTAGGTTTGTGAAATGATTTGTGAAAATTGGCTTTGTGCAAATAAACCACAGCCTCCCTTTGAATGGCTCTATCATGTGCATCATTCCGTGATGGCTTGCTGAGTACGTTGGGTACTCACCCTTGCTATACGCACAAACTTCAGATGAAGGAAACGAAGAACTAGAGGACCCCTATGCTTACTACCAGGAGGAATGAAGACAATGAAGCGCTCTAGGTCTTAGTCTCCAGTCGTTGCCTGTGACAATCGACATGCCGCTGCTTGCCGTCTGCTTATCTCATCTAAACTCTGCTTTTGGTTGTATCCGGACCAATAGGTCCTATATGTATCGGATATTGCCTTCGGGCCTATTATTGTAATAAGTCGTTGTAAGACTATTCGTGCACTTTCCACCTGGTAATTCAGAACTGTATTCGTGGGTACCAAACTACTCGATCCAGGGATATGGTACTATGAACACGAAGGATTCACGTCCTCAAAAAGGGGGTCGACATGAAAGAACGGGGAGAAAGGTGGGGGTCCGGCGCATGGTACGGTGGTGGCGCACGCGGCGCGCGGGTGGATGGGGCCGACGCACGGGCGCGGGCACGCACGGGGCCGGGCGCGGGCGGGCGGCGCGTGGCGAGGTCGCGGGTGGGGTCGGGAACGGCAACGGGTGGCGGGCGCGCGTGCGTGGTCCGGACGCGACGAGCGACCGGTGGCGGGCGCGGGTGCGGGCGTACGGTGGGCGCACGCGTGGCAAAGCGGCGCACGGCACGGGCACGGGGTCTAGGCGCGCGCGCATCGCACGCGACGTGCGGCGAACGTGGGTGACGCACGGTGAGGTACGGCGGGTGTTGTGCGGGGGCGTGGTGACGCGAGCGATGGTATGGCGAGTGTACGGCGGCGACGCGTGGCACGGCGAGAACGCGCGTGCGCGGGGCCCTGTACGGCGCGGCGACGCGTGGTGTGCATGCGCGCGGCGCGCTGGGACACGGTCGAACACGGCAACGCATAAACAGTGCCGAATCCTATTTTCCCAATTTTCTGATTTTATTTTCCAATTTCTATTTTCCTTCACTCTAAAAATTCCAAATAAAAATATAGTATTCCCAAAATTAATTTAAGAATATATTTTCAAACTTTTTACCAACTTTTATTTACTTAAAAATATATATCACCGTATTTGATTTAATCCTTTTTCTTAAATTCATAAATCATCATTTTTAATTCCAAATAAATTTCTAGATTTTTTATAATTCCTTTAAAATATTTTATTGCCCTTTTATTTCCTAATTAATATTTCACAATCATCAATTAATGTTTTATTTTCCAAATACACATTTTTATGATTGCACCCCACTTCCTATTTTATTTTATTTTAGAAATTCCTAACCTTAGACTTCGAGATTTTTCTTCCCAACAGAAATCCAAATCATTTGGTTTTTCTCAAACACCGAGATGAATCGTTCACATATAAATTTATGCAACCAAGCTGGCAAATAAGAAGCAACAAACACGATCAAGAAGCAACAAGCAAAAGTTTTTGTAAGTTTCGATTTTTAATTTTCGATTTTCAGGGCGTTACAGGGAGCAGGGTGCATCATGAAGAAGTTCAAGAAACACCAAAAAATGTTTCAGCGACCACAGAACCACAACAGGAGGAGCAAAGTGTTGCGCCACCAGTTGTAGATACAACAGCCCCACGGAGGTCTGAAAGATCACGTCGTGCACCTGACAGGTACACAGGTGAGGAACAACGTGACATATTGTTGTTGGACAACGATGAGCCTAAGACCTATGAGGAAGCGATGGTGGGACCTATCGGCTTAGTTTGAAGAAAAACAAGCATCATGCACATTGGAAGATGGTGCCGAAGATGGAGATCCTCAGCGCCAGCATTGAGATGGAGATCACCATGTGAAGGGAGCCATACTATTTCATTATATGCTATTCTACCTACTTTCATATATTTGTGATATGTTTGTTTGATAGGATAGCATCCCTCGCAAAATTAAGTAGTAATGATGCCCTTCCAAATGTTGCACCCGTCACCGTTATGCTTGTCAATGGTGGGTCTGCCAAAGAGAGCGCCATTCTCTATCATAACACGAGAGGGTATATGTCGGACATATACAGCAGGAGCATTTGGTTTACTTAACAAGGCTATCAAAACAGTTTTGGGCCTTGGGGCATAGGTTGGCACCGAGGCATGGAGATGCCACACCAACAACAAGAGTCACATAGAGATGTGATTAGCAAGGAGTTGCTTACCGATGTTATTAATCTTCTAGCCGTGATGCCAAAGCTCACTAGAAATTAATTAACATATGGATCTTGACCCAATACATAACCTAGAGGGAAGGTGTAAAATACGTAATGGGAATCTAATGTTAAATTGTTTAAACATTATGCTAAACTTTGCCTTTTCTATTGTAGAATAAATGGCAGCTAATACTACACCCAGTGCTTTTAATTTGCGATCTGTTCTCGAGAAAGAAAAATTAAACAGAACAAACTTTATGGATTGGTATCGTAACTTGAGAATTGTTCTCAAGCAAGAGCGTAAGGAGTACGTTCTTAAGTACCTTATCCGGATGATTTGCCTAACAATGCTAATGCAACTGCACGGAGGGCTTACGAGAAGCACACTAATGATGTACTAGATATAAGTTGTCTCATGCTTGCTACAATGTCCCCTGAGCTTCAGAAGTAATATGAGAGCAGCAATGCTCACACTATTATTCAGGGACTGCGTGGCATGTTTGAGAACCAAGCTCGGGCCGAGTGGTTCAACACCTCGAAGTCCTTGTTTGCGTGCAGGCTTGTTTTAGGGAATCCCGTCAGTCCGCATGTGATAAAGATGATTGGCTATATAGATAGTCTTGAGAAACTAGGTTTCTCTCTTAGCCAAGAGTTTGCTACAGACGTGATTCTCTAGTCGCTCCCTCCGAGCTTCGAGCCATTCATATTAAATGATCACATGAAAATTATGAATAGAACCTTGGCCGAATTGCATGGTATGCTAAAGATAGCTGAGGAGAGTATCCAGAAAAATGGTCATCATGTGATGATGATGCAAAAGGCTAAGCGCAAACCACATCAATAAACTTTGCACCAAGAGGAAGTTAACTCCCGATGAGATCGCGAGTGCCTCTAATGCAAAGAAGGGCAAAAAGGGGTCCGCGGCATCAGATGCCGTTTTCTTCTATTACAAGGAGACAGGCCACTGGAAAAGGAACTGCAAGAAGTACATGGAGGATCTCAAAAAGAAGCAAAGTACGACTTCTACTTCAGGTATTAATGTTATAGACATTAATCTTGCTACTTCACCTACTGACTCTTGGGTATTTGATAGCGGATCAGTAGCACATATTTGCAAATCGTTGCAGGAAATGAGAAAAAGTAGAGGCTTAAGAAGGGACGAGGTGAACCTGCGCGTCGGCAATGGAGCAAGCGTTGCTACAGTTGTTGTCGGCACACTACCACTTCATCTACCTTCAGGATTAGTTTTGGAATTAAATAATTGTTATTGTGTTCCAACACTATGTCAAAACATTATTTCTGCTTCATGTTTGCAAGCGGAAGGATATGATTTTAGATCAATGGACAATGGTTGTTCAATACATCTCGGATATATGTTCTATTTTCATGCTCCATTGGGGAATGGATTATACATTTTGTATCTTGAATCATCTCCCATCTATAACATTAATACAGAAAGGCAACTTTCTAATGATACAAACCCCACGTATATCTGGCATTGTCGCTTAGGCCATATAAATAAGAAACGCATGGAGAAGCTGAAGGGTTACGCGGAGGCTACGCTAGCCGAAACTAAGGGATATTACTTTTATAATCGGGAACAAGGCAAAGTGTTTGTCGCCCGACATGGTGTCTTTTTGGAGAAAGAGTTTCTTTCAAGAAGGGTTAGTGGGAGCAGGGTGCATCTTGAAGAAGTTCAAGAAACACCAGAAAACGTTTCAGCGACTACAGAACCACAACAGGAGGAACAAAGTGTTGCGCCACCAGTTGTAGATACACCATCCCCACGGAGGTCTGAAAGATCACGTCGTGCGCCTGACAGGTACACAGGTGCGGAACAACGTGATATATTGTTGTTGGACAACGATGAACATAAGACCTATGAGGAAGCGATGGTGGGACCCGATTCCAACAAGTGGCTTGGAGCCATGAAATCCGAAATAGAATCCATGTACGACAATCAAGTTTGGAACTTGGTTGATCCACCTGATGGTGTCAAAACCATTGTGTGTAAATGGGTTTTTAAGAAAAAGACCGATATGGATGGAAATGTTCACATCTATAAGGCGCGATTGGTGGCGAAAGGTTTTAAACAGATTCAAGGAGTTGATTATGATGAAACCTTCTCGCCCGTCGCAATGCTTAAATCTATTCGGATTATCCTAGTGATTGCTGCATATTTCGATTATGAGATATGGCAGATGGATGTCAAAACGACTTTCCTAAATGGAAACCTAAGCGAGGATGTATACATGATACAACCTCAGGGTTTTGTCGATCCAGAATCACCTGGAAAGATATGCAAGCTACAGAAATCCATTTATGGATTGAAGCAAGCATCTCGGAGTTGGAATATTCGTTTTGATGAAGTAATCAAAGGGTTTGGTTTCATCAAAAATGAAGAAGAGGCCTATGTTTACAAAAAGGTCAGTGGGAGCGCAATTGTATTTCTAATCTTATATGTGGATGACATATTGCGATTGGAAATGATATCCCTATGCTTGAATCCGTCAAGTCTTCATTGAAAAATAGTTTTTCCATGAAAGACTTAGGGGAGCGCATATATATTGGGCATTCGGATCTATAGAGATAGATCCAAGAGGCTAATTGGATTAAGCCAAAGTACATACATTGACAAGGTGTTGAAAAGGTTCAACATGCATGATTCCAAGAAAGGTTTCTTGCCCATGTCACATGGCATTAATCTTAGCAAGAATCAGTGTCCTCAGACACGTGATGAGCGGAATAAGATGGGTATGGTTCCATATGCTTCGGCAATTAGATCCATCATGTATGCCATGCTTTGTACACGCCCGAGATGTCTCGTACGCTTTGAGTGCTACGAGCGGATACGTCGAGATCCGGTGAAGGTCAGCTGGATCGCCGTAAAGAATATCCTTAAGTACTTGAGAAGAACTAAGGATATGTTCCTAGTCTATGGAGGTGAAGAAGAGCTCATTGTAAGTGGTTACACCGATGCTAGCTTTCAAACCAGACAAGGATGATTATAGATCGCAATCTGGGTTCATGTTCTGCGAACGGAGGCGCGATCGGTTGGAAGAGTTCCAAGCGGGATACATTGCGATTCTACAACGGAGGCCGAGTACATTGCTGCTTCGAAAGCTGCAAAGGAGGCTTTTGGATCAAGAAATTCGTTTCGAGCTTGGTGTGATGACTAGTACGACGGTCCAATGTCTCTCTATTGTGACAATAGTGGAGCCATTGCGCAAGCCAAGGAGCCGAGGTCACATCGGAAGTCCAAACACATACTTCGGCGATATCATCTCATCCGCGAGATTATGGACAGAGGTGATGTCAAGATATGCAAAGTGCACACGGATCTCAACATAGCCGATCCGCTGACAAAACCTCTCCCTCAGCCGAAGCATGAGGCGCACACAAGAGCAATGGGTATTAGATACTTACATGATTGACTCTAGTGCAAGTGGGAGATTGTTAGTGATATGCCCTAGAGGCAACATGGAGATGTTGGATATCACGTCAATGTTTATGTATTTATGAATAAAGTGTTATTCAGTTCCATGAAATAGACATCTTGTATTGATCAATAAGTACGTGACTTATTTATGAGACTCTTTATGTATGAATCTATTTCTAAACGATCCCTGATCATATGTCATATTGTTGGAACAAATATGATTCTAAGATCGGCATGTTTATTGATTGATGATCATGTCTCATAGATCATGGGTATGAAGATACCAAATCAATAAACATGGACATATGTGTTGGAGAACACATTGTTGGATAGACCCACCCCACCATGAGACACTACGGAATTAATGTGCCATTAGTTGGTCTCGGGTAGTGTTGGTACAAAGTCCTTAGACCGAGATCACCATGGATTCCAACATGTGTAGTAGCCTACTTTGGGACTACCAAACGCTATTCCGTAATGCGGGTAGTTATAAAGGTAGTTTTCGGGTTTGCTATGAAACATGGAGTGGGATATGAGTGATCAAGATGGAATTTGCCCCTCCTTTGGAGAGATATCTCGGGCCCCTCGAGGTAATGGATTATGGAAATGCATGGCCATGCTAAGTTGATTGAGGAGTCAATCAACGGACGATATAATCCAATACGGTTCGAGTGAATGGTTAAGCTATTGAAGGGATGGCACACATCTTGCCTATAGCTTAGCGGTATCGTGAGGCAAAGGGATTTGTGTACACATTACAGGTTCGAGCCGATATTATATTCTTGTATCTATGGTGTCAATATGTCTTGCTAGGCGCCGGTTGAGTCGGGTGAGTTGGACTCAAGTCGACGGTCGGCTAAGTTAGACTATAGCCGAAACCGAGTATACCTAAACCTAAAGGGTCGCACGCTTAAGGGGATAAGAACAGGCATTCGAGTTGGACTCGGATACGGCTCGATCGGATAGGGATCCGATCGGATAGAGTCCTATGGGCTTACGACGTATGGACAGCCAACTCGTGAGATTCGGATAGGATCCGATTCAAAATAGAGTCCTGATCGGCCACTAGTCCCGTCGGCCAACTCTATATAAAGGAGGGAGGGGTGGAGAGCTGCGGCACGTCAATTGCATCGCGTGCAACGAAGTCGCCGAGATCAATCTCCACGGAAACCCTCCCCACTTTCGAGCCAAACCCTAGCCTTGCATCGCGTGCTAGCACACGGGTGTACGGCGTTTTGTCCCCGGACGTGTGGATACCGGTAGAGGCGCTGCTACGTTGCGCGCTGTTGATCGGCTTCGGATTGGCTATGGCATCTACGAATCGGCTGATTGGCGAATCGGCTCCCCGGGTATCGGCGTCGGCTTGCGAGAATCGGCTACACTTTCGGATCGGATAGCCACGATTGGTGTTTCAGCCACACTCCAATCGGTAACGATCTATCGGCCCTTACTTGCAAGTGTTCTGGTTTGCACGGTAGAAAATTTTTGTTTTCGGCTAGCGTAGCTTCCGCGTAACCCTTCAATATGCTCGGCCTCCGTTGTAGAATCAGCAACAGTATCCTGCTTGGAACTCTTCCAGCTGACCGCGCCTCCGTTCAGGCAGAACATGAACCCAGATTGTGATCTATAATCATCCTTGTCTGTTTGGAAGCTAGCATCGGTGTAACCACTTACAACGAGCTCTTCTTCACCTCCATAGACTAGGAACATATCCTTAGTTCTTCGAAGTACTTAAGGATATTCTTTACGGCAGTCCAGTGACCTTCACTTGGATCTGACTGGTATCTGCTCGTAGCACTCAAAGCGTACGATACATCTGGACGTGTACAAAGCATGGCATACATGATGGATCCAATTGCCAAGGCATATGGAACTATACCCATCTTATTCCGCTCATCATGTGTCTGAGGACACTGATTCTTGCTAAGATTAATGCCATGCGACATCGGCAAGAAACCTTTCTTGGAATCATGCATGTTGAACCTTTTCAACACCTTGTCAATGTATGTACTTTGGCTTAATCCAATTAGCCTCTTGGACCTATCTCTATAGATCCGAATGCCCAATATGTATGCTGCCTCCCGTAAGTCTTTCATGGAAAAACTATTTTTCAATGAAGACTTGACGGATTCTAGCATAGGGATATCATTTCCAATCAGTAATATGTCATCCACATATAAGATTAGAAATACAATTGCGCTCCCACTGACCTTTTTGTAAACACAGGCCTCCTCTTCGTTTTTGATGAAACCAAACCCTTTGATTAGTTCATCAAAACGAATATTCCAACTCCGAGATGCTTGCTTCAATCCATAAATGGATTTCGTAGCTTGCATATCTTTCAAGGCGATTGTGGATCGACAAAACCCCGAGGTTGTGTCATGTATACATCCTCGCTTAGGTTTCCATTCAGGAAAGCCGTTTTGACATCCATCTGCCATATCTCACAATCGAAATATGCATTGCGATGGGCGAGAAGGTTTCATCATAATCAACTCCTTGAATCTGTTTAAAACCTTTCGCCACCAATCGCGCCTTATAGATGTGAACATTTCCATCCATATCGGCCTGTCTGTGTACATGTGTACATCGAGCGCTCATCGTTGTCCAACAACAATATATCACGTTGTTCACTTTTATACTGTCGGGCGCTGACCGTGATGTTTTAGACCTCCGTGGGACTGGTGTATCTACAACTGGTGGCGCAACACTTTGCTCTTCCTGTTGTGGTTCTCTGGTCGCTAAAACATTTTCTGGTGTTTCTTGAACTTCTTCAAGATGCACGCTGCTCCCACTAACCCTTCTTGAAAGAAACTCTTTCTCCAAGAAAACACCGTGTCGGGCGACAAACTTTGCCTTGTTCCCGATTGTAAAAGTAATATGCCTTAGTTTCCTTAGGATATCCCACAAAGAAGCACTTGTCAGATTTGGGTGTGAGCTTGTCAGACTGTAAATGTTTTACATAAGCTTCACATCCACCAATTTTGAGAAAAGATAAACTAGGGGGTTGCCTTGTCCATATCTCATATGGTCTCTTTTCAACTAACTTAGATGGAACTCTATTTAGTGTGAGCGCAGCTGTTTCAAGAGCATATCCCCAGAAGGATAAGGGAAGATCAATTTGGCTCATCATCGACCGCACCATGTCCAACAAGGTGCGATTTCTTCGTTCGGACACTACGTTCCATTGCGGAGTTCTGGCGGAGTCAGCGTGGAACAATTCCACAATCTTTCGAGATGATTACCAAACTCTTGGCTCAAGTATTCCCCTCCACGATCGATCGTAGAAACTTGATTGTTTTCCCTAAATGATTCTGTACTTCATTATGGAATTCTTTGAACTTTTCAAAGGATTCGGACTTATGCCTCATTAAGTAGATATAACCATATCTTCACAGTTTGACAAGCTCACACCCAAATCTGACAAGTGCTTCTTTGTGGGATATCCTAAGGAAACTAAGGGATATTACTTTTACAATCGGGAACAAGACAAAGTGTTTGTCGCTCGACACGGTGTTTTCTTGGAGAAAGAGTTTCTTTAAGAAGGGTTAGTGGGAGCAGGGTGCATCTTGAAGAAGTTCAAGAAACACCGAAAATGTTTCAACCACGGACCCACACAGGAGGAGCAAAGTGTTGTGCCACCGATTGTAGATACACCACCCACAGTCTAAAACATCACGTCGTGCACTGACAGTACACGTGCGGAACAACGTGACATATTGTTGTTGGACAACGATGAGCCTAAGACCTATGAGGAAGCGATGGTGGGACCCGATTCCAACAAGTGGCTTGAGCCAGGAAATCCGAAATAGAATCCATGTACGACAATCAGGTTTTGAACTTGGTTGATCCACCTGATGGTGTCAAAACCATTGAGTTGTTAACGCCAAAATTTGGTAAGCCCCGAAGTCCTTATCGGCTATGGGTTAGGATCGGCTCAGAGTCAGTATCGGCTTGGAGTTCTGCATCAGCCGATGGGGGTTTTCTGTTATCCAAATATCCAGCAATCGAATTCTTGTTAGATTCGGTTTGAGGAGATCTTATCCATAAGAAACCGAGTCCAGAGAGGATACGACTTGTATCTATTAATTAGGAAGAAATTGTTAGTTTCCTATTTTATCTTTAGGAAAGTCTGTTTAGTATCCGATAAGGACTTTATCTATTTTTTATCTTTAGGAAAGTTTGAATTGTAATCTGTTAGGATCCTTGTCACCCTACGGGTATAAATATGTAAGCCCGGGGTTCATGTAAGGAATCATCTCTCGATCAATACAATTCGGCGCATCGCCACTCTTTTATTCTTCATCTTTGTTCGACATCCGACGGAATTTGGCATCCGGGCCGGCTGCATCGGTTATGTTCGACCTCCGGCAAAGGAATAAGTCCAACGTTACGTCGGATCGGGCGATCATATTGACTACGTCGACGTTGTCCAAGGCTACATCGATACGATTCGATCTCTTGGATTGCTCCGGTTTAGTTAGCATGCTTGCCTGATTATTTATCATATGTCTCTATTAATCTAATCTTAGTATTTCAATTTAGCCCTATCGGTTGTCTCTCGTTTTAGGGTTTCTGCCGATACCGGTTAAGTCGTTATACTAGATTAGATTGGTTTAGGCATCTACCACCCTGAAAATCAGCCAACGGCTTGATTGTCTAGATATTGCTCTTCTTTTCATACTTAGCGCTGCATCAGTTTGATCTACTAAGTCGTGATTAGAACCGTAGTCTCTAGCCTGCCTGTTGGTTGCCACTAAGGGTTTCATCGGGGTTTCCGCCGATGAGTTATCTGGACATTGCATCGGCTTGCAAGGATCGTATACAAGTTGGATCTAGCTGATTGGATTTAATGACATCGGACTTCTAGCCGATGTGTGTTTTAACCTTTAAATTAGTATTTATTATATCATGTGATTGCTTTGCGTCATGTTACATTGCAATATCATCATGTTATCGTCGGCCGATCGCTTTTACATCAATATTTGTTTAGCGCACAGCCAATGAATTCAAACCCTAACACCATCGGCTGGCATCGGCATCGGCTGGAGTTGCACCATCGGCTTATTAGCCGATCGGTTAGCTTTAGGTATCGGTCTATCGACCGATATGATTTATATTCTGCTGTTTTGCATAACTTGTCGGTGGCGAGATCAAAGGCGGCGCACGCCCACGCTTCATCTATTCTAGGACCTGCACTGGAGCTAAGCAGATCTCCCAGGCCGACGTGTTGATTTTTCTCGTCAACACATTTTTTGGCACGCCTGGTGGGACCGTGTTGTGGACAACATATCTTTTTACACGGCTCGGCGGACCCATAATTGCCGCAAGATGTCTGATAAGGAAGTCCAGGCTGAGGAAGAACAATCTCTCAAGCTGATTAATTAAGAGAAGGAGCAATTTATCGAGTCGATGGATGATGAGACGCTGCAAGAGATGGTTGATAACATCATTCATCGTGCTGTGTTCTATCAATCTGGAGTTTTGATGAATACATTGCATGGTTTGATCGAGGAAACAGTTCCCAGGGTGATTGCCTTAAGAAATCAACATGAAGGGCTAATTGGTGAGCAATCCCAGCATCATCGGCAACTGCAAAATTGGCTCGGGGGGCAAGTTGATCGATATCAGTATGCACAGCCACATCAGCAATATCGGCCAGAAGAAATTCAAAGATATCCATCCAAAAAGGATTGGGCCGATATAATTGCAAAGGTAATGGAGGAGCAATTTGTAATTAAACGCAAAAATCAAATTTCTGTGTATCGGCCACCATATCCTGAGTGGTTTGATGGGGTTCCACTTCCAAGCCGATACAAGGTTCCAGATTTCTCCATGTTTTCAGGGCAAGATGGTATATCCACAATGGAACATATCAGCCGATTCTTAGCTCAATGTAGGGAAGCATCGGCTGAAGAAGCTCTGAAGGTTAGGCTTTTTCCATTGTCTTTGACTGGATCGGCTTTTACATGGTTTTCATCGTTGCCACCGAATTCCATCAGAGGTTGGGCCGATCTTGAGAAGCAGTTTCATATGTACTTCTTTGTTGGGGTTAGCGAGTTAACGCTTGCAGATTTGATATCAGTTAAGCAGCAAGAAGGGGAATCGGCTAAGGAATACATTCAAAGGTTTCGTAATATCCACAGCCGATGTTATAGTTTGAGCTTAAGTGATGAGCAGATAGCAGATCTTGCATTCCAAGGGTTGTCGGCAGCTAACCGAAGCAGGTTTTTCATCCATGAGTTCGACGCTGGCTCGGCTATTACGAAGGTATCGACTTATGAGAGCCGGTGTCAAGAGGAGGAAAAAATCAGTTTTGGGGCGATCAAGAGAAGGACAATTTTGAAGTATGACTTCTCATACTCCAAAACTGGGGGGCATGTGTAAACGCCAAAATTTGGTAAGCCCCGAAGTCCTTATCGGCTATGGGTTAGGATCGGCTCAGAGACAGTATCGGCTTGGAGTTCTGCATCAGCCGATGGGGGTTTTCTGTTATCCATATATCCAGCAATCGAATTCTCGTTAGATTCGGTTTGAGGAGATCTTATCCATAAGAAACCGAGTCCAGAGAGGATACGACTTGTATCTATTAATTAGGAAGAAATTGTTAGTTTCCTATTTTATCTTTAGGAAAGTCTGTTTAGTATCCGATAAGGACTTTATCTATTTTTTTATCTTTAGGAAAGTTTGAATTGTAATCTTTTAGGATCCTTGTCACCCTACGGGTATAAATATGTAAGCCCGGGGTTCATGTAAGGAATCATCTCTCGATCAATACAATTCGGCTCATCGCCACTCTTTTATTCTTCATCTTTGTTCGACATCCGACGGAATTTGGCATCCGTGCTGGGCTGCATCGGTTAGGTTCGACCTCCAGGCAAAGGAATAAGTCCAACGTTCTGTCGGATCAGGCGATCATATTGACTACGTCGACGTTGTCCAAGGCTGCATCAGTACGATTCGATCTCTTGGATTGCTCCGGTTTAGTTAGCATGCTTGCCTGATTATTTATCATATGTCTCTATTAATCTAATCTTAGTATTTCAATTTAGCCCTATCGGTTGTCTCTCGTTTTAGGGTTTCTGCCGATACCGGTTAAGTCGTTATACTAGATTAGATTGGTTTAGGCATCTACCACCCTGAAAATCAGCCAACGGCTTGATTGTCTAGATATTGCTCTTCTTTTCATACTTAGCGCTGCATCAGTTTGATCTACTAAGTCGTGATTAGAACCGTAGTCTCTAGCCTGCCTGTTGGTTGCCACTAAGGGTTTCATCGGGGTTTCCGCCGATGAGTTATCTGGACATTGCATCGGCTTGCAAGGATCGTATACAAGTTGGATCTAGCCGATTGGATTTAATGACATCGGACTTCCAGCCGATGTGTGTTTTAACCTTTAAATTAGTATTTATTATATCATGTGATTGCTTTGCGTCATGTTACATTGCAATATCATCATGTTATCGTCGGCCGATCGCTTTTACATCAATATTTGTTTAGCGCACAGCCAATGAATTCACGCGCCGATCTTGAAAAGTCTCTCACGCGCCGGCCTGGGAGATCTGCTTGACTCCAGTGCAGGTCCTTCCTGGCTGCCTTCAATATGCAGAGCGTGCCAGTTGATTTGATCTGCCAATCAACAAGAAAAATACAAGAAAGTACCCGTTAAGCGTTAGTTCAAACTCCTGAAACCAACCGCTTCCGGAAACCATCGTCAAATCAGCCGATGCTCCAATAATTCTCGCACAAATGCAACATTTCCAGGTCAATGGCGCAAGTAAACACAATGCAGATGCAAACCACAGTTCTATAGCAGATCTGACGACAGTCATATTGAAAGAAACACGTAAAAACAGATAAGGTCGGCTGAAACCCCGACGCTATCCCCAGATAATGTAAATCCAAAAGAATACATTGCCAACGACTCTAAAAACGACTCAGTAGTTCAATCTTGATGCAGCACCGAGTATCAAAAGAGGCATTCAATCTATCGCTCTCGATTTACACTCCGCAAGATGGTAGATACCGCATACGAACCAACCAGCCCTTAGACCTAGTGTCGCTGACTATACATCCTCCACAAGATGAGTCAACCGCACAATAGATCTAAACACCGGATTGATTCGTACGCGCTATATGATACATAGCGTAGTAAAACTACTGAATCCAATGTGTCATTGCGATGGAAGCATTAGAAACGAGTAATCTCACCACTAACGACAAACATTTACCTGAGTCCGGGGATCGAGACGATGCAGCCCGAAGCCAAACAAGGTGTTCGTCCAAAAGGAAAAGGATGGCGATGCGCCGAAGATTAGATTGATTTCGATTCCTTTTACACAAGACCTCGGGCCCTATTTATACCCGAAATATGAATATCTGTAACAACCTCAGACTCTATCTAAACATCATATTATCCCTAACAAAATCTATTACAACTAACAATCTAACAAACTCCTAAATTACAGATACAATTGCCATCTCAGAACTTTATCCACAAGTGGCAGTATCTTAAAATGCGCCATTAACACCCGCACCCCCACTTAATCTTCAAGTTTCTGCATTGGATACGGTTTTATCTCTTTTAAACTTGGAATCGGCCGTCGGCTGCTCCATTCAACTCATTCCCAGCCGATCAGCATTGCAGCCGATTACTCCTTCAGCCGATACAAACCCCTGTCTTCAGCCGATTCTGATTCCACTTTGCTCCTTTAGAACTCGCGAACCTTATCACCAAATTCCAGTGTTAACATGAGTGTAAATGGGTTTTTAAGAAAAAGGCCGATATGGATGGAAATGTTCACATCTATAAGGCGCGATTGGTGGCAAAAGGTTTTAAACAGATTCAAGGAGTTGATTATGATGAAACCTTCTCGCCCGTTGCAATGCTTAAATCTATTCGGATTATCCTAGCGATTGCTGCATATTTCGATTATGAAATATGGCAGATGGATGTCAAAACGGCTTTCCTAAATGGAAACCTAAGCGAGGATGTATAAATGATACAACCTACAGGTTTTGTCGATCCACAATCGCCTGGAAAGATATGCAAGCTACAGAAATCCATTTATGGATTGAAGCAAGCATCTCAGAGTTGGAATATTCGTTTTGATGAAGTAATCAAAGGGTTTGGTTTCATCAAAAATGAATAGAAGGCCTGTGTTTACAAAAAGGTCAGTAGGAGCGCAATTGTATTTCTAATCTTATATGTGGATGACATATTACAGATTGGAAATGATATCCCTATGCTAGAATCCGTCAAGTCTTCATTGAAAAATAGTTTTTCCATGAAAGACTTAGGGGAGGAAGCATACATATTGGGCATTCGGATCTATAGAGATAGATCCAAGAGGCTAATTAGATTAAGCCAAAGTACATACATTGACAAGGTGTTGAAAAGGTTCAACATGCATGATTCCAAGAAAGGTTTCTTGCCCATGTCACATGGCATTAATCTTAGCAAGAATCAGTGTCCTCAGACGCATGATGAGCGGAATAAGATGGGTATGGTTGCATATGCCTCGGTAATTGGATCCATCATGTATTCCATGCTTTGTACACGTCCAGATGTCTCGTACGCTTTGAGCGCTATGAGCAGATACCAGTCAGATCCAAATGTCTCGGACGCTTTGAGTGCTTAGAGTTCTGCATCAGCCGATTGGGGGTTTTCTGTTATCAACAGTTCCAGCAGTCGGATTCTTATTAGATTTGGTTTGGGAAGATCTTATCCAGAAGACACCGAGTTCAAGAAGGATACGGCTTGTATCTATTAATTAGGGAGAATTTGTTAGCTTTCTATTTTATCTTTAGAAAAGTTTGTTAGTGTCAAATAAAAACTCGGTTTGTTTCCTTTTATCTTTAGGAAAGATTGAGTCATAATCTGCTAGGATCTTTGTTAGCCCGTGGTTATAAATATGTAAGCTTGGAGTTCATGTAATCTATCTTCAACAATCAATACAATTCGGCGCATCGCCACCTTTTACCTTTTCCACTTTGTTTATCATCTGGCAAGACTTGGCACCCGACACGGGGTTGCATCAGTTAGGTTCGATCTCTGGCGAAGGGTTAAGTCCAAGAGTTTCTGATCTTGTATAACGTCCCTATCTTTAGTTCCATTATTGTTTATAGTCACATCGGCTTAGTTAGGACTTTCTCGGTTAGGTCCGATATTCTAATCAAGTTGATGTTTCTTTAAACATAATGTCACTTTAGATAGATTTGTTATATCCATCATGTTAGACAGATCTATCGGCTCATTGAGTATTAGATTATTATATACAACTCGTGCTGCATCGGTTAGGTCCGACCTACTAGATTGTTGTTGATAATCTAAGTCTTGTTAAGCCGATAGATTTACGCTAATGTTTCATTGGAGGGTTAGCCGATCCTATCTGATGTGTTAAATTTCTTCTTGATAGTTTTGCTATATTGGTTAAATTTAACACATGAGCACTTTGATCGGCGTCATATCGGCTTGTTTAAATCTATCAGGCAATCCTCAATGTTATGTTGCATTGGTTAGGTCTGACCTATGAGGTTGCGGTTGTAAGTTAGGTTTATTTAAGTTAGTAGGCATCAATCATTATTTCATCGGGGTTTTAGCCGATGAGTTATATGGACGTTGCATCGGCTTACAAGTATTACATATAGAGTTGGTTTTAGCCGATTGCAACAAAGGTTTTTAATCACTTGGATTTAATGACATCGGACACCAGCCGATGTGTGCTTTAATCTTCAGATCAATGTCTATTTTATCCTGTGATTGGTTTATGCTATATTACATTGCTATATCATCATGTTACCGTCGGCCGATTGCCTCTATATAGAAGTTTGCTCATCAACACGACCGATGGACTAAAACCCTAAGTACATCGGTCGGCATCAGTATTGGCTAGAATCACGCCATCGGCCGATCGGCTGTTTTAGCCGATCAGCTGTTTTGGTTATTGGCCTATCGGCTGATATGCTTTATGCTTTGTTGCTTTGTATATCTTGTCAGTGGCAGGATCAAACTGACTGCGCACGCCCATGCTTCATCAATTCTAGGACCTGCACTGGAGCTAAGCAGATCTCCCAGGCCAGCGTGTGGATTTGATGTGAACACATCTTTCGGCACGCCACGCGAGATCCACGTCGGTGGTACGGATTTGGCGTCAACATATTTTTGGCACGCCCGGTGGGACCGTGTGTGTTTTTTACAACAGATTTTTTTACACGGCTTGTGGGACCCATAATTGCAACAGGATGTCTGATACAGAAGTCGAGGCCAAGGAAGAACGATCTCTCAAGCCAATGGATGAAGAGAAGGGGTAATCTTTTGAGCCGATGAATGATGAAACGCTTCAGGACATAGTTGATATAATCGTTCGTCATGCTGTGTTCAATCAATCCGAAGTTTTAATGAGTACATTACGTGGTTTGATCGAGGAGATGGTTCCCAGAGTAATTGCCTTAAGAAGTTAGTATGGGGGGCAAATTGATCATCATCGGCAACAGTAATATTGGCTCGAGGACCAAATCGATCAGTATCAGCATGAAGGGCCACAACAATAGTATCGGCCAGAAGAAACTCAAATGTATCAGTCTGAAAAATATTGGGCTGATATGATTGCAAAGGTAATGGAGGAGCAGTTTGGAATTAAACCCAAAGGCAAAATTTTTGTGTATCGGCTGCCATATCCTGAGTGGTTTAATAGGGTTCCACTTCCAAGCCGATACAACTTCCAAATTTCTCCATGTTTTCAGGGCAGGATGGTGTATCTACAATAGACCATATCAGCCGATTCTTAGCTCAATGTGGAGAGGCATTGGCTGAAGAAGCTCTGAAAGTAAGATTTTTTCCAATATCTTTGACTAGATCGGGTTTCACATGGTTTGCATCATTGTCACCAAATTCTATCAAAAGTTGGGCCTATTTTGAGAAGCAATTTCACATGTACTTCTTTGTTGGGTATGATGAGTTGAAGCTTGCAGACCTAATATCAGTTAGACAGCAAGAAGGGGAATCTGCTAAGCGATATATTCAAAGGTTTCATAATGTTCGTAACTGATGTCATAACCTAAATTTAAGTGATGAGCACCTAGCAAAACTCGCATTCCAAGAGTTGTCAATACCAATCAAAGATATTTTTTTCTTTCATTAGTTTGACAGCCTGGCTGATCTAATACAGAAGGTACTAGCTTACGAGATCCGATGTCAAGAAGAAGAGAAGGATCAGTTTTGGGGCGATCAAGGCAAGGATAATTTTGAAGCATGATTTATCATACTCCAAAACTGGGGGCATGTGTTAACGCCAGAATTTGCTAAGCCCCGGAGTCCCCATCGGCTAGGTTTATATCGGCTCAAAGCTAGTATCGGTTTAGAGTTCTGCATCAGCAGATTGGGGGTTTTCTGTTATCAACAGTTCCAGCAGTCGGATTCTTATTAGATTCGGTTTGGGAAGATCTTATCTAGAAAACATCGAGTTCAAGAAGGATACAGCTTGTATCTATTAATTAGGAATAATTTGTTAGCTTTCTATTTTACATTTAGGAAAATTTGTTAGTATCCAATAAGAACTCAGTTTGTTTCCTTTTATCTTTAAGAAAGATTGAGTCGTAATCTGTTAGGATCTTTGTTAGCCCGTGGGTATAAATATGTAAGCCCGGGATTCATGTAAACTATCTTCTACGATCAATACAATTTGGTGCATCGCCACCTTTTACCTTTTTCCACTTTGTTTATCATTCGGCAAGACTTGGCACCCGACGCGGGGCTGCATCGGTTAGGTTCGATCTTCGACGAAGGGATAAATCCAAGTGTTGTCGATCTGGTATATCGTCTCTATCTTTAGTTCCATTACTATTTATAGTCACATCGGCTTAGTTAGGACTTTCTCGGTTAGGTCCGATATTCTGATCAAGTTGATGTTTCTTTAAACATAATGTCACTTTAGATAGATTTGTTATATCCGTCACGTTAGACAGATCTATCAACTCATTGAGTATTAGATTATCATATACAACTCGTGTTGCATCGGTTAGGTCCGACCTACTAGATTGTTGTTGATAATCTAAGTCTTGTTAAGCCGATAGATTTATGCTAATATTTCATCGGAGGGTTAGTCGATCCTATCTGATGTGTTAAATTTCTTCTTGATAGTTTTCCTATATGGTTAAATTTAACACCTGACCACTTTGATCGCCGTCATATCGGTTTGTTTAAATCTATCAGGCAATCATCAACATTATGATGCATTAGTTAGGTTCGACCTATGAGGTTGCGGTTGTAAGTTAGATTTATTTAAGTCAGTAGGCATCACTCATTGTTTCATCGGGGTTTCAGCCGATGAGTTATATGGATGTTGCATCGGCTTACAAGGAGTATAACAGAGTTGGTTTTAGCCGATCGCAGCAAAGGTTTCTAATAACTTGTATTTAACGACATCGGACCCCAGCCGATGTGTGCTTTAATCTTCAGATCAATCGCCTCTATATAGAAGTTTGCTCATCAACACGGTCGATGGACTAAAACCCTAAGTACATCAGTCGACATCGGCATCGGCTGAAATTGCACCATCGACCCATCGGCCAATCGGTTGTTTTGGCTATCGGCTGTTTTAGCCGATCGGCTGTTTTGGTTATTGGCCTGTCGGCTAATATGCTTTATGCTTTGATGCTTTGGATATCTTGTCAGTGGCAGGATCAAACTGACTGGCACGCCCGTGCTTCATCAATTCTAGGACCTGCACTAGAGCTAAGCAGATCTCGCAGGCCAGCGTGTGGATTTGACGTCAAAACATCTTTCGGCACGCCACGCGAGATCCACGTTGGAGGTATGGATTTGTCGTCAACAAGGTTGGATTGATCGATGTACAAAATCTTGAACGATTTCATACCCTGTCAGTCCAGGTACTTGGAGATCACTGATCTTTTCGATGAAGCGCTCTAAGGCTTTGTTCAAGGGAGGTCTCGAAGTCCATGATTTTGAGTGACTAGGCTTGTTGTCAGGAATAGCAAGACAAAAAGTAGTGCTCTCGGTGTGAAGGAAAAACCATTTCTTTTTCCAATCCTTCCTCGAGGACGAACAATTGAAGGGGATGTACTTCTCCGTCATACTGTCCCTAAGGCGGAGGCCACAGCATCCGAAGATTCTAGAGGACTCCATCATCTTAACCTCAAAGAAGTATCTAGGCAAATTTTGCTAAAGGACACTCAAAGTTTGTGCAATTTGTAGATGGACATCTAAAAATGGGTTATAGCTGAAAGACACCTAAAAAATTTTGTAGTTAGTTGGACGACACTTTTTGGGCCAATTGGAGAGAGAAAAATTTCAAGTAGACGAGAATGCCCATAGGGCCAAAATCTTCTAACCTGATGCTAGATTGAAGCTGAATATGATGCATGCTAGCAATATAATTTTCAATGTTTTACTCCAACTCCATGTTAAAAGCATGTGACCCTAGAGGCACGGTTGTCTATTTGAAAATTTTCACTCTTCAATTGGTCCGAAAGTGTCCTTCAGCAAATTACTAAAATTTTAAGGTGTCTTTTAGCCATACCACAATTTTATGATGTCTACCATCAAATTACACAAATTTTGAATGTCCTATAGCAAAATTTGCCAAGTATCTAAACAAATCTAGGAAGGGTTGTACTCCTAAATAAACCTCACATAGGTCGGGAAAGATATTTAAGAAGGCAATGGAGTTCGGGTTTAGGTGAAGAAGGTGGAGATCATAGAAGTCGATGAAGCAGAGTAAGAAATTCACATGGGAAGGGGAAAAAACCACATTGGACGAAAGAAACTATAGTGATGATTTTCCCTAGGTTGGTGAGAGGATCGGTACATCCTTCAATGTGCCCCATCACCCGCACACTCAGAAGGGCTCCATCTTGTTGAAACTTGTCTAGCGCCTCCATAGTGGTAATGGACTCTCGAAGATCCATGGAAGCTTTGGTGGTGTTGGAGAAGATTGGTTGTTAGGTTTGCACTTTGGTGCGCAAGAGGTGCTGCAGGCGAAATGGCAGGTGAATGCAATGATGGTGCAAACAGAACTCAAATGGATCTCATAAGGGGATTTTATAAGTAACATCTGATGGTTTGAATTTCAAAGAAGAAAGTTAAATGTCTAGTGGAATATTTACGGGTTTGTTTATGGTAGTCATGTTTTGACCTCATCAAAATTCAAATGTTGAGCACGTTCTCTATCACTGCTGAGTAGGAGGACTTGTTGGGAAGTTCTATGTTTACTAGGTATTCCGATAAAAACTAGATGAGTCAGATAAAACAAGGTATTCAAGTTGCATAGTCGAGAACACTAGTCTGTTCTTTTGTATTGACGTTAAGGGCTAATGTCAGTGTTACGGATGAGACATACCTCCTATTTATTGGGTTCATATTGTACGGAAATACCACATACTTAATAATATATGGGAAGGTATATTTACTTACGGTAATAAAGTGAGTCCGAAAGGAAATTGTTTTTCCCAGGATAGAAGGTGCCAAAGTCATACTTGGAGAAGACAAGGTTTCTTGCTCATATCCTACCCAGGTTATTCGAGTTCTACCTAAAGAAGAAGACAATTACTGGTATAAGTACAATGCCATTTGTGAAGGGCAGAGCATCGAATCTCAAGCCATAACCAGAGCCACATCAAGAGACAATCCGGAGGAGGCCGAAGCCCTAGTCGTCGATAAGATCCTATCGAGCCGTACTCGGCAAATTCTATTTGGCGGATCAGATTAGCTAGTCTACTTCCTCTTTGTAAATTGTGTGCTACGTTTTCTCATACATACATATAAACCGAAGTAAGGTTATTACTTATCTTGAGAGCCTAAACCAGTATAAACCCTTATTCCTTGTCTCCTGAAGCAGTATAAACCCTTATCCCTTCTCTGCTAGATACGATCTCGCGTACACCTTGGCTCCAATGTTCCTCATACTCTATAAATACCGTAGATGGATGAAGTCCGTTGACAGAAACCATCAGTTTGTATTAAATATCTTTATAAAATCTAATAAGTTTATGATAATACTTTTCAAGAGAAAAGTCTATATATAGTATTTTGTTTATGTTTAAATTAAGCATTTTAAAAATTAGTGACCTTAAGGAAATTTTAGAAGTTTGATGGCATATTTTCTAACCATCAAATATTTATGACCTATGACCGGAGGAAGCATTTCTTCTTTCGAAGTTGGTTTGAAGAGAAATAGAGAATAGGATGGTGTTTGGAGGAAAAGTTAGGAACCACATAGCTGTTGTCGCAGCTACATACAAGAGGATAATGGTACAAAATTATAATATGACTTAAGAAGGCACTAGCAGATAAGGCTCCCTTTAATCCCGGGAGGTTAGTCTATTACAAACAAAACAGATCATCAGGGAAAGAGGACAAACGATCATATCAAAGAAGTGGAGTTTGTTGCAACAATTTACCGGGAGAAAAAAGCAAAGGAATCGAAAACACACAGATTAGGGTTTGTCACGTTGCTAGCCATTTCAAGCGATCCAATGCCTGTTGTCTTCTTCACTGACTTCACGGCGCCCACTGGGAGGACATTCGTCTTCGGGAGGTTGGACTTCTGCGTCGACGACTTCAGCCGCCTCACCCTCTCTCAGGAGACCTCTAGCGCGCTGGGGTGCGTGTGTGTGCATGACAAGTTCATGCAGATTCTATTTTTGGACAGGTAAGTACTCTTCACTCAGCTCTTTTTATAAAGCAGCTTTGATATCTCTCCATTTATTGCTTGTTGCTTAACGTCCCGCCGCTGAGCAGACTATGTATACTCAATAACTTCTGTGCTATGCTTACGGTCAGCCTTAAGCCATGCGGCCCCGACAGGCAATGGTCAGGGTTCCCCGCTAGGAAGTCTACTAAGTACTCCTGAGCTACTCGGGGGCTCGGCAGATTCTCTCGACCATCGGATAACATTCGTACGCCCGATAACTTGTGCGTTGCACTCATGATCAGCTCTGAGCTGTGCGGCCTTGACCCATTATGGTTAGGGTTCCCCGGAGGAAGCCTATCGAGTGCGTCTATGTTACTCGAGGGTTCGGCGGTTCTCCCGAGTACCTAGTCGGCACATCCTAGCCTAATGCAGTGGCTCGGCCTGTTGCCCACTGGTCAGAGAATGGGCGTGTCCCCTCTCGGGGTCGGCTAGGGTCAGGTTTCGATGCAAGTCAGCTAGGTGCAATGCTAAATTACTCGGGGGGCTCAGTCACCATCGACCTTTTTTGTCCACCTACTCGCAAAGTAAATGACTACAGCACTAAGGCTCGATCTAAAACCCGTCGGGGCTTGGTCAGAGCTTTCTCCCCACTGCTGCGGGCTAAGATCGCGACCCAACGTGCGGTAGTCGGATGCAATGTGAATAGATGAACTTAAAATTTCCTTACAGTTTGATAAGTTGTTCTCTAATTCGGCCAAGGGCTTGAACTTTGTTATAGTAAAAAGTTTGTAGGCGCTGAACCACTCTAATTTAATTCTTATTTACATCAGGGTTTTAACAGGGATTTTTAAAGCACCAAGTCACCGACGATCTTCTCGTAATCGGCTCGACCTCTGTGTAGATGTCGTCTACGTCGCCCTCCGCCACGCCGACGGGCCAGCCCTTGGCAATCTCCTCCACCTTGACGCGCGAGTAGAGCTTGTGCAGGACGCCGAGGGCATGTGTCACGGCAATCTTTGCCGATTCCCGCACAACCGCTGGAGGCGTCGTGGCCTGTCTTGTAGCCATGCGAAGAACGTCGCCTCGGTCTCCTTGGCTAGCAGGAGCTCCTTATCGGCTGCATCCAAAAGCTCCCGAGCCCCCTACTGGTACCGAGCCGACCGAGCCTTGGATCCCTTCATGTGGGATTTGACGTCTCTGATCTGGTGGCGAAAGACCGACAGACGACCTGCACAAAAAAAGGGGGGAGTTGGTCGGTGCAAACAAAAAGAAGAGAACACAGAGAGAGATGTCAATACCGACACTTACTCTCGGCGGCATCCCTCGCCGACTCGGTTTCCTCCCGCTTTCCCTCCGTCTCAACCCTCGTCGCTGAAGGGTTACGCGGAGGCTACGCTAGCCGAAAACAAAAACTTTTACCGCGCAAACCAGGAACACTTGCAAGTAAGGGCCGATAGATCGTTACCGATTGGAGTAGAGTGCGGCGGAATAGCCAATCGGGGCAATCCGATGGAGCAGTGTAGCCGATTCCCGGAGACGGCCGATTCGCCAATCAGCCGATTCGAGTCGTCAGGCGCGTTCTCGGCCTCGCTCCGTGCGTCCGACCGCAGCCGATTCCACCACGGCCGATCGCTCCGGTGCAGCCGATCAAGCCGATCAGAGCGCGCAACGTAGCGGCGCCTCTACCGGTATCCACACGTCCGGGGACGAACGCCGTACACACCGTGTGCTAGCACGCGATGCAAGGCTAGGGTTTGGCTCGAAAGTGGGGAGGGTTTCCGTGGAGATTGATCTCGGCGACTTACATTGCACGCGATGCAATTGACATGTCGCAGCTCTCCACCCCTCCCTCCTTTATATAGAGTTGGCCCACTGGGACTAGTGGCCGATTAGGACTCTATTTTGAATCGGATCTCATCCATATCTCATAGAGTTGGCCGCCCATACGTCGTAAGCCCATAGGACTCTATCCGATCGGATCCCTATCCGATCGAGCCGTATCCGAGTCCAACTCGAATATCTATTCTATCCCCTTAAGCGTGCGACCACAGTAGGTTCAGGTATACTCGGTTTCGGCTATAGTCTAACTTAGCCGATCGTCGGCTCGAGTCTAACTCGGCCGACTCCACATCGCGGCGCCTAGCGGCACATATTGACACCATAGTATACAAGAATAATATCGGCTCGAACACATGTAATGTGTACACCCATCCCTTTGCCTCACGATACCGGTTAAGCTATAGGCAAGATGTGTGCCATCCCTTCAATAGCTTAACCATTCACTCGAACCGTATTGGATTATCATGCGTTGATTGACTCCTCAATCAACTTAGCATGGCCATGCATTTCCATAATCCATTACCTCGAGGGTTCCAGAGATATCTCTCCAAAGGAGGGGCAAATTCCATCTTGATCACTCACATCCCACTCCATGTTTCATAGCAAACCCGAAAACTACCTTTATAACTACCCGATTCTGAAAGAGCGTTTGGTAGTCCCAAAGTAGGCTACTACACATGTTGGAATCCATGGTGATCTCGGGTCTAAGGACTTTGTACCAACACTACCGAGACCAACTAATGGCACATTAATTCTGTAGTGTCTCATGGTGGGTCTATCCAACAATGTGTTCTCCAACACATATGTCCGTGTTTATTGATTTTGTATCTCCATACCATGATCTATGAGACATGATCATCAATCAATAAACATGCCGATCTTAGAATCATATTTGTTCCAACAATATGACATATGATCGAGGATCGTTTAGAAATAGATTCATACATAAAGAGTCTCATAAATAAGTCACGTACTTATTGATCAATACAAGATGTCTATTTCATGGGCCGAATAACACTTTATTCATTTATAGAGAAACATTGACGTGATATCCAACATCTCCATGTTGCCTCTAGGGCATATCACTAACAATCTCCCACTTGCACTAGAGTCAATCATGTAAGTATCTAATACCTATTGCTCTTGTGTGCGCCTCATGCTTCGGGCGAGGAGAGGTTTTGTCGGCGGATCGGCTATGTTGAGATCCGTGTGCACTTTGCATATCTTGACATCACCTCTGTCCACTATCTCGCGGATGAGATGATATCGCCGAAGTATGTGTTTGGACTTCGATGTGACCTCGGCTCCTTGGCTTGCGCAATGGCTCCACTATTATCACAATAGAGAGACATTGGACCGTCGTACTAGTCATCACACCAAGCTCGAAACGAATTTCTTGATCCAAACAGCCTCTTTTGCAGCTTTCGAAGCGGCAATGTACTCGGCCTCCGTTGTAGAATCGGCAACGGTATCTGCTTGGAACTCTTCCAGTGGCGCGCTCCGTTCGGGCGAGAACACGAACCCAGTTGCGATCTATAATTATCCTTGTCTGTTTGGAAGCTAGCATCGGTGTAACCACTTACAACGAGCTCTTCTTCACCTCCATAGACTAGGAACATATCCTTAGTTCTTCTCAAATACTTAAGGATATTCTTTACGGCGATCCAGTGACCTTCACTGGATCGGCGAGTATCTGCTCGTAGCACTCAAAGCGTACGAGACATGCAGGCATGTACAAAGCATGGCATACATGATGGATCCAATTGCCGAAGCATATGGAACCATACCCATCTTATTCCGCTCATCATGTGTCGAGGGCACTGATTCTTGCTAAGATTAATGCCATGTGACATGGGCAAGAAACCTTACTTGGAATCATGCATGTTGAACCTTTTCAACACCTTGTCAATGTATGTACTTTGGCTTAATCCAATTAGCCTCTTGGATCTATCTCTATAGATCCGAATGCTAATATGTATGCTGCCTCCCTAAGTCTTTCATGGAAAAACTATTTTTCAATGAAGACTTGACGGATTCTAGCATAGGGATATCATTTCCAATCGGTAATATGTCATCCACATATAAGATTAGAAATACAATTGCGCTCCCACTGACCTTTTTGTAAACACAGGCCTCTTCTTCATTTTTGATGAAACCAAACCCTTTGATTACTTCATCAAAACGAATATTCCAACTCCGAGATGCTTGCTTCAATCCATAAATGGATTTCGTAGCTTGCATATCTTTCCGAGCGATTCTGGATCGACAAAACCCCGAGGTTGTATCATGTATACATCCTCACTTAGGTTTCCATTTAGGAAAGCCGTTTTGACATCCATCGCCATATCTCATAATCGAAATATGCGCAATCGCTAGGATAATCCGAATAGATTTAAGCATTGCGACGGGCGAGAAGGTTTCATCATAATCAACTCCTTGAATCTGTTTAAAACCTTTCGCCACCAATCGCGCCTTATAGATGTGAACATTTCCATCCATATCGGCCTTTTTCTTAAAAACCCATTTACACTCAATGGTTTTGACACCATCGGTGGATCAACCAAGTTCCAAACTTGATTGTCGTACATGGATTCTATTTCGGATTTCATGGCTCCAAGCCACTTGTTGGAATCGGGTCCCACCATCGCTTCCTCATAGGTCTTAGGTTCATCGTTGTCCAACAACAATATATCACATTGTTCCGCTTTTTGTGCACATCGGGTGCACGACGTGATCTTTCGGACCTCAGTGGGGCTGGTGTATCTACAAGCGGTGGCGCAACACTTTGTTCCTCTGTTGTGGTTACGTGGTGGCGAAACGTTTTACGGTGTTTCTTGAACTTCTTCAAGATGCACCCTGCTCCCACTAACCCTTCTTGAAAGAAACTCTTTCTCCAAGAAGACACTATGTCGGGCGACAAACACTTTGCCTTGTTCCCGATTATAAAAGTAATATCCCTTAGTTTCCTTAGGATATCCCACAAAGAAGCACTTGTCGGATTTGGGTGTGAGCTTGTCGGTATAAACGTTTTACATAAGCTTCACATCCCCAAATTTTGAGAAAAGACAAACTAGGGGTTGCCCTGTCCATATCTCATATGGTGTCTTTTCAGCGACTTAGATGGAACTCTATTTAGTGTGGCGCATTGTTTCAAGAGCATATCCCCGAGAGGATAACGGAAGATCACTTTGGCTCATCATCGCCGCACCATGTCCAACAAGGTGCGATTTCTCCGTTCGGACACTCCGTTCCATTGCGGAGTTCTGGCGGAGTCAACGTGGAACAATTCCACAATCTTTCGATGATTACCAAACTCTTGGCTCAAGTATTCCCCTCCACGATCGATCGTAGAAACTTGATTGTTTTCCCTAAATGATTACGTACTTCATTCTGGAATTCTTTGAACTTTTCAAAGGATTCGGACTTATGCCTCATTAAGTAGATATAACCATATACGCTATAGTCATCGGTAAAGGTAATGAAGTGCGATAACCACCTCTAGCCGTTGAGCTCATTGGTCCACATACATCGGTATGTATGAGTGCCAACAAGTCACTTGCTCTTTCACTGTGTCCCGTGAAAGGTGCCTTTGTCATCTTACCAAGTAAACAAGACTCACATGTCTCAAATGATTCAAAATCAAAAGAGTGAAGCAATCCATCCTTATGGAGCTTCTCCATGTGTTTCTTATTTATATGGCCTAAGCGACAATGCCGGATAAACGTGGGGTTTATATCATTAGAGAGTTGTCTTTACGTATTAATGTTATAGATGGGAGACGCTTCAAGATTCAAAACGTATAATCCATTCACCAATGGAGCATGAAAATAGAACATATCTCGAGATATATTGAACAACCATTGTTCATTGATCTAAAATCATATCCTTCCGCTTGCAAACATGAAGCGGAAATAACGTTTTGACATAGTGTTGGAACACAATAACAATTATTCAATTCCAAAACTAATCCTGAAGGTAGATGAAGTGGTGCTGTCGTGCGACAAAGCTGTAGCAACGCTTGCTCCATTGCCGACGCGCAGGTTCACCTCGCCCCTTCTCAATCCTCTACTTCTTCTCATTCCACAGCGATTTGCAAATATGAGCTACGATCCGGTATCAAATACCCAAGAGTCGTAGGTGAAGTAGCGAGATTAATGTCTATAACATTAATACACGAAGCGAAGTCGTACTTTGCTTCTTCTTGAGATCCTCCATGTACTTCTTGCGGTTCCTTTTCCGGTGGCTGTCTCCTTGTAGTAGAAGCAAACGGCATCGATGCCGCCGACCCCTTCTTGCCCTTCTTTGCATTGGAGGCACTCGCGATCTCATCGGGAGTTAACTTCCTCTTGGTGCAAAGCTTCTTGACAGTGGTTTGCGCTTAGCCTACGCATCATCATCACATGACGACCGTTTTACGGATACTCTCCTCATTTGTCTTTAGCATCCCATGCAATTCAGCCAAGGTCCTATCCATATTGTTCATGTGATAATTTAATATGAATGGCTCGAAGCTCGGAGGGAGCGGCGGAGAATCACATCGGTAGCCAACTCTTGGCTAAGGGGAAAACCTAGTTTTCCGGACTCTCGATATAGCCAATCATCTTTATCACATGCGGATGACGGGATTCCCTCAACAAGCTGCACGCAAACAAGGACTTTGAGGTGTTGAACCTCTCGGCCCGAGCTTGGTTCTCAAACATGCCACGCAGATCCACGAATAATAGTGTGAGCATCGCTGCTCTCATATTGCTTACGAAGCTCGGGGGACATTGTAGCAAGCATGAGACGCTTATATCTAGGGCATCATTAGTGTGCTTCTCATAAGCCCTCCGTGCGGTTGCGGTGGCGTTATTAGGCAAATCCTCGGATAAGGTACTTCAAGAACGTACTCCTTACGCTCTTGCTTGAGAACAATTCTCAAGTTGCGATACCAATCCATAAAGTTTGTTCCATTTAATTTTTCCTTTTCGAGAATAGATCGCAAATTAAAGGTCTTGGGTGTAGTATTAGCCGCCATTTATTCTACAACGAGAAAAACAAAGTTTAGCACAATGTTTATGTTATGTCTTTTGTTAAACAATTTAACATAAGACTCCCATTACGTATTTTCCACCTTCCCTCTAGGTTACGTATTGGGTCAAGATCCACATGTTAGTTAATTTTCTAGTGAGCTTTGGCATCATTGCTAGAAAATTAGTAACATCGAAGCAACTCCTTGCTAATCACATCTCTATGTGACTCTTGTTGTTGGTGTGGCATCTCCATGCCCGGCGCCAACCTATGCCCCAAGGCCCAAAACTGTTTTGATAACCTTGTTAAGTAAACCAAATGCTCCTGCTGTATATGTCCGACATATACCCCCTCGTGTTATGATAGAGAATGGCACTCTGCTTTGGCGAGACCCACCATTGGCGAGCATAACGGTGGCCAGTGCAACATTTGGAAGGGCATCATTACTACTTAATTTTTTGAGGGATGCTATCCTATCAAACAAACATATCACATATATGAAAGCGAGGTAGAATAGCATGAAATAGTATGGCCCCCTTCACATGGTGATCTCCATCTCCATGCGGTGTACGAGGATCTCCATCTTCATCACCGTTCTTTCGAGTGCCGAATGCTTGATTTCTTCAAACTAAGCTACTACTATAGAAGCTCTAATTGAAGATTACATCGACTCGCAGGTCGTGAAAGAATATTACAAGCATTGCACGTATGAAAGAATATTACGGGGATTGCACATATGAAAGAATATTACATGCATCACATGCATCTCATACATCTCATACATACAATAGGGCCATACCATCTCAAAGAATTCTTTGCAAAAACAAGTTAGGTGTAGAAACGTTTTCTACTTATCGCGAGCTACGGCATCGAGACGACCTATAAGGGGGTACGCACACGGCATGTCGGCATAATCATATTATGCCGTCCCGATACACTATCAAGGGAGATGGTTTGCGTAGGCGCGAGGCGGCTAACAAGATCGGACTACGAGATAGCTTCGGCATAATCACATTATACCGTTCCGATACACTATCAAGGAACGTTATCTCGAACCCAACTCAAACCGAGTTATATGGAAATTGCTTCGACGTAATCACATTACGCCGTTCCGATACACTATCAAGGAACACAATTACCATTAACTCTCCTCAACGAATCCGTGAAACCGATTGATCTAATCAACCCGTGCGCAAAACTTGTTCCAGATCCAATCTAAAACCCGAACTAAGCAAGATTAGCTCGATACCACTGAAGGGTTACGCGGAGGCTACGCTAGCCGAAAACAAAAACTTTTACCGTGCAAACCAGGAACACTTGCAAGTAAGGGCCGATAGATCGTTACCGATTGGAGTAGAGTGCGGCGGAATAGCCAATCGGGGCAATCCGATCCGGAACAGTGTAGCCGATTCCCGGAGACAGGCCGATTCGCCAATCGGCCGATTCGAGTCGTCGGCCGCGTTCTCACGCCTCGCTCCGTGCGTCCGACCGCGGCCGATTCCACCACGGCCGATCGCTCCGATTGTGCGGCCGATCCGAAGCCGATCAAGAGCGCGCAACGTAGCAGCGCCTCTACGGTATCCACACGTCCGGGGACGAACGCCGTACACCGTGCTAGCACGCGATGCAAGGCTAGGGTTTGGCTCGAAAGTGGGGAGGGTTTCCGTGGAGATTGATCTCGGCGACTTACATTCCACGCGATGCAATTGACATGTCGCAGCTCTCCACCCCTCCCTCCTTTATATAGAGTTGGCCCACTGGGACTAGTGGCCGATTAGGACTCTATTTTGAATCGGATCTCATCCGTATCTCATAGAGTTGGCCGCCCATACGTCGTAAGCCCATAGGACTCTATCCGATCGGATCCCTATCCGATCGAGCCGTATCCGAGTCCAACTCGAATATCTATTCTATCCCCTTAAGCGTGCGACCACAGTAGGTTCAGGTATACTCGGTTTCGGCTATAGTCTAATTTAGCCGATCGTCGGCTCGAGTCTAACTCAGCCGACACATCACGACGGCGCCTAGCGGCACATATTGACACCATAGTATACAAGAATAATATCGGCTCTAAACC
Source organism: Oryza australiensis (assembly GCA_019925245.2). Classification (NCBI taxonomy): domain Eukaryota; kingdom Viridiplantae; phylum Streptophyta; class Magnoliopsida; order Poales; family Poaceae; genus Oryza; species Oryza australiensis. Next base: position 341,570 of record JAIFGZ020000357.1, on the reverse strand, counting down.
TGTAATGTGTACACAAATCCCTTTGCCTCACGATACCGGTTAAGCTATAGGCAAGATGTGTGCCATCCCTTCAATAGCTTAACCATTCACTCGAACTGTATTGGATTATTTGTCATTGATTGACTCCTCAATCAACTTAGCATGGCCATGCATTTCCATAATCCATTACCTCGAGGGCCCGAGATATCTCTCCAAAGGAGGGGCAAATTCCATCTTGATCACTCACATCCCACTCCATGTTTCATAGCAAACACGAAAACTACCTTTATAACTACCCGATTACGGAATAGCGTTTGGTAGTCCCAAAGTAGGCTACTACACATGTTGGAATCCATGGTGATCTCGAGGTCTAAGGACTTTGTACCAACACTACCGAGACCAACTAATGGCACATTAATTCTGTAGTGTCTCATGGTGGGTCTATCCAACAATGTGTTCTCCAACACACATGTCCATGTTTATTGATTTTGTATCTCCATACCATGATCTATGAGACATGATCATCAATCAATAAACATGCCGATCTTAGAATCATATTTGTTCCAACAATATGACATATGATCGAGGGATCGTTTAGAAATAGATTCATACATAAAGAGTCTCATAAATAAGTCACGTACTTATTGATCAATACAAGATGTCTATTTCATTGAACTGAATAACACTTTATTCATTTATACATAAACATTGACGTGATATCCAACATCTCCATGTTGCCTCTAGGGCATATCACTAACAGTCGCCTCCGAGGCCGCGAGCTTCTCCTCCGCGCAGCCCTAGTCGCTTTGGACTCCACCAGCTTCTCCTCCATCACCTCCTTGGCCGCCTCGGCCTCCTTGCCGGTCGTGTCCGAGAGCTTGAGAAGCCCCTGGACGCCGTCCTGTTGTAGCTAGAGCTTTGAGGCCATCAAGTTAGTCTCCTTGATGACCTCCTTGAGCCTTTTGGCGTAGGCTTTGGCCTCGTCAACTTCTGCACGACAAAGCAGATCAAATGATGACTCTGGGAGGAAATCAAGGTAGGAAGGTAGCGAACTTACGGCGGGAGGCTCGCGCTAGCCTCTCCTCGAACTCCCGCACCCTCTCGGTGGACCGTGATGGGCGGGCAGTGTCCTACAAATTCAAAGCATTAGAGAGCGAGCCAAGGGAGAAAAGAGGAGTCTGACCCTTACCCGGAACCGGTCCCGGATGTGGCGAAGGGCACGGTAGAGCTCTTTCATGTCCTCAGCCTCGGCATTGGATAGTTCCTCGACCATGGGCGCGCCGCTTGGAACCCGCTGGCCCGCAATGGCATCGTCCTCGTCCCTCGGCCCGAGCTGGTCCTCAACGCCCCTAGCCATCTGAGCATTGGTGCCCGAGGCGGGCAGGTCCTCGGTCCCTGTTGCGACCAACTCAGTCCTGGGGTCTTCTCCATCACCAACATCGATGAGGGGCAGTAGGTCCTAGTTTATCTCTGGCAGCTCCAGGAGAGCCCTCTCCTCCTCGGTCGCCTGCTTGGGCCCATCTTTCGGGGCCATCTTGGTCATTGCCTCGACCGCTTCGGCGGCAGTTGCGTCGACCCTGTCCTCGGCCTCCGTCGCCGATTCATCCTCTACTTGTCTAGCCGCCGGAGCTTCGGCTCCCAAGCCAGCAGCAGCCTAGGGCAGGTTGGATTCCGCCCTCTCGACCTAGGCAGCCGGTTTGGCCTCCCCCACCGGGTCCTTGGCACAAGGCTCTGAGCCCCCAACAACGCTACTCGAGGTAATTTGTCACCACAAAAAAACAAAACAAAATCAAGACGGATCGTCTGGACAATCGCTTACTTAGTGGAGAACCTAAACGAGACCTCAACGTGCTTGGCAGCGTTCGTCAGGCACCCGGATGGCTTCGGCCTTGGCATCCCTCTTGAACTAGACAATGGTGACATGGGACGCGCTTCGACCTTCCCCGACTCCTCCTCGTCTTGAGGCTCCTCGGCGCCGCCCTTTTTGCCTCGGCCTTTTGCTGGGGGAGATTGGGCTTCTTCCCCTTCCGCTCTGACCTCGGCCAAGGTAGCGGATTCTTGGCATCTTGCCTTTTGCCGCTTCGGGGACCGGTGCGAGTGACACGTATGTTTCCCGCCCCTGTCGACACCAACACCTGGCAAGTGAGATACCGAGCAAAAGAAGAAGAAGCAAGCAGAACAAATAAAGAAAGAGGAAGTCGAATTTACCTCGGGCCGAGAGTGAGGGAGGCTATAGCTGAGTGGCCCCCATCGCTGATGTTCGCGGAGCTCAAGTAGAAGCCCGAAACCTTTGGCGCACGCGCTCAAGGGGGACCATTGCATCCTGGGTAGGATCCCGGTTGCCCGAGTACTCATACGTCGGCCTCACCCTCTCCTTGCAGGGTTGAAGGCCTCGGAGGGTGAAGTTGAGCGCCACTCGGGCGCCAGTAAGGCCTTGCTCCTTCAGTCGATCCATAATGCCAGCAAGCTCGATGACTTTGTCCTGATCATCGAGGGAGCAGGTGGCCGTGCAGGTGGTCGCCGAGGTCGGCTCCTGGTAGATCTCGGTGGAGATCGTCGGTTCGTAGTTTCCGATGTAGAACCACTCGGCGTGCCAGCCCTTGTTCGAGGTCGTTAGGTCGACGGGGATGTAGCACTGCGACATCTTCTCTTGAAATTGAATGTCGGCCCAACCGATAGTGCTACCGATTGTCCGCTGGAGACATAAATAGTGGCGGAAGAGGTTGAACTACGGGTCTATCCCAAGATAGGCCTTGCAGAGATGGATGAAGATAGAAATCTAGAGGACAAAGTTTGGATTAAGGGTGTAGAGAGCAATGTCATAGTAGTGGAGCAAGCCCCGAACAAAGGAGCGGGCCGGCACTCCAAACCCATGAAGGAGGTAAGCAGCAAACACAACCAGCTCACCAGAGTCAGGGGTCGAAAACTGTTCTCCTCGCGCCGAGCACCATATCGTGAGCTCCTGAGGAGGAAGGATGTAACACCCTGAGGTGTTTTCCCCTTTCAAAAATCCAAAAAAAAAATCACAAAAGAAAATCTTTTCGAATTAAGCTGGAGAGAACAAATAATTTTAAAACACGAAATTCTAAATGGAAATGGCATGGTAGGATTTTTCTTAAATTCTACATGTCAAAATGCATTAACAGGATTTTTAGTGGAATTTTCGAGCACTAGATATAATTTTTAACCAATTAAAATCGAAATCAAAATTAATAAATCTGGGAAAATCATTTCTCTCTCTTTCGTCCTTTTCTCGCCCAAAATCGGCCGTGGGCCATCGGCCCAAGCCGACGGCCCAATCCCCTCCAGCCGATCGACCAGCCGACCGGGCCGTTCCCAGCCGACCACGTGCCCGCTTAAGCCTCGTGCCCGCAAATAAGTCCGTTTTCCTCCCCTTTTCCCCGGACGCCGATAGGTGGGGCCCACTGTCGGGTCGTCACTTAACTCCGTCCGCCCCGTCGCCATTACCGGCCGTCGCGTCTACGCGGATCACGCGCCGCCGTCCACCCCGCGCCCAAAAACTCGCCACCGTTACTCCTCCGCGTCCGCCGCCTTTAAAGCCCACGGTCGCCTCTCCGCGCCCCTTAATATTCGGAATTTATCGCCGGCCATCAATTCCCCATTTCTCTCTCCCCATTCACTCCGGCGACTAACTTCGCCCTTATTCGGCCACAACTGACCACCTCGTCCCCTTTAAAAGCCGGCCACCGAGCTCCCCATCCTCCCTACACCTTCACTCAAGCCTCTCTCGCTCTCGTTATCCCCCGCACCGTGCGCTCTAGCTCCGGACCCCGAAGCTGGCCTTCGGCCGCGTGTTCCCGCCGTCCCAGGCCACCCCAAGCTTCGCCGCCGCATCCGTCTTCTTCCCCGGCATCCGAGCCACCTCAACCGCCCTTTCCGTGCCGTTCACCGCGATTCCGCCCCGCGAGTCGTCGTCTTCTCCGTCTCCGGCGACGCCCACGGTAAGCCGCCCCTCCCCCGTCCTCTCGGGCACCCGTGCCACCCCTCGGCTCTGGCCGATCGGCACCGTCCAATTCCCGCTCGCCCGCGTGGCACGCCACGTGGCCGCCACCTCGGCGCCACGTGTGCGCCACGTGGTGCACCGCCCGTCCGACCCGTGGACCTGGTCCACCGTGGACCGGCGCTCCCACGGACCGCTGACGTCAGCCCTAGCCGCTGACGCCTCCCCGGGTTTTATTGCGCAATAAATCAATTAAGGAATTTTATATTTTAGTAAAAAACCCAGAAAACTTCTAAAAATCATATCTTTTCACTCCGACCTCCGTTTTAGCCCATTCAAATTTCATTAAATTCATAAAGATGTCAAGAATCCACTAAAAATAGTTTTGTTCTCTGTTTCAGTAGCTTTTTAGCCTGTTTTGTTGAATTTCTTGTTTGCCTTGTAGATCCCGGTAGTTTCGCCGTCCTGGTTTACTTCGAAGTTGTTGCAGAAGTTTCCCAAGTCGAAGATCAAGGCAAGTCATGCTATATTATTAATCATATTGCTCCCATTTTGCTAATACACCTGTTTTACTCTATTAAATTGCATGTATTTTATAATGTCATTTCATGGAAAATAGTACACCATATATTTAGTTTATGCCTTAGGTTTGACACTCCAAACCCTTTGACAAAACTTGGGACAATAATATGATTAGATTCAGGACTAGGTTATGCTTAGCCTGGCTTAGATTCACTAGCTCACTAAATGGGTCATTCTCACTTAATATGTCTCTCCTGGACATCTGTTCAGAAGATTAATAATTGGAGAACTTGGTGAACCGGAATAATAACTAAAATATGACAAATGGTGGGCTATGGGCGCTATGGTTTTGGTTAGTGGCGCCTATGGCAATTAAGGACCGGTTCACGGGAACCCTTGGGAGAATGACCGTGCAAACCACAAGCCAAAATGGGTAAGGTGGGTCCCGTAGTGTAGTCTCCCCTAGCTAACGAACCCATCGGCAAGGGTGAGCGAGATAGAGTTTCAGTCGGCCCCGGTATAAGGGTTGCTGCGCTGCCGGATTCACCGAGGCACTCGGGGGGGCTGCCCACGTCCCAGGGTCCGGGAGTGGGGGAAAAACCTTGATGGGGTTCGCTTGGTTAGCGGGAGGTTATACGAAAGGTCTTATCACAGCTTCCTTTCCAGGGTACCATGGTAGTACTCCAGCGCACGGGAGACCGTGTTGTGGGGCTATGTCTTGTGGGTACAGTTGCACCCCTCTGATCAGAGTAAAACTATTCGAATAGCCGTGCCCGCGGTAATGAGGCGATAAACCGAACTCACCGTGATTAGTCTCACACTGTTAAACCCTGTTAATGGAACATGACTAGTATAGGTGGATGGGTTGGGCCTGTTGCAACGTGAGGATAATGTTGGACAGTGTTGGATTAAAAATGCCTTAATTACTTAAATTACTATTGTTTTGATTGTGTTCAAAATTCCTATTGTTTGGAAAACCCTTGCTGTTTGCGTAAGAGCAAACCTTAGCCAAACCCTTGTCTCCCCTGCATTCATTCTCTCCCCCTTCTGGTGTGACTTGCTGAGTACGTGGAAGTACTCATCCTCGCCTCTTCACCAGAACCTGAGCAAGAAGGTGAAGAAGAAGAGGAAGTTGAGTAGGCTTTGTCCTGCACTCTGGAAGATGCCTGTGGAATGGTTGAAGCCATGTGGCCAGCGTCGAGCTTAGGCTATGGCCCCTTTTTCCTTTTTTCGCTGCTCTTTTGTAATCTTTTTGTAATGTTTCTAAGACGTGGAACTGTAATATCAACAATTATCGTATGTGTACCCTGGCTGGTCCTGGACAAGGATTTTAATACACATATAGCTTCGGAAATTCGGGTCTGAATTTCTGGGCGTGACAAGTTGGTATCAGAGCCAATTCCAGACCATAGGAACACCCTAATGGAAAAACCTTAGGAGCCCTCTGAACCATTTCATATGCATAAGTCCTGGCTTTTGGAGTCGTTTCGAGAAAATGGGTCTTTGTTTCCTCGGGATTGGGAAGAATTTCGAGTCTCCTTCAAAACAGAATTTTGGAAAAAAACGGGTTAGTCGAAGTGATAGGACTTTGAAGCTAAAATTTGAAAAAAAAATCATTTGCACTCTTATTCGACCGTCAGTCGGGATTTTCTAAGGGAGCAAAGTCCTAAGTCAAGATAGGTGGGAATGGTCGCTAATTTTATACTTATTATATCTAAGCATCTATTTTTAAGCATTACCACATCATCTAGGGGATGTCGTTAGAAGCTTTACTTAGCCTCATAAAAGTGTTTCTCAAAAACCCTCCTTTTCTCATTTACTTTAATTGAGTCCTCTACCGTTTATCTAACTTGGGTTTGAGCATGCATTGATCCCCTACCTTGTCTTCTCTAGATGGCAGGCCATCCCATCACCCACAATGGTCAGGGTCTGAAGGGATTCGTCGCAAAGCTGGTGAGGATGGCTTTGGCGGTAGGCTATCCTGATGCTCCCGAGTACACCGTCGTCTCACCGTTCGGCAGCGAGTTGCCCCACCCAATCCGTCTAGAGATGCACGATTTCGTCGGCACCAACATCCCGAACATGGTGGTCACTGCTTCGGGAGGAACGGATGAGCATGCCTGCCAAGAGGCTGCGTACCTGATGCTGGCCCGGATGAGGGAGATGCATGATTATCATCTCCGCCACTCTGCCTACTGGTACCATCCCCGGCGCGAAAGTTCATCAGTGGTCAACTCCTTCCAATCTGCCGAAGGGGAGAACGACACCACCTTCTCTCACATGAGGACTTTGATTGAAGGGCTGGACAAGATGCACTCGGATCTTCATATGGCGCCAAGGCCACAATGACCGAAGATCCTAAGGATCAAGAGCACCGAAGGATGAAGTGGATCGCTTCAAGAGAGAAATCGCTAGCCTGAAAGGACTTCCACCTCCCAACATCCTTCAGATCAGGATCATGCCTCGGAAGAACACCAAGGCCCCGGTGCGGATGCAGCTGGCGCCCAGGGTTCCCCTTCCTGCACCGCCACCTTCTCCAGCTCCCGCCCCCATGCCAGATCCTACTCCTGCCCGGTCCCCGCCCGAGCGAGAGGAGGAGGATGGATCTCCGTGTCCGGCGGGCAAAGGCGTGCAATGGTAGCTCCAAGAGCCGGGCGAGAAAGAAGAGTTAGCAAGCTCTCGAAGCCGCTCGAAGGAAAAGGAAGACGGGAACTCCCAAGGGAGTGGTTTCGACTCTACCGACCGCGGAAGCCGCTCCGACCCCTAGAGTGTCACCACCCTTAGTTTACCATTTTTCCTAGTTTTCCTGTTTGTTTAGTTTCTGTGTGTTAGGAGTGTTGTGCGTGGGGTAGTGGTCAACCTGTATCAAGTGTGGATATGGGTTGTCCAGTTAAGGATGTTGAGTGTGTTTTAAGTGTTTTAATAAAGAACAGATCAAAATAATAAAGGTCAGCTTCTCTGTCCAATCTGTTTTACTCCTTCTCCCGCCCTGTTTGTTCCGCTCCTTCAGATGGTAAACACCAGGAATGGCAGTACCAACACCAACACTGAGTCAGCCGAGAACAACACCAGAACCAATGGCAACACCCCACCTCCTCCACCCAAGAACATCACCTTGGCTCAAGTCTTAGCCAGCCAGACCCAAATGATGGCTGCAATGATGCAGCAAATGCAACAGCTGCATCAACAGATGCAGTTGCAAATGATGCAACAGTTTCAACAGCAGAACCAGAATCATCACGACCATTTCGCACCACCACCTCCCCCACAAAACAAACTATCAGAGTTTCTTCGTGTCCGACGCCCAACTTTCTCCAGCACCACCAACCCCATGGAGGCTAATGATTGGATCACCGCCATAGAAAAGAAGATGGACCTTCTCCAGTGCACGGACCAAGAATGGGTGTGTTAGTGATATGCCCTAGAGGCAACATGGAGATGTTGGATATCACGTCAATGTTTATGTATAAATGAATAAAGTGTTATTCGGTTCCATGAAATAGACATCTTGTATTGATCAATAAGTACGTGACTTATTTATGAGACTCTTTATGTATGAATCTATTTCTAAACGATCCACGATCATATGTCATATTGTTGGAACAAATATGATTCTAAGATCGGCATGTTTATTGATTGATGATCATGTCTCATAGATCATGGGTATGGAGATACCAAATCAATAAACATGGACATATGTGTTGGAGAACGCATTGTTGGATAGACCCACCATGAGACACTACGGGAATTAATGTGCCATTAGTTGGTCTCGGGTAGTGTTGGTACAAAGTCCTTAGACCTGAGATCACCATGGATTCCAACATGTGTAGTAGCCTACTTTGGGACTACCAAACGCTATTCCGTAATCGGGTAGTTATAAAGGTAGTTTTCGGGTTTGCTATGAAACATGGAGTGGGATGTGAGTGATCAAGATGGAATTTGCCCCTCCTTTGGAGAGATATCTCTGGGCCCCTCGAGGTAATGGATTATGGAAATGCATGGCCATGCTAAGTTGATTGAGGAGTCAATCAACGGACGGATAATCCAATACGGTTCGAGTGAATGGTTAAGCTATTGAAGGGATGGCACACATCTTGCCTATAGCTTAACTGGTATCGTGAGGCAAAGGGATTTGTGTACACATTACAGGTTCAGAGCCGATATTATTCTTGTATACTATGGTGTCAATATGTGCTGCTAGGCGCCGCTGTTGACAGGTCGGCTGAGTTAGACTCGAGCCGACGATCGGCTAAGTTAGACTATAGCCGAAACCGAGTATACCTGAACCTACAGGGTCGCACGCTTAAGGGGATAGAATAGATATTCGAGTTGGACTCGGATACGGCTCAATCGGATAGGGATCCGATTGGATAGAGTCCTATGGGCTTACGACGTGTGGGCGGCCAACTCTATGAGATACGGATGAGATCCGATTCAAAATAGAGTCCTGATCGGCCACTAGTCCTAGTCGGCCAACTCTATATAAAGGAGGGAGGGGTGGAGAGCTGCGACAGGTAAATTGCATCGCGTGCAACAGAAGTCGCCGAGATCAATCTCCACGGAAACCCTCCCCACTATCGAGCCAAACCCTAGCCTTGCATCGCGTGCTAGCACACGGGTGTACGGCGTTTTGTCCCCAGACGTGTGGATACCGGAAGAGACGCTGCTACGTTGCGCGCTGTTAATCGGCTGATTGGCGAATCGGCTGTCCCGGGTATCGGTGTCGGCTTGCGAGAATCGGCTACTCATTCGGATCGGATAGCCACGATTGGTTTTCCATTGCACACTCCAATCGGTAACGATCTATCGGCCCTTACTTGCAAGTGTTCTGGTTTGCGCGGTAGAAAATTTTTGTTTTCGGCTAGCGTAGCTTCCGCGTAACCCTTCAGGGTGTCCTTCGCCACCCACCAACTCCAAGGCCCCACCTCAGCCTGGTGGGAGAACTTCTTGGTTACCCGTCGGGCAGATGCACCTGCGGTCACTTGGGCAGAGTTCTGCCACCAATTCTGAAAGGCGCACATCCCCGGAGGGATAGTAGCTCAGAAAAGAGGGAGTTCAGATCCCTGGAGCAAGGCACTCGAACTGTCATTGAGTATCTGCACGAGTTTAATCGCTTAGCGCGATATGCTCCAGAGGATGTACGCACTGACGCCGAGTGTCAAGAAAAGTTCTTGGCCGGGCTAGACGATGAGTTAACAGACAAACTCATCTCCGGACAAAGCCATCCGTCAAGAAGATCAACACAATAAAATGCTTAGAAAATAGAAGGCTACTCAGTTTAGGCCACAACCTCAGCAAGGGAATCCCCAAGGGCCGCGTTTCACTCCGGGAGGTCAAAGTGGACCTACCACTATGATCGTCCACCAACATCGCCCATATCATCCTGGGAATTTTGAACCCAGTGGAAGCCGTCCCAGACAGCTACAGCAGAACCCGGCTCCGCGTCCACCACAGCGCAGCCGCCACCTCAATCCAAGCCAGTACCGCCAAAGAAGGACTCAGGATTCAAACCCCGCAACTGTTTGAACTGTGGAGAACCTGGACATTTCGCAGACAAGTGTCCAAGACCAAAACATGCGACCCGGTTCATCCAGGCAAGAGTGAATCATGCTTCGGCAGAGCAAGCACAGGACGCACCAGATGTCATACTGGGTATGTTCCCTGCGAACTCCTTTAACGCATCAGTCCTGTTTGATTCGGGTGCAACCCATTCTTTCATATCAAAAGCATTTGTGGGGACACATGGGTTGTCGGTACTAAAACTTAAGGTACCCATGCGGGTTCAAACTCCCGGGAAACATTTGGACACTGCCCACTTTTGCCCTTCAGTGGCAATAGAAATACAAGGATCCCCCTTTCTAGCCAATCTTATCCTTCTAGAATCAAAAGGCCTGGATGTCATCCTTGGGATGGACTGACTAACCCGTCATAAAGGCCTGATCGATAGCGCAAACCGCACGATCACCTTGACCAATGGCAAAGGGAAGAAAGTGATTTACCGCTCCCCTAAACCGTCGGGGGTAGTGGCAAGTCTGAATCGGATCTCGGCTAAGGAGAAACCCGAAGAAAAAGGAAAGGACCGGGCGAAGTTAGAAGTTATTCCCGTGGTTTGTGAGTACCCAAAAGTCTTCCCAGAAGACCTAACCATGATGCCACCTGAAAGAGAAATAGAGTTTCGAATTGACCTAGTCCCTGGCACTGCTCCGATCCACAAGAGGCCTTATAGAATGGGAGCCAATGAGTTGGCAGAGGTCAAGAAGCAAGTGGATGAACAGTTACAGAAAGGCTATATCCGCTTGAGCACATCGCCCTGGGGTGCTCCAGTAATATTTGTGGAAAAAAAGGATAAGACCAAGAGGATGTGCGTCGACTATCGCGCACTCAACGAGGTCACTATTAAGAACAAATATCCCCTTCCTCGGATTGACGATCTGTTTGATCAGTTAAAGGGAGCAAAGGTGTTCTCTAAGATAGACTTATGGTCAGGCTATCACCAGCTAAGGATTCGAGAGGAGGACATTCCCAAGACCGCTTTCATCACTCGATACGGTTTGTACGAGTGCACGGTCATGTCCTTCGGACTTACCAATGCCCCAGCCTTTTTCATGAACTTGATGAACAAGGTGTTTATGGAGTTTCTGGACAAGTTCGTCGTAGTGTTCATCGATGACATCTTGATCTATTCCAAGTCGGAAAAGGAACACGAGCACCATCTCCGGTTGGTACTCGAAAAGTTAAGAGACCACCAGCTCTATGCTAAGTTTAGCAAATGTGTTTTCTGGTTGAAGGAAGTGCAATTCCTCGAACATCTCGTGAATGCCCAAGGAGTCGCAGTGAATCCTTCCAATGTGGAAGCAGTAACCAAGTGGACTCCACCCAAAACCGTCACCCAAATCAGGAGTTTTCTAGGACTTGTGGGTTATTACCGTCGGTTCATCGAGAACTTCTCAAAGATTGCCAAGCCAATGACGCAGCTGTTAAAGAAGGATGAAAAATTTATATGGACTGCCGAGTGCAACAAGAGTTTTGAAACTCTTAAGAGAAAACTGGTGTCCGCACCAGTATTGATCTTGCTAGATCAAACCAAGGATTTCCATGTCTATTGCAACACATCTCGCCAAGGGTTAAGTTGTGTGTTGATGCAAGAAGGAAAAGTGGTCGCTTATGCTTCCCGCCAGTTGAGACCTCATGAGTCTAACTACCCAACACATGACTTGGAACTAGTGGAAGTCGTCCATGCTTTGAAAATATGGCGACATTACCTCATCGGCAATCGATGTGAAATATATACGGACCATAAGAGCCTGAAATACATTTTCACCCAACCGCATTTGAACCTCCGTCAGCGAAGGTGGTTGGAGTTGATCAAGGATTATGATCTAAGTATACACTATCACCCTGGCAAAGCTAACGTGGTAGCTGATGCTTTGAGCCGAAAGAGTTACTGCAACTCTATCCACATAAAAGGGAGATGTGAACAGTTACAACAAGACCTAGAGTGCCTAAACCTTGGAATTGTCGAACCCGGATTTGTGGTCGCTCTTGAAGCCCAACCTACACTTTTAGACCAAATTTGCATAGCTCAAACCTCGGATCACGACATAACTGAGCTTAAGAAGAACATGAGGGTTGGAAAAGCTCATGACTTCACGGAAGATGAGCACGGAACCATATGGATGGGCAACAGTATGTGTGTGCGAGAGGACAAAAAATTGAAGAAGTCAATCCCTAGTGAAGCTCATCAGAGTCAGTATTCTATCCACCTGGGAAGTACCAAGATGTACTAGGACCTTAAGGAGAAATTTTGGTGGGTTAGCATGAAAAGAGAAATAGCCGAGTTCGTGGCACTATGCGATGTATGCCAGCGAGTGAAGGCGGAACACTAGAGGCCTGCTGGATTACTACAGCCATTCCAAATCCCGGAATGGAAGTGGGAGGAAATCGGGATGGATTTCATCACTGTTTTACCTCGGACATCATCAGGACACGATTCTATCTGGGTTATCATCGACCGCCTCACTGAGGTGGCTCACTTCATCCCAGTACACACCACCTATACAGGGAGGAGGTTAGCGGAACTGTACCTTCCAAGGATTATGTGTCTTCATGGGGTACCCAAGAAGATAGTATATAATCGTGGTAGTCAGTTCACCTCCAAGTTTTGGCAGATGCTACAAGAGGAACTTGGCACCCGGTTGAATTTTTCACAAACCGATGGTCAGACGGAGCGTGTAAACCAGGTTTTTGAAGATATGCTGCGAGCTTGTGCTCTGGATTTTGGAGGAGCTTGGGATAAGAGCCTGCCCTATGCGGAGTTTTCCTATAACAACAGTTATCAAGCCAGTTTACAGATGACACCTTTCAAAGCGCTTTATGGACGAAAGTGTCGTACCCTGCTTTTCTGGAATCAGACCGGTGAACGTCAGTTGTTTGGGACTGAAGTGTTAAGTGACGCTGAAGAGAAAGTTAGAATCATAAGAGAGAGGCTGAAAGTTGCACAGTCTCGTTAGAAGAGTTATGCAGACAACCGCCGTAGAGAGCTTGCTTTCGAAGTCGGAGACTATGTATAGTACACCGATTCCAAACCAAGGGCAAGTTGGCACCACGCTGTGTGGGACCATATCGGATTCAAGAGCGACGTGGTGAAGTAGCCTACCGACTCGAATTGCCACCCACCATGGTGGGAATCCATGACGTTTTCCACGTCACCTGGCCCAAGAAATGTCTGAGAGTACCGGAAGAACAGGCCAGTCCGGATTAGATCGAAATCCGGGAAGATCTGACTTATGTGGAGAAACCTGCGCGTATCCTCGAAACCAGCGAGCGGTGGACCCGAAACAAGGTTATCAGGTTCTGTCGAGTTCAATGGACTCACCACTCCGAAGAAGAAAGCCACCTGGGAAAGGGAAGATGAGGTAAAGGCCGCTCATCCCTATCTGTTCGCCAGTACCTCCGAATCTCGGGGTCGAGATTCCGTTTAAGGGGGTAGGTTTGTAACACCCTGAGGTGTTTTCCCCTTTTAAAAATGCAAAAGAAAAATCGCAAAACAAAATCTTTTGGAATTAACTAGAGAGAACAAATAATTTTAAAACACGAAATTCTAAATGGAAATGGCATGGTAGGATTTTTCTTAAATTCTACATGTCAAAATGCGTTAACACGATTTTTAGTGGAATTTTCAGAGCACTAGAAATAATTTTTACCCAATTGAAATCAAAATCAGAATTAATAAATCTCGGGAAAATCATTTCTCCCTCCTTCGTCCTTTACCTGCCCAAAATCGGCCGTGGGTCGCCGCCCGAGCCGACGGCCCAATCCTCCAGCCGATCGGCCCTGACTAGGCCGTCCCCAGCCGACGCGCGCCCCTCTCTCCTCTCTCGCGGGATGGCCAAAGGCCACGGCCCGCTTAAGCCTCGCGCCCGCAAATAAGTCTGTTTTCCCTCCCCTTTTCCCCAGGATGCCGACAGGTGGGGCCCACCTCGGGGTCGTCCCCTACCTCCGTCCGCCCCCACGCCATTACCGGCCGCCACGTCCGCGCGGATCTCGTGCCGTCGGCCTCCTCGCGCCCCAAAAACTCGCCGCCGTTACTCCCCTCCGCGTCCACCGGCCTTTAAAGCCCCTGGCCACCTCTCCCGCGCCCCTTAATGGCTGGAATTGATCGTCGGCCATCAATTCCCCATTTCTCTCTCCCCATTCACTCCGGTGAGTAACTCCGCCCTTATCCGGCCACAACCGACCTCCTCGTCCCCTTTAAAAGCCGGCCACCGAGCTCCCCGTCCTCCCCACACCTTCACTCAAGCCTCTCTCGTTCTCGTTTGCCCCCGCAACGTGTGCTCTAGATCCGGACCCCACCGCCGGCCATCGCCCTCGTGTTCCCATCGTCCCAAGCCACCCCAAGCTTCGCCGCCACCATCATCTACTTCCCGACATCCGAGCCACCTCGGCTGACCTTCCCCGCGCCCGTTCACCGCTGATTCTGCACCCCCCGTCGTCATCTTCTCTATCTCTGGCGACACCCGCGGTAAGCTGCCTCTCCCCCGTCCTCTTGGCCGCCCGTGCCACCCCTCTCGGCTACGCGCGGCTCCGCCCGTGCGTGAGCCGCGGCACTCCACTGCCTCGCGCCGCCGCCCGAATGGCGTCGGCCGGCCTCTGGCCACCGGCCGTCGTCACCGGCCGACCGTGCCCCGCGCCCCTTTCTCTCGGCCGTCCAATCGGCTCCGGTCGATCGGCACCGTTCGATTCCCGCTCGCCCGCATGGCACGCCACGTGGCCGCCACCTTGGCGCCACGTGTGCGCCACGTGGTGCACTGCCCCGTCCGGTCCGTGCACCCGGTCCACCGTTGACCGGCGCTCCCGACCGCGACGGCCCTCGCCTCGGCGCCCTAGCCGACGCCTTCCTGGCTTTATTGCACAATAAATCAATTAAGAATTTTTCTGTTTTAGTAAAAAAAGGAGAAAACTTCTAAAAATCATATCTTTTCAATCTGACCTCCGTTTTAGCCTATTCAAATTTCATTAAATTCATAAAAATGCCAAGAATCCATTAAAAATAGTTTTGTTCTCTGTTTCAGTAGCTTTTTAGCCTGTTTTGTTGAATTGCTTGTTTGCCGTGTAGATCCCGGTAGTTCCGCCATCCCGGTTTACTTCGAAGTTGTTGCAGAAGTTCCCCAAGTCGAAGATCAAGGCAAGTGATGCTATATTATTGATCATATTGCTCCCATTCTGCTAAAACACCTGTTTTACTCTATTAAATTGCATGATTTATAATGTCATTTCATGGAAAATAGTACACTATATATTTAGTTTATGCCTTAGGTTTGACACTCCAAACCCTTTGACTAAACTTGGGACAATAATATGATTAGATTCAGGACTAGGTTATGCTTATCCTGGCTTAGATTCACTAGCTCACCAAATGGGTCATTCTCACTTAATATGTCTCTCCTGGACATGTATTCAGAAGATTAATAATTGGAGAACTTGGTGAACCAGATTAATAACTAAAATATGACAAATGGTGGGCTGTGGGCGCTATGGTTTTGGTTAATGGCGCCTATGGCAATTAAGGACCGGTTCACGGGAACCCTCGGGAGAATGACCGTGCAAACCACAAGCCAAAATGGGTAAGGTGGGTCCCTGTAGTGTAGTCTCTCCAAGCTGATGAACCCATCGGCAAGGGTGAGCGGGATGGAGTTTCAGTCGGCCCCGGTATAAGGGTTGCTGGGCTGCCGGATTCATCGAGGCACTCGCGGGGGCTGCCCACGTCCCAGGGTCCGGGAGTGGGGGCAAAACCTTTGTGGGGTTCGCTTGGTTAGCGGGGGGTTATACGAAAGGTCCTATCACAGCTTCCTTTCCGGGGTACCATGGTGGTACTCCGGCGCATGGGAGACCGAACTCACAGTGATTAGTCTCACACTGTTAAACCATGTTTAATGGAACATGACTAGTATAGGTGGATGGGTTGGGCCTGTCGCAACGTGGGGATAACGTTGGACAGTGTTGGATTCAAAATGCCTTAATTACTTAAATTACTATTGTTTTGATTGTGTTCAAAATTCCTATTGTTTGGAAAACCCTTGCTGTTTGCGTAAGAGCAAACCTTAGCCAAACCCTTGTCTTCCCTGCATTCATTCTCTCCCCCTTCCGGTGTGACTTGCTGAGTACGTGAAAGTACTCATCCTTGCCTCTTCACCAGAACCTGAGCAAGAAGCTGAATAAGAAGATGAAGTTGAGTAGGCTTTGTCCTGCACTTTGGAAGATGCCTATGGAATGGTTGAAGCCACGTGGCCAGCGTCGAGCTTAGGCTTAGGCCCCTTTTTCCTTTTTCCACTGCTCTTTTGTAATCTTTTTGTAATGTTTCTAAGACGTGGAACTGTAATATCAACGATTGCCGTATGTGTACCCTGGCTGGTCCTGGACAGGGATTTTAATACACACATAGCTTCGGAAATTGGGGTCAGAATTTCTGGGCGTGACAAAGGACGCCGGCTTGTTGCAGGTCCACCATGATTTGTTCCCCGGCGCATGAGGGAACGAAGGCCGAGCCACGGTCGGTCTCGTCTCCGCCCGCCGACGAGGATTTTGCCACCTTCTTCAATGATCTCTTGGGCACCATGGGCTGCAACCAAAAAAGTCATCGACCCTTACAGTAGCAGATGACGCACCGGCAATGGGGGTGGCGGCCTTGAGAGCTGAAGCGGTGAGGAGCCAGGGAGGAGGCGCAAGAGCATGGATGCGAAAGTTTTTGGAAATTTTTTGGCAAAGTGAAGGCGTGAATAAGGAGGGTGAAACGGCGGAGATTTAAAGGGAACAATGATTGGCCTGGCAGCACCATCTTCAGAAAGCGCGCGGCACCGTTATCAATGCACGCAGAGCGTCCAAGGCGCCTCGGCCCATCCGTCTTCCTAGCGGCCATGTCATCCCATTGGTGAATTAGAGCCGTCGGTTACCTAGCATGACTAACAGCAACCGCTTGGTCCCCGTCATGCGCTCCAGAGAAACCACTGTTGATCCCACCACTCTAACCGAGTGACAAATCTTTACCATCAGATCCGTGAGCCATTGGGGAAAAGTGGGGACCTAAAGCTTGATCAGCCGTTGCGTAATCTTGGTCTTGCTGGCCGTAATGAGACGTGATTGGCTCTTCGATTCAAACTGTCAGGGGACCACGTGTATAGCGCATGCCCCATGGGTCAGGTAACCGTCCGACGACTTTCCTCTTGAGATCTTCCTTCAACCTCACCGAACGCCATCAGCCTCCAGGCTATGGTTTCGCCGACTAAGCCATTAGCCTCTGGGCAATGGCTAAGTCAACTTTAGGACTACCATAAGCTTTTGGGCAGTAGTCCCGATGAACTCGACAACCATCGTCTGCCTTCGGGCAGTGGGCTTGCCGAGCTCGCTGACCGCCATCAGCCTTAGGGCTATGGCCGCTGACTCAGTCACTAGCCTCCGGGCTATGGCTAAGTTGGCTTCGGGACTACCATGAGCCTCCGGGCGGTACTCCCAACAAACTCGGCAACCACCGTTTGCCTTCGGGCAGTGGGCTTGCCGAGCTTGCTGACCGCCATGAGCCTCCGGGCTATGGCCTCGCTGACTCAGTCGTTAGCCTTCGGGCTATGACTAAGTCAACCTCGGGACTACCAAGAGCCTCCGGGCAGTAGTCCCGATGAACTCGGCAACCACCATCAGCCTTCGGGCAGTGGGCTTGTTGAGCTCCCCGACCACCATTTTGCCTCCGGGCTATGGCCTAGGTGACTCAGCTGTTAGCCTCCGGGCTATGACTAAGTCGACTTTGGGACTACCATGAGCCTCCGGGCAGTGGTCATGACGACCTTGGCAACCACCATCAGCCTTCAGGCAGTGGGCTTGTCGAGCTCATTGACCGCCATCAGCATCAGGGCTATGGCCTTACCGACTCGATCTCCGGCCTCAAGGCTATGACTAAGTCGGCTTTGAGGCTGCATGAGCCTCCGGGTGACAGTCCCGACAAGCTCGGCATCCACCATCAGCCTTTGAGCAGCGGACTTGCCAAGCTCACCAATCGCCATCAGCCTTTGGGCTATGGCCTCGCCGAAGCAGCCGTCTGCCTCTGAGTTATGGCGGGTCGGCTTCGCCGACCACTATCGGTCTTCGACGGTGATTAAGTCGAAGACGAAGGAAAGTTAGTACATCAGGCTTGACCCTAGGCCCAGATGTTCCATCCGACCCCAGGCTCGGGGGCTGCACTTGACAGGTGCACCTAGGTGGTGCACTTGCTGAAGCATGATCAAGGGGCTTCGGGAATCTGCTGGAGTCCGCGACCTGAAGGAAGTCAGACCCTAAGCTTCACCTGGCAGGTGCACCTAGGTGATGCACCTGCCAAAGCCCGATCGAAACGCTTTGGGAACTAGCTACAGACGACGACCAGGAAGAATTTGGACCCTAATGATGGATGTCTCATTCACCCTTAGGCTCGGGGGCTGCTGTGGACGGTGTTACCCCGGGGTAGCTCACAGAGCAGAGTCTAGGTCAGCTGAAGTCGGAGCGGTGGTTCTCGGGACGGGGTCAGCAGCCCAACCTCCTCTTGGAGTCGGCCGCGCTTACCTCCCCCCAGGTCCGACTTTGATGTTCCTTTCTTGACTTCAACTCATTAGCCCGACCTCAGATCTCCTCGGGAAGGAAGGCTTGCTTTGCAAGGTTCGCAGAGGATGCAAGGAGGGGACAACTCGACAGAAGATGACGTCACCCGACAAGACTGCGCAGGGGTACCTGCAGAGTATGGATCCCAAGGCAGGATAAGGCACGAGATGCCCATGGCGTGCAAGACCCGGAGGGATCATTTTGTTCTTTTTAGATATTATTTGAGCTTGTTTTTTTAGTTTTTTGTCTTAGTTTTTTTGGCCCCCAAGTCCTCTTGTAACTGTCACCCCCTTAAGCTATACAAGGGATGGCAGGGTGAATGGGCTGGGGGGATCACTTTTCGGATCGCTTCTCAGGTCGCTAGATCCAATCGCTAGAACACCCAAGAACTCTCTTCATTGTAATCCTTGTTCATACACCACCCCAACAAAGATCACTGGACGTAGGCCTATTATCCTTCGGGAGGGCTGAACCAGTATAAACTCTCTTGTCTCTTGGCTCGTTTGATACCCGAGTCGACCATCGGATCCATCGGTGAGATGCCCTGACCACTCTCTTTCACCTCCTTGGGTAGCCCCCTTGGAGGACTGCCGACCATCCCGTCAACAAGATTAGATTGGTTTCTCTTTACTTTAGGAAATAAATAGTAGATTGGATCAATTGAAAATCAGTTTCATATTTATCTCTTGCACCAATTGGACTCCTAGCCATCCACCGCCACAAACTGACGTGAGTCCGACTCCCCCTCCCGCTCCTAATCACGTACATCTAAATTTTGACTCGTGTCAAACACCTTGGTAAAATTTATTTTTATGTCAAATTTGAGATCTTTTTGGAAAAATGGAATCGACATAACGTTAGCATTCTATTTTTGCATAGTCTTATTTTTAGGGTTTGGACTTTTGCATTTGAGTCCCTTTAATTTTTTATTTACGTTTGAGTCCCTGTAATTTTATGTTAAGGTCCTTAAGTTGGTTTTTGCTAAAAAAATCAAAAAAGGCAAAAATGTGCTTCAAAAAAAGAGAAAAAGCCACACCAAATAAAAAAGAAGAAAAGAGAAGAAGAAAATACCGAAAAGAAAAAGAGAAATTCAGTTGTTATCTTTGAGATTTCTTTCATATATCGAGTATGCTTGAGTTGTTTCTAGTGTTATCTTGTGGTAGCGTTTGTGTCTAGGCTTGCATCTCTAGTTCGTTCTAACCTCGGACCAGCATGGTATTTGACTTTGAACGGTTATTCAACTTTGTATTTTCTGATTTGAGCATTTGCTATTCCTTAGTTACATATTTAAGCCTACCCAGAGCTCCACAAATTTGATTGCAGCCGTACAGCAGGTGTTTCCCGAGGCATCGATACATCCAACCTCCATTGGGGTGTTTGGTTGAGTCGATGTATGTCACCATTCCGCTTGCTTTGGTAAGAACTTGTAAGAGCTTGGCTAAAAGCTTGAGTGTGTGTGATATTTGAGCCTCCACTACATAGTAGTCGATAGGAGCGTACATATTCTTATGTATGTCTTGTTTGCTACTAACCATGGCAGGATTATGTAAGGGAATACGAGACAGTCATGCTCAACATCGACATCTTCATCGAGACATGATGAGTGATCAACATGACACATATGAGGTAAGTGATGTTGTTCTTGCTAAGATCAAATCTGCACTACCTTATTTTGAAGGAAATTATGATCCTCATGCTTATATTAAATGGGAGCTAGCGGTTGGCAAACAATTTAAAAAGCACAATTTGTCTGAAAAACAAAAGGTTATGTGTGCCTCTAATGTTTTAATTAAAAATGCTTCTTATGAATGGAAACATCTTTGTAGGCATAACGAAATAATATTGGAAAGACCTAAAACGATATTGGAGAGATGCTTATGTTTCCATGTATTATGCTGATATTCTATTCAACAAACTACAATGTTTAAAACGAGAAACCAGAACCGTTACTTCGTATTATCATGATATGCATGCTTGTTTATTATGTTGTGGTTTAGATGAATGCGAAGAAGCTACACAATTGAGGTTTTTACGTGGACTTAACAAAGAAATTCAGGACATACTTGCTTGTAAAAGTTATAGATCTTTTTCTCATTTGTTAGAACTTGCTTGCAATGCTGAATGTAAAATAGAGGACATGAAGAAGCAACAAGTAGTGCTTGTACCTTCTATTTTTTCATGTAGTGATGGCGTGAAAACTTGTGAGGAGCAATCTTCTATGTCTCCTATTACTAACGCTTTGCAGGAAGTTCAAAATATTCACCAAGAGGAGGAGAACAATGTTCTTGAGAAGAAAGGTGAGAAGCATGAAGCACCGAAAATATCTAAAGAGACTTTGCAAGCTAATGGTGCTAAGACGAGTCATGGTGAGTATTCACAAGTTGAGCTACATAGGTCCACATTTCATGCTAACATAGAGCAAAAATTAATGAAACCTAAATCTCATCTGCCTTTGTCACAAGTTGATTTGTTTGATGTTCATTGTGATAAAGAAGAATTGTGTGATGATACTTCACTTATATCCATACCACAACTAGTAAATAAATATTCTATACCTATTGTGAATTCTTTAGACATTGATTTTAAGCATGTTGTTCACGTTTGTAATGAAGTTGAGAAGCGTGAATTGCTATCTTCTTTATATTGGTTGAGCTATGTTCAGTTTGATGATTTTTGTGAGCTTGATAATTTGAAGAAGACATTATTCGCTAAGGCAGATTTGCCATATCCAACTAATGTTATTTCATATCTTTGGCGAGTATAATGATAGAGGAATATGTTCGGTGCATAAAGTTTATGTTTGTTCTATTCTAAAATATCCTTTGGGGCAACAATACTATGATCAAATATAGGGCTACACTAACACTAACAATGTCATGCAAAGTTTTTCTAGTTTCCCCCTATGCAACAGGGTAAGCCCAAAGAAGGGGAGCATTGTTGGTTTTGGCCATGCAGCATAGTCGTCGCTCCGTGTTCAACCATCAAACAAATCACCTCTGAATGCCATTACAGCAAGTCGGGGACGACTTATAGTCAAGAAAGGGAGAATGATGAGGACATCACATACTCGGATACAACCACGTGGGAAACTTTTAATTTAAAGGTGAACAAATTCTTTATTAAGATTATATTTGATGTTTTTGATGAATTGTTGTTGTACCATGATGTGTGTTCAGTTACATTTTCAGAAATACATATGTGGATCAAAAAGAGCGTTAAACACACATAGAAGACATGAATGACAAAAGAAGTTGATTGGGGACCAAATCCAAGTATTCATAACTTTATCCACCAGGTCACCACGTCACTTTTGGCCCAAGGAATAAAAGATATCTAATCCAACATGTTTTGGGGCTGGAATCAGACTACAGGATAGTACTGAATTATGACGGTTGCCACGGTTTCATACAGACTCCGATTTGGGTGTTTAAGTATTTCATGGAAAGCTTATGAAGTATAGTTTTCAATGGATCTGGCTTCACTCCCATATCTATTACGAGTGAGCCGCAATCATCAATTTAGTACACCTACCTTGTTCTATCCGAGGTGTTGCGCCACCAAATTGCGTTGATGGGCCTTGTATCAAGTCGAGTCCATTACGGACTCGTCCTAGGGATGGAATGCATCCCCACATTGTCCTTCCACCTATATAAATACACCTATAGCCGCCTAGAATAATTTGAGTTTTGTTTATGTAAGTTTAGCTATTCCTACTTCCTGATAGACATGTGTATTGGCTAGACCATCCATTCTATTTGATTCGGAACCCCACCTTTCTTGTGTGCATCATATCTGAATCTAATATTTGCAATTTGAGTTGTTGTTCATCTTGTTCTTGCTAGTTTTTCGGTTGCTTGCAAGAATAATCCTAGTGGTTTGGTTGATCATGCTCCACAAGATTGCATCAACCAGTGGAGTTGGTGTATCGGTCGCTAAGACACAATTACACTGTAGAATATTGTAGTCGCACCATGAACGTTGCTTTATTAAATCGAAGTTATCGTCTCCACCGAAAGATCGAGACACCCTATTGCATATGAACTAGTATAATTGTAGTATTACTACTCCTAACCATGCATATGGTACATTTTACTGATATACTACGTAGGCCATTTCAGATATTAGCATCGATACTATATACTAGTTGATGTGTCAAGAAAGAAAATCCTAGCATCGGTGCAAGTAGAAGCATTGATGCTTGGTGAATAAAAAAATGTAAATTATCATTCACAGTACACACAACTCCTGTGTTTTGCCATCTCCCCGCTTGTTCGGGTAGGAAAATTTTGAAAATACCCCCGCGTCGCCCACGCGCAGGCGGCACGGGGGGCAAAACCACCAAGCACCGCCACCGCCCCCTCCCCTCCTTTCCTTCCTCGCCGCGACCGGATCTCGTCGTTGGCAAGCCGGTAGGCGAGCTAGGAAGGCGGCGGGGGGGCCTCTTCGCGGCAGCGTTTCAACTCGAGCGTGAAGTGAGGAGGCGCAGCGACAAGCGATGAAGAGGCACGGCGACGACGAGGAGGACGACATATCCGGCGTGGCCGTCCCCAGATCCGGCCAACCCGCGGGAGGCCGCTCCTTTTGGCGTGAGGAGAATGTCGCCACTCGTCCTGTGGCGGCGCCAAAACCACCAGCGGCTCACGTTTCCCCACGCGCGGCGGGCGTCATTGCCGACGGTAGATGACTGCCTGACGCTCGCGTACTTGCGACCCAGACCGGCAACCGTGCGGTACACGACCGCGTCCGTTTTGCTTCCCGCCCATTGCTTCCCTGCCCTCCCCGTCGACGACCAGCTGTTCAACCGGCAACGTCTCGATGGGTTGGTCCCGCTGACGGTCGTGACGCGACCACCGGAGGAGGTGGTGGGCGTGACTGTGGAGGAGGCAAGGAAGGTGGCTCGTGCGGCAGAGTTGGAGGTCACGCGGGCGAGGCTGATGTCCAACGCATAGAGCATCGTGTCCGGGTCAGAATTCGCCGCGCTCTGCATCGACTCTGCCGGTGGCGCCCGTCTACGGCTGCGTTGCCGCCATCTCCTTCCTCCAGTAGCAGGTCTCCGTTTCACGAGGAGCTCGGCCATCATCCATCGAAGGAGAAGGGCGGGACAGATGCGCCGTGGGGATGGCGTTGGAGATGTGGTCGACGTGGACGACGCAGGACGAGAGGATGACGTGGAGAAGGGCGCGTGGCCGTGGGAGCGACAGAGATGTGAGCGGCGTGGATGGCGGCGGGGATGATGGCCGCGGCAATGACAGAGAAGAACAGATAAAATTAAAAGAGAAAATGGAAAGGAAAAAGGGGAGGAAAAAGAAAAGGAAAAAAGAAAAAAAAAGAAGGAAAAAAGCAAAAAAGCAAAAAAGAAAAAAATAAAAAAGGATAAAAGGGGGAAAAAAGGTAGAAGCGCGTCCGGTTTCGATAGGGACGCGCGTGGATCTGCCGCCCGCGTGGTCGGAGGTGAAGTGAGTGTGTTGGCGCGTGGAGAGGCCAGAGTCGTGATGCTGCTTTTTGATGTCGATGCGGGAGGGCACGTGGTGCGTAGACGTGGCCGGTGACGGAGGCCACCGGCGAGGTGCGGCCTGCGGAGGCCGGCATGGCGTGGCGAGACGTGGTAGACTAGTGGTTGCGGCCCAAGGTGGCATGGAGAGGCCTTGCGACGACTTAGATGTTCGATGAAAATCGGGGGGAGCAGGGCAACTTCTCTCTTGCTATGACGGCGATAAAAGAAACAGAACCATGATGATGAGTGCAGTAGCGGGCGTGGCGTGGCCCCCGCGAAGAGGAGTGCAGTAGCAGGCGTGGCGTGGCCTCCGCAAAAAGGAGTGCAGCAACAGGTGTGGCGTGGCCCCCGCGAGCGGCGAGAGGGTGTCCAACGGTGGATGTGGCGAGGCCCCCGCGTCACCCCGTCGGGTGGGGTTTAACGTTTGCGGCGGCGCAGGCGACGGTACGCATGGCGGGACCCTTTCTGTGCACGTCCCGTCTGCCTCCCCTGAATGTCCACTTGGCTTTGGGCCCCGCCGTAAGGTTTCAACGTTTTGGTTGTGTGCAGATTTGGTGGATGCCGCAGTGTAGGCTTCGTTTTTGTGGGCGAGTTCAGTTTTGTTAGGGCTGTTTGTGGAGGCTTGTTTTTGAGCATTTGCCCGCGTTGATGTCTTAATCCAACCGGATAAGTTTTTTTCTTTCATCTTTTTTCTTTTATCTGTCTATAGCCTTCCAGGACTGTAGTCTTGTATTTTTTCTGCTTTATCAATGAAACACGTGTTTCGTTTCGAAAAAATTGTAAATTATTATTTTAGCAAATCTACAAATTGAATTGTTACCTACATTAATTACATATTTACATTCTAATTGTTCATTTGAAAGCAACCATTAAAACTCCTTGTATGAGTAGGAGCAATAATATGGGCTGTAGATAGAGGGTATGAAGGGAAATACATATCTAATGCTTTACAACATGGGAATGACAAGCATTTTGACACAAGTTTCGAATTTTAAAATGATAAATAATTTAAAACGTACTGCGTACTTCAAAGACTAGCAATAATTTGCTTTTTTATTCCCAACTCATCCCTATATCGTTGGGCCTACCTAATGATATCATCGGTGCTAGCGCATGATGTAAGAAAATGAAAACGGACGTTCGTTTGATATTGTAATGATATGACAATTTTGTTTTAAAAGATAAGAAGTTTTATGCGTTTTCCAAAATACATTTGAACAAGGGAATGTTTAAATGTGTTTAAAAAATAAAAGTTTCTATATTTTGAAATACACCGGGTATCCAATACCATTAAAAACCTGTTCAGTTAATACTCAGAAGAGCGGAATTGGACGGGAAATTAATCCTCTCTAAATCCCTTTAATTTCTTTACGGAAAAGTCAGTGCCTAAAATTTCCAATGATCCGATCCCCTTGTCTCCTGTGAGCTAAGTCTCAGGGCCCCAGCCACAGATCGGAAGCCCTTTTATTTATCTTGCATTCAATACATCGATCCCCAAAAGGGCAAATCATAATCTGTCACCACGAAATGCATTCAACAAATAACTTCCAAGGGATCTCTCATCAATCTCGTAATCGTCATCATCAGCCGGCGCCATGGGCGCATGACACGTCGACTCAATGCCATGAGGCCATGACACGTCGACGCGAGACGAACGATTATGCAAAAAAAAAATAATAAAAGAAGCTGATCTGATCTGATCGTGCGATGGATCATACATGCATCAGGCAAGGCATGGAACCCTCCACCCAACAAAGGCCACTGTAACAAAAAGGCCTCCCTCCTTCGCGGGCGGCGGCTTCTCCTACGCTACAGTCTATATAACTAGCTTACCTATAGCTAGGCCCGAGAACCCGGCGCGTTGGCTGCACGTTACTATTGCCCCTACCTGGCGCCATGGGGCTCACACGTAGCAGAGCATTGGGAAGCTAGGATGGCGCCAAACGGCCAAAGCAACGACAGAGGCCAATTAAACACAGAGGAAAAAAGGTTTTGGAAATTTGGGTTGACCCGCGTCCGCTATTAAACCCCCGCGACGGCTCTGCTTTTCTCTGGCTTTTTCTGGCTCGCTGGCTCCTCTTCTAGACAAGATAAGGCATATTTACCATTTTGCCCTGGTCCACTTGCGCGTGATTTGGTGCCTTAGCCATTGATTAGTATTATAGGCTAGGATTAGTAGTAATGCTTTGCCTCTTCATACACATGACATGCTAGGGCAGTACTGCTGGCTGGCTGGCGCCTGCCTTCCTATATGAACCAACACCCATCGCCTTGATCCTTCCTCCCACCTCACCATACCACGTCTCTCATCCTCCCATCTGCTTCTTCCTGCCACCTCACATACTCACTGCAGTGCAGGCTGATCTCACACACACAGATCGATACAACTCTCCTTGGCAGGAGGCACAGATTATATTGTTCTCTGCTTCCGTGGAGGTGATGGGGTGGTGGGGGTGGGCGGCGGTCGTGGCGGCGGCGTGGGTGGCTGTGAAGGTGTTGGAGGTGCTGTGGTGGCGGCCGCGGCGGGTGGAGGAGCACTTCGCGCGGCAGGGGATCACGGGGCCGAGATACCGGTTCCTGGTGGGTTGCGTGCGAGAGATGGTGGCGCTCATGGTGGCCGCCTCCGCCAAGCCAATGTCGCCCCCCTACCGCTCCCACAACGTCCTCCCCCGTGTGCTCGCCTTCTACCACCACTGGAAGAAAATCTACGGTAATCCTCCTCCTCCTCTGCTTCTTAATTTAGTCGTAATTACTCCTATCTCAAAAACAACAACCAGAAGAAGACGTTGATGTTGGCGATTATCGGCAAGTGGCGGTGGTGGGCGAGCGATTTGCTCCCGGGAGATATGATATCGATATGATGGCGGCTTTAGGTGACATCCAGCATTAAGTGGCATGTCGAGCGGCTGGGGTTGTCTGTCGGAGTGGTTTGCCGTAGTTGTCTCTCGTTTTCGCTGTCCCCTGGTTGCAGCTTGGTTAGGTGGCCAGGGTCTATTCCCTACCCCAGACCAGACACACCCCCCTTTCTGCTCCCCCTCGCCACCCCCCGACTCCGACCTCTCTCTTGCAATTGCAATTACTATCATCCATACATCCCCCTCACCATTTACTCTTGCTCTCCCTGCGCCCGGCCCGGCCCGGCCGGTCCCCTCTCTTGATGTGCGTATGATTTTTAGTAGTAGTAGTAGTATATAGATATACGTATGATGCCGTCTTCTCCAGCAGCGGTTGTTGGGTGCTGAATTGCTGATGTGGTGGCGTGACATGACGCCCGGCGTCCCAATCATTGGACGCTTTGTTTGCTTGCGAATTTGCCATCGACCTCACACTAGGACTCTGTCCACAGGTTCCACGTTCCTGATATGGTTCGGCCCGACGGCGCGGCTGGCCATCGCCGACCCGGAGCTCATCCGGGAGGTGCTCCTGGCGCGCGCCGACCGCTTCGACCGCTACGAGTCGCACCCCATGGTACGGCAGCTGGAGGGCGAGGGCCTTGTCAGCCTCCGCGGCGAAAAGTGGGCCCACCACCGCAGGGTGCTCACGCCGGCCTTCCACATGGACAACCTCCGCCTCCTCCTCCCCTGCGTCGGGATGACGGTCCTCGACATGGCCGACAGGTGGCGCGCCATGGCCGAGGCCGACAAGTCCGCCGAGGTCGAGATCGACGTGTCCGACTGGTTCCAGGTCGTCACGGAGGACGCCATCACGCGCACGGCGTTCGGCCGGAGCTACGAGGACGGCAAGGTCGTCTTCAAGCTCCAGGCGCAGCTCATGGCCTTCGCCTCCGAGGCTTTCCGCAAGGTCTTCATCCCGGGATACAGGTAATTAGCCATTTCTTTCTCTTTTTTAATTGATAATTACCTCTGCTCTGCTCTGCTCTGCATCATTGATCGGGCTGATAATTATTACTATTCAGCATGCATCGATGCTGGTTGTTGGTTTCACTATGCAATGTACTAATTAATGGAAGCAAATTGATCCCGTGTCTGCCATTGTACAGATTCTTGCCGACCAAGAAGAACACGAGCTCGTGGAAGCTGGACAGGGAGATCAGGAAGAACCTGGTGACGCTGATTGGTCGGCGGCAAGAGGCGGGTGACGACGAGAAGCTCGACGGCTGCGCCAAGGACCTCCTCGGTCTAATGATCAACGCCGCCGCCAGAAGCAACGGCGGGAAGAGGTCGGCGCAACCGGTGAGCCCCATCACAGTAAACGACATCGTCGAGGAGTGCAAGACATTCTTCTTCGCCGGCAAACAGACGACGTCGAACCTCCTGACGTGGGCCATCGTCGTGCTCGCCATGCACCCGGAGTGGCAGGAGCGCTCCCGCCAAGAGGTCCTCGATGTCTGCGGCGCTGACGGCATCCCCTCGCGCGAGCAGCTAGCCAAGCTCAAAACGGTAAGCCACCTGAACAGCTTGCATTGACATCGAATTCTCCGCGCCCGGCGAGCCTGACGCTGACTTGCATTGCAGCTCGGGATGATCCTGAACGAGACGCTGCGGCTGTACCCCCCGGCGGTGGCGACGGTGCGGCGCGCCAAGGCGGACGTGGAGCTCGGCGGTTACCTGCGGATCCCGCGCGACACGGAGCTGCTGATCCCAATCATGGCCGTGCACCACGACGCGCGGCTGTGGGGGCCCGACGCGGCGCAGTTCAACCCGGCGCGGTTCGCCGGCGGCGTGGCACGGGCGGCGAGGCACCCGGCGGCTTTCATACCGTTCGGCCTTGGGGCGCGGATGTGCATCGGGCAGAACCTCGCCATCCTGGAGGCGAAGCTGACCGTCGCCGTCATCCTGCAGCGGTTCGAGTTCCGGCTGTCGGCCAGCTACGTCCACGCGCCGACGGTGCTGATGCTCCTTCACCCGCAGTACGGGGCGCCCATCGTCTTCCGGCCCCGCTCATCATCCCAACCAGCCTGTGAAAAGATGAACCCACTAACCAGCAGCTAGCCGTGTCAGTGTCAGGATGTCGTTGCTCTCACTCTCTCTATTCATCCAAAGAGGGCAGCAGAGAGAGATCATAGCACCAAGTTGCAGCGAGAGAATGATTCACAATTAAAGAAAAGAAGAAGCAGAAGAAGAAGCATCTTTTACTGTACTAACATATAATTAACCTGCCTGCAGAGGATGAGGATCCATGCATCAGCAGCAGCAGCTTAGATTAGGATAGGAGTTTAGAAGCCTTGCTGGCTGTATGACTCTATCTCCCAATTTTTTTGTCTGCATTCTGGGTTGATGATTTCTTCCTTGGATTGGAGGGAGGGTTTTGGTGATCAGTTTGGTGTATGAAATGAAAGATTGCAAAGTGTACACATGCCATGTCTCCATTTATTCCTGAATTTCGAGTACACGCCGAAGAGAGGCTCGATCGATCTGCCTCTCTCTGTCTGGTCCACGTGCTTGCGAAATGCATGGCAGAGGCCATTAAAGGAAGAAGCACTGGACACTGGTTGGTGGATACTCGTATTTAAGAGTGCCTTGGAAGGGGAACAAATGGTGTGCCACAGATGGGCAAGCGGGCAGGTTTGATCATCGATCCATTCATTCATTCATTGGCACTCACACACAGCATCATCTATGCTCTCGTAGTGCTCTGCCCTGCCTGGATCACAATGTCCACCATGCAGTTGCAGGCTTGCAGCACATGGATGTCCGCGTACAAGGCGTGATCCTTGATGTACGTTTTCCGGGCAAGCTGTCTACTGTCACCGGCCAAGCCGCGGGCCGGCGGCCGACGGAGGACCAGACTGTAGCTGCCGATGAGCTGAGCTGAGCCGAGATGAGCCGGGCCTCGATCGTCTCGTCATAAAGGCGTGGAGGAGGAGGGCTGGGGTCCTCGCTTGGCCATGCCAGTGCCACACTGTTCATCTCCTTTGTCAGACTGCGCTGGCTGGCTGGCTGCCACATTGTAATCTTATTATCAAACAGATAGATAAGCAGCCACACTCCCGCTGCTGGAATATGGCCTGGCTTGCAATGGACTCCAGTGTGTGTGTGCTGTGCTGCTCTCGGGATCTGCAAAACGGTTCAAATTTAGTTTTGGATCTGGATCATGCAAATAACAGCTCAGAGATTCATTTCATCCCGAGCACACAAGGACTAACTCATCTTCAGGCTGCAGCACACCTCTTTCTAAAATAACTTCCTGGTTCCATGAAGGTGCTGAACTGCCCTTGTACAGGGGAATGTCTTTCATTGACAGTCAGAATTTCCCATGGTACTAATACTAGTGCTATTAGGCAATCTGTAATTTCCCGGACGAATCCCTGCAAGTATGAGTGTAAACAAACAACCAGGTGGTGCACACAACGACACAAGCTAGCTAGCTGCTGCAGAATCATCTAGTACTTCCTCCGTCCCATAATTCAACCATTTATTCTAAAATAAATTTATTTTTAAAGTAATTTTCGAAAATTTTAAAAATAGAGAATAATTATATTAGATATAGATAAAGTAAAGAAATAGTTGCACTGAAATTTGATAAAGTATGGGTATTATAATTTTTGGTTTTGTATTGATATGTTTTTAGGATAAATAAAAAATAAATTTATTTTGGGAGGGAGGTAGTACATACTGACATACACCAAGCCTCAGGGTAAAATAACACCACTAAAGATGCCCTCAAGTACCTCTCATATGCCTTAAAAACTACAAATGATTGATCAGCAGAAAGAGAAAGGAGACGGCACATACTTCTCTTTGTGCCCCGTTGTACAGACTGCATCTGCATGACTGCATGCAGGTATTGACTGTTCCTGCATCACAAGCTGCATGATGCCAGCATGTACTAATGTATATGCATGCTGCCAGCATCAAAGTTTCAACTGCATGCCATGCAATGCATTGCAGAGATCCTTTTTTACCTCTATCCTGAAAAAAAGGCAAAGGCGTGGACAGAGCACAGAGCAGCAGCCACTACAGCACTGCCCAGGGGGAAGTGGAGCGCCGGGCTCTTCTCCCCACCTGAGGGGCTCGCCTCCATCAAACATCTTTCTCTTCGTCCCAAAGCCAACCTCGATTGGCCTAAAGGAATACCTAAGTCCAAACTAATGCTCCTTTATAAGGATTCAACATTTACTAATTTACAGTAAGGCCTCCTTTTCAACAAATAATATTTAAGGTTTTTATACATAGAAATATGTGAAAATGATATTGATAGATTTGTCATGAAAAATACTGATTATATTTTTAATAAATTATATGAAAATACAATTAGAAAATATAATGAGGAGACATGTGTGTTGCTCACTTTATCAATGTCTAACATAACAAGTAAAATAGAACATATGTAGAACTTTCTACAAAACACTTGTTCCAAACGGAACAAGCATATATGTTGTAATCGAGCTATATATGCGCTACACAGTGTTACACTTTTATCTATAATGTTAAAGTGTGGGATACCACATATAAAAACTGAAAGTTAAAGATGCGTGTAATTTTATCATGGAATTTGGACAGGGAGAGGGAAGAGGGATGGTGATGTTACGGGCAAACAAGAAAGCTCTAATAAATCTTAAGAGATCTCCAAAGGGGCCAAGGCCACACCCTTGTTTCTCTTTCAGGAGGAGCTGAGCTCTAGATGTGTAGCTCCCATGTGTTTCTGGTCCCCATACGGGAAGGCATGTGCCCAGAGGGCATCCATCCTTGATCCTTGCCCTTAATCCTAGTAAGACGGCATACTTGTAGGAGTATTAGGAGTATTCTTCTTCTACACAATCCATACAATGTGCCATAAAGAGCATGTGACACCCAATGCACCTCATGCATGAACCTTCACGATTAGAATAAACCAACAAATGATAGGGGTCAAGCCCTTCTGTTTGTTTTTAAGAGTAGGCTAATTAGGGTTAGGTACTGCCCAGCAGAACAGTCACTAGTGATCATAGTGGTTTTTCTCTATACCTTCCCTCTGGCTATGTAACCGACATGCAAAAGCATGCTTTATTATGAAAATCTGGGAAGGTTAGAAACACCTTTACCATCACGATGGCTGCCTCAAATGTCGTGACAAATGAAAACAAATTGAGCAATTTGTGGACGCTTTCAGGAGGAATTAAGGCACTGGGCAGCCTGAGTGCCACACTAGCTAGCTATGGCCGTTGTGCAAATCTCTTATGCAAAACATGGGATTGAATAATGGTGGACCACACTGCTGGCATTTGTAAATGACTCCTCTGTTTTCTTGGCATATATATTCACAACATACTGCAAAAAGTACACATCAAGGTTATGTTTCTGCATGCAATGATCATGGCAGGGCTATATATCTTTTTTTTCTGGACTCATCATCATTCATGTGATTGAAGCATGTGTGTAAAGATGAGAGGGAACTTTGCAGAAGCTAATGATAAGAGCAAGGGAGAGATTTGGACTTTACAATGGTTGGATGCATGTTTGGGGGAGGGGGCTGATATAGATTCAATGATGGATTTTGTGAGCAGAAATGGCCATGGGGATGGGGAGAAGCAGAAGCTAGCTAGTGGTGTCTTGATACCATGAAATCGTCCCTTGTCCTTTCAATACTGTAGTCCCTTTTGTTTGTTAATTTGTGCAATCTGGTTCTCCTCCTAGGGGCAATATACACACCTTATTATGCACTCACCAATAATCTCCTACTTTTGAAATTAAGAATCACCAATAATCTCTCCATTGTTGTATAGTGAGCTACTGCTTCCATCAAAAAGATTTTATTTCAGGCTATGCATCTAGACAGTTCTCGAGATGCATAGTTAAAAATAAATTTTTTTGAGATAAAGGTAGTAGTCAACTAAATGTCTAAATGTTTCTTCAGAAACCTTCTTTTCTTGCTCAATCAGTCTGAAAGATATAAAAAGTTTTTATTCAATTTGCCTTGGGGAACTTAAAAAGGTATAGCCTCAGCGTTGAATTGTCACTACAAAAGTGGAGATCACAGGATCATTATTCTATATTAAATCAACAGTAGCTCATATAGTATTGGAATTGCCAGCTAAAGCTAAAAATGTGTAAAACAGATAATGTTCACGTACAGTCATGAAGATAATTTGGTGCAGAAGGCCTGCTGCTTTCATAATTAAATGAAATATACACATTTAGTCCTGGGTGAAATACCCGATAATCTTTAGCCCTGTTTGGTAACATCAACTGGAAGTAAAGGTGATGACGCCACGTGACTGGCTCCGTTATCTTTAGTCCCGGTTGATAACACTGACCGATACTAAAGATTGCGGCATCATATGACCGGCTCCGCTATCTTTAGTCCTGGTTGATATTATCAACCGGGACTAAAGGTTTTTTTTTTAAATTTTGATCCAGATGTTTGCTGCTTGTTTATATATTATGCATATATATTTGTAAATACATATATATGCATAATACATATAGACTATAGATGCTTTTTGCTTGCTGCTTGTGTATATATTACGCA
This sequence comes from Oryza australiensis, assembly GCA_019925245.2. Taxonomy (NCBI): domain Eukaryota; kingdom Viridiplantae; phylum Streptophyta; class Magnoliopsida; order Poales; family Poaceae; genus Oryza; species Oryza australiensis. The sequence continues at coordinate 308,082 of JAIFGZ020000357.1, read as the reverse complement.
TATATATGTATGTGTAATACATATATATGCATAATATATATATTTATACATATATGCAGTATGTATAATATATATATATACATATTTTACACACATATACATGCACTTAATTAAGTAAATATATACATGTATTACCAAAATATATACACACATATAAATATACACATATATTGCATTCATAATTAATTTATAATGTTCTATATCATATATTACAAAATCTAATCTATGTTGTGGAACTAGGGTTAGCACCCCAATCCTAGTAGAACTTTCCCGTGGGATCAATAATCTGCTCGTTGATATATCCTATCAGTTCTTCTTGAGCAGCCTTTATAAATTCACTATGGGGGACTTTGTCCCTCACACAAAGAACTTGTCATTTGAATAAACAAAAAATAAATTTATGAGATCAATAAGAAATCGAGACATAATGTATGAATGACTGTTATACATACTTCAAGATCCTGGGGACATGTGACTTGGTGAACTAGACGGTGAATATAGTCGCAGACGTAGTAGCCGTACAAGTTCGTCCCCTACGCCTGTTTTGCACACTAAAAGAGAAACGACGATAGATTTAATATACATTTCTATTTTAAAACAAATTAATGATTCAATATAACTTTGGAGCATGTTACTCACGGAAATTTCATCCTCACAGAAAGCTTTTCTTTCCAAGTCCTACGAACCTTCTCACGGAGCCATGCCCATGCCCTACGTGTGGTTGCAAGCTAGTGAGTAATTGTCCGAGAACTGCATATATGCAATAGCAACTAAGATGGCATTACCTATTCAACACTTCAAAAATATTTGCGAAGGTATACTCTGGTTTATCCATTGAGCCGTAGACATGGTTCCGCTAGTGGCCAAGGTCAATTAGGAAAAGGACCCAATGGAATCTGCAAATTACATGATATGACATATATGAAGCTGTATATGTGTATGGGATGGAAATTGGTATGGAAGGTAGTAAAAACTCACGCTGTGTTATACGATAGAAGTATCTAGGACTTATAATGCTGCTGCACCAGCATATGGACGATATTGTCCTCTCATTCCGCCGGATATTGTTCTAATATTTGTGTGTTAATTTTGCGGGGGTCCATGAATCCTATTTACATCCATCCCCGCTTCATGCTCTCGTTGATCCGCATTCTACAACGTATAAAATAATTTTAGTCAGCTACATACAAGGAGCTAATGAACGAAATAAATTTAACTGGATGATACTTACAAAACCCGCATGGCTGTAAGAGAGACGTCAAGGGCATCCTGCTGGTACAAGTCGAAGATGTCCTCGAAGCTGAGCCACATGAGGTCACCTCCATCGAAGAAATAGTCGTTTGTGTACCACGCCGAGATCATCTCTGCACCATTGCTTGATGCTTCCATGTACCACTTGTGGAAGCAGTATATCTGTGTAGATAGATTCTTGAGATGATCAGGCTTGACAAGAGGTCGCCTGTCACGCCCCGATATTCGTTCGGGATTAAAAATCATTTAATAAATCATTTTATAGAAATTAAATTAAAAGGCAAAATAATTTATTAAGTGAAATCAAAAAGGAAATTAAATTTCCTTTAAAAATCATGGATGGAAATATTTTTGAAATATTTCTCCATGCCCTAAAGTATTCTCTGAAATTTTTCGTGAAATTTTGGAGCTCCAGAAATAAATTTAATAATACAAAGGGTATTTCAGTAATTATTAAATAAGTAATTAATCATTAAATGATCTGGTTTTATTTTTATTAAGTACTTTGATTGTCCATCTATTTTGAAAAATTTTCTTGAAATTATTTGAGCACTAAAAGTATTTATAAAAATTCAAAGATTATTTAATCGATTAATTTAAATGAAAAACAAATTAAAAATCCTCCTCCTCTTCTCGAGCCGCTTCCCATTTCCTTGAAGTCCAGATTCCCTCCCTTGTTCTCAATCCATCCCTGGCCCATTCCTCTCTCTCCTGCGCCACGCGCTCGTGGGCCGACCTTGTGGCTGTAGCCCACCCACCCTCGCGCGCGTCGCCAAAGTCCATCCGACCTCCCTCTCTCTCCCAATCACCGACAGGAGGGGCCCACCTGTCGTGCTCATCTCCTTCCTCCGCCATCCCGGCCGCCATTGCCGCTGCAGCCGCGTCCCTCGCCACCGCAAATCCCGTCGCTCCGCTCGTCCCCGCCTCGCCTTAACAACGGGATTCACGCCGCCGCTGGCTTCCCCTAAATCCCTTTCCCCGCGCTTTAATCATTGCCTTTAATCTCCGTGCTTTAATCATTGCCGGCCGAGCCACCTCTGCCACAATTCCCGTCGCCCTCGGCCACCCGCGCCCCTCCCCAACCTATAAAACCCACCGTCGAGCTCCCTCAGCCATTTTCCCTCTTCCTTCCGAACTCGCCATGCTCCCCTCGCTTCTCCCCACGCTCCTCCTCACTTTGCCACTCGCAGTCAAGCTCCGGTCGCGTGCCGCTGCCGTTTCGAGCTTCGCCGCCGTGCACCGAGCCCACAGCCGGGTTGCCGCACCGCGCCGAACCCCGATCGCTGCTCCTTGACCGTCGCTAGCCAACGGAGCTCCTCGCCGCCGTGCACCCAAGCCGCCGCCGCCATTGACGCTCTTCGGCCGCCATTTCCCCCCGTCTCGCCGCTCCCCGGGCCGCGCCGCCGCCTACCTCGGCTCCGTCGTGCCCTCCAAGCCTCGACGCCCTCCGTTGTCGCCAATCGCGGTCGGACCACCGTTCGCGCCGTAGTCCCGAGCACCGGCTCCCGCTCCACTCTCGGCGCCGTTCGCCCATGCCACCCTTTTCTACCGCGTCGGTGAGCTGCCTCCCTTTCCTCCCTTTCCGCCCCCATCGTTCCCGTGCTCGCCACGCCACCCGGCTGGCGGTCGCCGCCACTCCGCCTCGTCCGGCCGTTGGATCGCCCTTGAGCCGTTCCAGCCTTCGGGTTATCCGCCATCGACATGGCGGCCGCGGTGGCTGCGCGCCGCCCCGCCGTGGTCGGCGCCGTCGGACGTGGCTCGTTCCACGTGGCAGCCGTGTGGCAGCCACGTGGTGGACGCGTGGACCGGTCCCCGTGGACTCGGTTCATTGTGGACCCATGCGCTGCCGCCACCGTGGCTGACATCAGCCCTGTCCTGCTGACGTCAGTCCTAGCCCTTTTTCCTTGTAAAAAGAATTAAAAATTATTCAATAAATCGAATTAATTTCGAGAATTTAAATGGTCCAAAACTTCTAAAATTCATATCTAATTCATATGAACTCCAAATTGGTCCCTTCAAGTTGCAAAATTTATCTAAAATTGAGCTCTACATGTTGGTTTACTTTTCATGTACTGTTCATTTGATTTTTATTAGAGTTTTTTCTTGTTTCGTGTTCTAGTGTGTAGTTTTTGTCATTTGCGAAGTTCGTGCTCATGAAGAAGTGAAGTTTGTTTGAAGAAACAAGGCAAGTAACACTCCTCTTGAAGCATGTTGAACCTATTTTCATAAATGTTTTATAGTATGCAAATGAAATTGCATTGTTTTGCTAATTACATGGGATTATGGGATACCTATCTACTTGCTTGTGCCTTATTACTTGATATCCGTCCTTTGTTAACCTTGGATGATAATTGACTAGCTTTAGTCACTGATGTTGACTTTTGCTGGAATGTTATGCTTAGCCATGCTTAATTACCACTAGGTCACTAAATGGGATAATCACATTAATTACTCTAGTATCTGATGAGCTGCAAGCTTGACACATCTGGCCAAACTTATTAGTCGTAATTATCCCAAATAAAATATAACTTAATGGTGGGTTGTGGGTGCATGGTTTTGATTGTCGCACCCATGGCAATTAAGGACCGGTTCATGGGATACCCTGGAAGACGAACATTGCTTACCGCAAGCAAGAATGGGCCACTGCTAGACTCGTAATGTAGCTTTCCTCTAGCCAACGTTCCCTCGCAAGGGTGGGAGTGATGGAGTTGCAATCGGTCGGGAGCTTACCGGTTGTTGGGCTTCCAGATTCACGGCGGCACCCAGGGGGGCTTCCCACTGCCCTAATGAGAGTGGGGGCGAAACCTTGGTGTGGTACGATTGGTTAGGGGAAGTTATGCGAAAAGTCTTGTCACGATTTCTCCCTTTGCAGTCGTGGTGATACTTCAGGGCATGGCAACATGTGTGGAATCGTGTCTTGTGGGTAAAGTAGTGCACCTCTGATCAGAGTAAAACTATTCGAATAGCCGTCCCCATGGTTATGGGCGATCAACTAAATTCACCATGATTATTCTCACCATTAATAATTTGGCTTAATAATCTGACTTAGCTCATGTGGGAATGGTTGGGCCTGTTCAATGTGGGTTTAGTGTTGTTCAGTGGAAGTTCAATATTGACTTAATTAATAAACAATTTTCCCTGTTTTAAAACTAAAAATGTTTGCAACCACTTTTCTGCAAAATAAGCCCAAGCCTCTCATTGCCCTTCCCTCGCATCTCTGTATTCCTTGGTGTGGCTTGTTGAGTACTTTGGTTGTAATCGGCCTTGCAAATTCTTCCCCCTTCCAGAAGTGTAGTGCTTCTGAGTCAAAGACGGTGTTAGAGGACCAAGGCTCAGACCCTAGTTGAGTCTGCTTTTGGAGTGGAGGTGAAGCCCTGCTAGGATCGTCTTTTCCCGCTGTCGCTGCTTTCTTTCGAGTGTGAGGACTAAGTGCCTCTTTTCCTGTAAGTACTTATACGTTTTATTTTATGCTTTAGATCTGTGTATTAATTTGTCATTTTGTGTACCATGGTTGATCCCTCGATAGGGATTAAATACACAAAATAGTCTGGACATTTGAAAAAATTTCCGAGCATGACATCGCCCAAGTGTAAACTTGTATTTCAGCTCACCCTTTCGATTTCGGCACGTCCTAGGATTTGGTCCCTCGTTATTCCCGCATCTTCCATAAATTTTTTGAGTAAGCTCTAGTAGGTTGCAGCAAGGGCTCAAGGGATTTTTGAGGTTGATCCCCAAGTTGCGGGACATCGGTAGGATTGAGCAATCCACCATGAGCATAGAACCAATGCTTTAATCATTTCGGCCAGTTGGTTGTGTCCGGAATGATATCTCTTTCTAGGAGGTTGGCTTCCATCTGCTCCCATCTCGGCACTGCCTTCTGATAGCCGCCTGACCCTAGCTTGTGATGGTACTATTTTTTTGTTGCGTTGGCCTTGTTCTTCTCAATGACCGCTTGCGCTTGCTCTCCTATCTTGTATTGCACAAAGGCCTCCTAGTGATCTCACAGCTTTGGGAGTTTATCAAAGTCTAGGTTTTGGCCCTTCAGGACGTACTTATTGTGTAGTTCCTTCTTGAAGTTTCTGAATAGCTCAATCATCTTTTTAAGCATCCATTCCTTCACCCTGGTCTGTTCTGTGTCAGGGATGGCGAAGGTCTCTAGGATTGTGGACCATAGCATCTCCTTCTCTGTGTCCAGGAGATAGCTTTGCTCAACGCCTCCTATCGTTGTTCGCCGCCAGTTCACTATGCTGATGGGCACGTAATACCTCACTACCCATCCGCTGTGTGCCATAAACTTCCTTGCGGTGCCGGATGGGGCACATGGTCGACCGTTCTATGCCACTTCCGTTATGATATGTCGACCCTCAATTTTGTTGCTGACACCACGTTGTCCGCGTGCCCTCTTCTCTCCAACGGATGGGGTGCCCTCATTGCCTCCTCGTTCCCCTTCTCTTTGAGGTACTGGTTGGGATCCTCATTCCCCTCCTCAATGAAGTATTGGCTGCTCCCCTCTGCGATCTTGTCGAAGAGGATCTGTTTGTCTGAGCGATATGCCATTTGATTGTTTTCCTTCGACGACTGAATCAAGTAATTCTGAAAAGGAAAAAATTATTCAGTTAATACATGTATGATGTTCCTAAATCTAATATTCAGGTAATGCATATACTCTGCTCATTCGATCGTAAAAGTCGCTCTCTATAAGTTTTCACTAAGTCGTTCACTAAGTCATTCTCTAAGTCGTAAAATTCGTTCACTAAGCCATTCGTTAAGTCATTTTCTAAGTCATAAAAGTCATTTTCACTAAGTCATTCGCTAAGTCGTTCTCTAAGTCATAAAAGTCGTTCACTAAGTCATTCTCTATGTCGTAAAAGTCGTTCACTAAGTCGTTCTCTAAGTCGTTCTCTAAGTCGTTCTCTAAGTCGTAAAAGTCGTTCGCTAATTCGTTCGCTCAGTTGTTCTCTAAGTCATAAAAGTCATTCGCTAAGTTGTTCTCTAAGTCATAAAAAGTTGTTTTCACTAAGTCGTTCTCTATGTCATAAAAGTCATTCGCTAAGTCGTTCTCTAAGTCATAAAAGTCGTTCGCTTAGTCATTCGGTAAGTCATTCTCTAAGTCGTAAAAGTCGTTTGCTAAGTCGTAAAAGTAGTTCGCTAAGTCGTTCTCTAAGTCGTAAAAGTCGTTCGCTAAGTCGTAGAAGTCATTCGCTAAGTCGTCCGCTAAATCGCTAATTTGTAGTGGTCAATATATCACAAATATATCCCAAATATATATATCACAAAAATTAGGGTTAATAATTTGGAGTCGTTATAACAGTCAAAATAACAATCCTTCACATCCATATATTTCTAGTCAAAATAACAATCCTTCACAGTAATTCATATATTTTCAATTTGATTCACATTCAAAATAAAAAAATTCAAATAAACAAAATTATATTTTTATAGTCCTTCACATTCACAGTCCTTCACATTCAAAATAACAAAACTTCACTAAGTCGTTCCCAAAGATTATTCATAGAGATTATTCAAATTATTCAATAGCGTGCGGCGACGACGACGTTTGATGGCAACGACGAAGACGGCCACAGCGACTATGAGTGCGCGGTGGCGGTGGCGTGCGGCATGCAGTGGCGGCGGCGATGGCGAGAAGAAGGAACGACACAAAGTATATATATCGATCAACAAAAGAAGATTCGTGGCCTACCTTGTAACGCGGCGACGACAACGGGAGACGATGGCGACGCGACGGCAGGAGACGGCGGCAGCGACGGCTTAGGGTTCGGCGCAAGAAGACGATCGAAAATGGCTAAGTGTTTGGAGCCCGGTGGAGAAGACGATGCGCGCTAGGATATATATATATATATATACACACACACACACACACACACACCCCAGGATCTTCGGTCTTGGTTGGTGTCAACAACCAGGACTAAAGATATCTTTACTCCCGGTTGAAGCCACCAAAAAGATCCCTGTACCCCTGGTAGGTGAGAATTTTTAGTCCTAGTTGTTGCCTTCAACCGGGACTAAAGATATTTTCTTACTATTTCTAACTATTTTTCGTCCCGGTTGGTGTTGACAACCGAGAGTAAACATTAAATTCTAATAATTTTATTAATTATAGGTTTAAAACAATAATAAGTAATGCGTTAAACTCTAATAATCATATATAATTAACATTTGCCCTATTGAAAAATATTTTAAATTCTAATAATCATATGGAATTAACATATGCACTATTTAAAGATATTTTAAATTCTAATAATCATATATTTACTAATGGATCTTCAATAAATTCAAAATAATGTATTTCATCCATACAATAATTTACAATAAATTCAATAATTTAAAATAATTTACAATAAATTCAATTAATTCAATAGTTTACAATAAGTTACAATAATTTACAATAAACACAATAAATTCAATAAATTCAATAAATTCAATAATTTACCAATAAATTCAATAAATACAATAAATTCAATCAATTCAATAAATTCAAAATAATTTACATCGTCCATACAACAATTTAGTGCGTGATGGCTGTCCTCACGTAGTTTCTCATTACTAATGTTCCTTCGCTATGATTGTTGCATGAGTTAGGGGTGTCCTCATTTGATAGGAGGATGCTCAGGTCAACCGTCATCGCGAACGAAGGTTGTCCATCAAACTGATCGTAGTCTTCATCAGTCTTATCCTCGACTCCTACGATTTTCCTTTTACCTGGGACAACCATGTGGCGCTTTGGCTCGTTGGACCCTTTCCCCTTCTTTGCTTTGCTAGCCATGTCCTTCACATAGAAAACTTGCCTTACATCATTGGCAAGGACGAAGAGCTCGTCTGAGTATCCAATCTTGCTAAGGTCGACCATTGTCATCCCGCTTACATCAATTATTACACCTCCACCAACCAGCGTATCCCACTGGCATCGAAACAGAGGGACCTTCAGAGGTCCATAGTCAAGTTCCCATATATCCTCGATACTACCGTAATACGTTCTAGTCGTATCATCGTATCTCATGGCATCGATGCAGACAACACTGTTCTGATTCATGCTCTTTCTGTCTTGGGCCCGTGTGTAAAATGTATACCCTTAGATTTCATATGCCTAGAATGTGGTGATCAAGCAAGATGGTCCCCACGCCAAGAAAGCTAGTTGTTGGTCAATGGTCCCATTGCCCATGAGATGTTGTCATAGCCAAGCAGGGTAAACATCAATGTTATGGCGTGTAATCCAAGCATCCGTCTTACTGATGTTTTCGGAGGAAACAATCGCCAAGTGCTCCTCGATGTAAGGAGCCACCAAGGAAGATTGTTGCAAAACAGTCCAATGTGCTTTCCTGAACAATTCATTGTCTACGGTCATTATTGCCTTCCTTCCAAGAGTCTCCTTCCCTCGTAGTCTCCCTTCATGGATTGATTCGGGCACCCCGATGTGATGAATGTTTTGTTATTGTTGCCTGGACATTATAAGGAAGGATAGCCCGAATTATAACGGGAAGTAGCTGTGTCATCATGTTGATGAGAAAAGCTTCCACGCACTGGCCTGAGAGATTTGCTTTACTTTAGTGCAGGTCCAAGTTGATTGCCTTTGGTGAAATTCGGGCGTGCCAGTTGGTTAGGTCCTGTAACCAACAAAAAAACAAGAAATATGCGTTTGGGTTAAGATTAGATCCTACTCGATCGGCTAAAGAAATCAATAAACATATAATCACTATCCCAACACACGTTTAGACTAAGTGATTGGGATAGATCGGTAGTATACCGAGATAGTATAAACCACTTAGATCAAAAAGTGCATTAGTATAAAAATTATATGCATTCATAACCCAACCGATGTCGCAGATCTAATGTAAATCGGCTAGTACTCCGATATGTTTTATAAAAAGATATTAATCTGAGTTAAATGCGATAAACCTAGATCAATCGGCTATCAATATTACTTAACAGATTGATGCTGGCTTAGTGCATTTAAATAGATTGGGATCTTAATATAAAAGGTAGCTCTAATACATATAATAATAATTAATACTAAGAAGACGATTAAAACGGGTAAGGTCGGCTGAAACCCCGACACTGTCTCTAATGGAAAACATTATGACGAATAGAACTATATACCTCTAAAAGCGACTTAACAGTCGATTTGATGCAACATTAAGTACAAAAAGAGATACTAGATATGTATGGGCCAATGAGAACCCTCGAGATGGTAAACACGTCATATAATCTAAATCAACATCTAGATCTAACTCTATCGGCTGCCGTCTTCAGAAAGAACTCAGCCGATTGCGAGACAGATCTAGACATTGTTTTAGATTATATGTCATGCATGATAACTTAAGCAGTTTATAGCATCGAAATTAGAGTATCATGACGATGGAAGCAGTAACCCCGATGATACAAGCCACTTGTAACAAGGAATTACCTTGTTCGAGATCGACGTCGATGCAGCCCGAGAAAAAGCAAGAACTTGTCGAGAAAAGTAAAAAAGAAAAGGTTTGGCGATGCGTCGAGATTGTATTGATGTATATTGATATCTCTTTTATAAGCCCTCGGGTCTTATTTATACCCGAATACACAGTGAGTCCGTGATGGACACGATTCCTATTATAGATTAAATTACAAATATTTCTAAACAAACCGACATTGTCATGAAGGGAAACTATACAAAATATCCTAACTTAATAGATACAATTGCCGTTGTAGGACCTTATCCATAGATGGCAACATCTCTAACGTACTTCGGAAACCGAATCCAACATTCTATCCTTAAGCTTTCCTTTCAGGACTGGCTTCACTTCTATCCTCAATCGGAATCGGCTATCAGCTATCCTGGTCCGACTCGGACTCAGCCGACTGGCTTAGCAGCCGATTCGGACTAAGCCGATGCGGCCTCTGTTTCTCCGCAAATCATGTTTCTTCTCCGATTCCGCTTCAATCTTGGCTTCAAACCTAGGGATTTGGTTACCAAATTTGGTCATTAACACATGCCACCAAAGTCCGTGACATTGATAATGTCATGGATTTTGCGCAATCTCATCCTCGGAGAAAACCTAGAGCGTTTCCGTTTCGGCCGTTATCACACCTCTTTAAATAACACCCAAATGCTCTAAAAAAACTTACGCCGTTATTTGCGCGCTCAACACCCTCAGCAAAAATCCCTAAAATCTCTCCGGCGATCTCCTCGGAGCTCCCAACAAGCTTGCGGCAATTCCCCTTTTCGGCGACGAGCTCATCACCATTAATGGCGTCCTCATCTGCCCCTTTCGACACCTCATCGGTCGAGTTCGCCGAGGTAGGTTTTATTAACTGAATTTCTTCTTTTCCGCCCTTACTCGTTAATCCAAATCCAGGCTTCAATAATCTTAATTTCACTTTATTTTCATCTGTAGCATCTTGCTCATCAAGTAGCCATCCCCAGTCTGATCAATGAAAAAAGATACTACCTAGGGCCCATCGACAACACAGATCCTACAGACGTCATCAATGCCGAAACAAACAGAATACCTTATAGGATTCAAAACCCTAGCTTGGCACCATGGAATGGAACCTTCAAGTCCTGGCCTTCCACTGATAAATCCTGGCCGACTTGGTACAAGAGATTAGAAGCCAGCAAACAGAGTCGCTGGGAAGAAATAGGAATCGCCCAATGTCTGGCACTTTCAATAGCCGACCAGTCCAAGGACGAACCGCTCATATCGGCTACATGTTATTTGTGGAATAACACATTTAACGCTTTTCTCTTCCAGCAAGGACCCATGACTCCCACACTAGGCGATGTTTGCATGATAACTGGTTTAGACGTATTATCATCGGCTAGCCCCAATCAGCTAGAGAACAAAGGCCAATACTCTTTCAAGACAAAAGCCATTGGAGGCTGGAATGGATATATCAGTATGAACATGAGTACTGGATCAGTTAGCCCCAGGGAACATACAACCTTTCTAATGATGTGGCTGGAAAAATTTATCTTCTGCGGATCTAGCTGCGGCCCCACAACCAACTGGCAAGTTGTAGCCGAAGCCCTAGTTAATAAGGCAAAAATCCCCTTGGGCAAGTTCCTCCTAGGTCACCTTTATTAGACCTTGAATCAGGCATCGACTAAGATAGCAGCCGATTCAGTTATAGGCACTGGAGGCCCTTGGTGGTTCTTACAACTCTGGCTCGTGCTTCTTACGCAATTGACTTATCAAAACCTTTGTCCCGGGCCTTACCTCAAATTTCCGGAAGACCCAGTCTGGCTGACGCCAAATTCCCTTTAGTAGAGCCGACTAAGGATGATGATGGAGAAGAAATAACCACATGCAGGTGTATGTCTTTCGGAGAGGCTGCGGCCGTTCATACCGGATCCAAGCTGTCAAAGGAACTCTTAGCCGATTGGTTCACACTTTTCTATGATGGATTTGCTAAGAACAATCGAACATGGTTGTTCCATGGAAATTGCCCGGAATTCGAGCTCCCCATTGAATTCAATTTTGATGAACTCAACTCAGAAGAGCATCTGAAACCAAGGGAAATCTTTGCTGCAGCCATCAGCCCTTCCATTCTCCCAACCGGCATCCACCAGGGCCGAAATATCGTTACGTCATACAAATTTTATTACCCTGCATCGGCTGCCAGACAACTCGGACTCGGACAATTGCCGATTGGATTCTACTATGCTGATAAAATCCAAACGAGAGGGAAATAACTTCAAGGATAATGATGGATCGGCTGATTAACATCGAAAACCCACACCTTGGCAGCATAGGCACTCGGAATTAGCCTTGAAGAGGAGTTCGGCGTTTGACTGATGGTGGGTCGAATTGAAAAGACACATCTTCCACCAACCATCTTCCATGTACTTAACTACACTCCTTCCAGAGTCGATCCCTGATGTAAGTACTCTTCTTTGGTCAATTTCCAAATCTATCGGCTATTATCTGCCTAATACTTAGTCAATGCATTCTCTTCTTCACAGACAACCGATTCTTCTCCTCCCCATGAGAGAAACTCAGGGATCAAGATCCAATACGCTACAGGATGAATCCCAACTGGAGGACTTGCTCTATCAACTATCGACTTCAACGCACCAAAAGTGACAACACTCTTGCATGGCCAGACTCGTGAGGTGCTATCCAGAAAAGGGCCAAGCCGTCGGCCGCTGGTCAATCGACTGTTCAGAAGAAAAAAGCAAAGAAGAAACAAACAACCCCAGCCAACAGCTTGCCATCCTTGGACCCAAGTGTTGAAGAAGCCCTCAATCAAGAAATCATTGAAGAAGAAATTGACCAAGCTATCGAAGAGGCAGCAGCTGAGTCCAGCCACTCGAGAAAATATGCACAGACCCCATCGGCTCATGATCAGACTCAGCAAACTCCATCTCCTCCTCAACGTCCTGCTCGCCCTCAACCGGTACGCATCCTGAAATTCTGGTGACTTAAATTTGCTTGAAATCTTTCTGTTCTTATCCAAAACCATTTGATTACAGCGAAAACGATTAGGTCGTCGGCAACCACGCCCTGCTACGCCAGTAAGTTTACAACCCTGTCCTTCTCCTTTATGTTGGTTTGGCCGATTTCAACTAACACTTGTCTATGCAGCCCCCTCATTCTCCGCCGGCTGCCCTTCACGCATCAAGCGAACACATGCCATCGGCCAGGGATAGCCACCACGTCAAAGAAGAAGAACCGACACCAGCTCCCATGGCTAAGGTTAAAATAACCTTTTCAAGAACAAGCCAACTATTTAATCCTCTTGGTACTTTAGCAATGCTGAATGAGGTCTTTGCAGGCTCTAGCCGACATGTTCTCCTTCGACATCAGGGAATTCGTGGGCGAAGAAGAAGAGATCACTAGCCAGGCTCCAGCTCCTATAGCCGACGCATTAAAGGAGAGGCTCTCTGACATCGCTCGTCGGTTGGACAACCCATTGTACTACCTAGTCACCAACTGTGGGCCCATAAAAGCTAGATTTGAAGAGATCGAGAGCCAGCTCCCGGACAACATAGCTGACGCAATATCCCAAGCTGCCCATATTGATCAATACCGGCACAAACTAGAAATGGCAATGCAGCGGATGATTGACAAGAGGGCCAAAGCCGATCTCGAAACAATGATTGAGAACAACCGTTGGGGTATCATTGATGAAAAGGCCAAGTTAAATGAGCTAATTGCCAGGCCATCGGCTACTCAATGCAACATCGAGCGATTGAAGAAAAAGGAAGCCGAACTTATGGCCGAACTGGACCAGTGCAGGGCTGAACTTGCTTCCGAAGAGAAGAAGTTAACCGATCTCTCAACGACCATCGAGGAGCAACAGAACAAAGTAAAATCTTCCATTCAGTACTTGGGAGATCTGAGAAAGTCTCTGAAGCCCATTCCAGGAATCGACGCAACCGATGCTGAGACGATTACTCAAGTTGAGAACATCAAACAGAGGGCAATATCGGCCATCAATGACTTCATCGGCAGCTAGATCCATTCTTTTAATAGACCAGCTTTAAAAACTTTTGACAATATCATGTAACATATAACTTTTGTAGTCGGCTTGTTGACCTCAATCACATCCCCTTTTGCCGATTCACGTATGTCCAAGTCCCAAATGCTTTGAAAATTTTAAAAATTCCCCAAAAAGTTGAAGTCTTCTTATAGTTGAATCCATCTGTGATATTGTATATGCCCCCCTAATTTTGTCGATGATGTCGTCAGCATTGATAAAAGTTTTAATCCAACATTTATCGGCTAGATTGAGCCGATTTGGAAAGATCAGAGGGGGAAAAACTTAGAGTAAAAATGTCCTAAAGGCGATGCGTGTATCCGCACAACACATCGGCTAGAATGAATCGGCAAAACCTTAGCCGAATCACGAGTTGATCCAAATACTGGGATAATATTTCTTCAGATACTTGTCGCTGAGAGCCCTTCCAAATACTTCTTCGTCCAATCCCTGTAACATCTAGGCTCCCTTAGAGACGCATTTGTGGATCTTGAAAGGCCTTTCCCAGTTAGGTGACCACTTGTCGAACTTGCTATCCCTCGATCCGATCAGCAGTATCAATTTCCAAAGGATTTTGTTACAACTTTCTTGTTGTAATGACGAGCCACTCGTTCCTTGTCCGTGGTTGTCATATACAAAATTTTTTCCAGATAAAATAAAGTAAAGTTTTCCCAAGTTTTCCCAGATAAAATAAACTCGTTCATCGCATTTACGCATGCCCTTTTCGCGCAAAAGAAAAGATATTGCCACACATGCCGTGTAAACAATCATTTTCCTACTACAACCCCACTATATAAATATAGACCCATGAGCAGTCACAGCCATTTTCCCCTGCCTATGGAGAATTTCGGGAAGAATCAATAGGCCCGCAAAGCACCTTTGGGAAAGACTATCCATGAGACGAATGCCGCCCCAACCTAATACCCAGTTAGACACTATGCCCGGTTCTCAGCAGAACAAGGTGTAGTTAGACCCGAGACTACCAGATCATCTGATTTCCCATTTCAGAATCCTCCTAGCCATACATTTTCCCAAACTTTAAGGGGGATAGCACGGCTTGTTAATCCCAAGCACTCGAGACAATGCCCCTTTTGTCATTACTCGCCTTCGCTATAAACCGCCCCAGCGAGGGGAGTCTTGCTGTTATTTCCATGTTAGCCTAACGGACCGTTGGGAGAGAAGGTAATAATAGGCAAGGACTCGTTGGCCCTTACTTCCAACACCTACATACTTGCCCCTCTTGAGGTTTTACTCTTATAGGTATAAGCTCGACCGAGCCACGAATTGACCTCAGATTTTCCGTCATTATGCCGGATGGAGACCCGATGCCACCAAATCTTTTGTACCAATTTTCCATCGCCCACTAGAACAACAGGCAGCTACGACACTCGTTAAGGATGCCACTCACCTCCTCAGTAAAGGTTTTACTCAACCTTAGTTAAGCGAGTCATTTATACAACTTAGGAAGAGTTTAGAAATAAGAGTATTAAATCTTATATGTTTGAAAAGTTTTCAAACAACAAGAAGCCGATAAAAACCACGTTATCCGAAACCCCGTGCCCACTGCGGTAGTATCTTTCTCGGTGTATTCGAGTCATTTTCCCATGCACCTTTCCCTCCTGAATACTACCACCGCAAACCCTAATCGTCAATGAAGTCCACATTATCCTAACGAGTGTCCTACCCATCAGAATGATAGGATAAAAATTATAGGTACATCGAACCTAGTTAAACCTAAAACCCTCCGATCATGACACACCCCAAATCTTGGGGACAAGATTTCCTTTAAGGGGGATAGAGCTGTCATATACCCAAATTCTAGGGTCGACAAAATTTTGTCCAGATAAAATAAAGTAAAGTTTTCCCAAATTTTTCTAACCAAAAATTTTCTTTTACAAACCTAGGCGGGACTAACCTAGACTTATGTGTGATGAACAAAATTTTGGAACGGATATAAAACTTTTTCACTTACAACCTAGGAAAAAAATGCAAGCTCATGAAGAAACATGCATGCTAACATAAAGCCGCTTTGACTTAGGTCATTTACGCATATTCTGACTTTCAAAAAATTGCATCATATTATAGGCCATATAGGCATAGCCTAAGCGAATTAACTTTACCAGAGAGGCTATAGTAAATATTGGATGCTAGCAAGTGAACCCAAAATTTAGATCAAAGTTCAATGTCTCAGCCCAAGATAAACTTCAAATAATCCCCAACGACGATTTTGGGTGAAACCGCAGAGCGAGAGCAACTATACATAGGAGAGATACCCTAATTTTTTAGGTCAAACAAAATAAGATAAATTCACGGAAAAATCCATGTAGGTGCCAGATGCTATACACAACTTAACATAATTTTTGTGCAATTTAAATCACAAAGTTTGATGCCCAAACAAATTAGGCAAAACTGATTGGATATTAGGGTAAATAAAATCCTTATCGGCTAAAATGACAATTTGTTTAAAAGTATATTAAAATGCACATAAGTGTACCTGGAAAATAATTTATTCACATACTAGTTTAATTAACATGAATAAATATAATTTTTTCAGAATTTTTATCTTTTGTTTAAGCCTTTTAAATATAATAAGTGTACCCCTCTCTCACTCTCCTGCCTAGCTTGCCACGCCTTGACCCCACATGGCAGCCACTTGGGCTTGCTCCACTTGTGTACCCTGTGTTCCACCACTCTAAGGAAGGGGGACAAGAAGAGAAGTAGAGGGAGACGTGTCAGCACTGACGACGCCCACCGAGCTTGCTACCGCCAGCAGAACTCTCACCGTTTGACCCACCGCTTCGCCACCGAACTCTACAACCTTCCCTCATCACGTTCCGCGAGAGAACCAAGAAAGAATGCCCCTAGATCGCCTAGAACTAGCTCCATTTCCTCCCTGGCCGTAGGTGTTCGATGCATCCCGAGACCTCACTAGTGAGCAACGCCGCAAACCACACTCCGGAACACGATCCACTCCTCATGCCTAACCCGTTCATGCACTTGTTTTCCCATGCCACGGCGTGCGAGTTCATCGGAGCATGGCTATCACCGCACCGGGCGCCGCCGCTTGGGATCAATGGCGTTCCGGCCAATGTGGGGCAGTGCATGGCCGACGAACCGCGTCATCACCTCCACCGCAACCTCCACATCAATTCCCCTCAAGAATCCGAAAGAACCGCACAACATGAAGGGAGATCGGCATTGTCTCCGTCGGCTCCGGCCGGGTTGCCGCTGCCAGTGGTTTATCTTCCCCGGTGAGCTTGAGTCCAATTTCCTGCACGAGGAGCATTCCGAGACATCGCTAAGCCATCCCGCACTTCTTCTTGGCAGGGTCAAGGCCGGTTCAAGCTAGCGATGGTGACCCGAGGTCTTCCGCAGCCGCCGGACCTCTTCGTCCGCCGCCGCCCGTGACCAAGCCCCGCCAGCTAGCGCAAGGCCTCGGGTAAGCACCAGGGATCCCTAAGGGCGCATTTACATGCTTCTTTCTGCACTGAATCAGGACGTCGCTTGTTTTGCACCAGCGAGCCGAGCTGCGCCGCCGCTTGCACTGCCGCCGCCATTGACTTCGGCCACCGCCGACGATGACACCACCGCCTGAGGATGCGCAAGAAGACGGTGCACATTTTCGGTTTTGGCCGCATCGCCCGACGTGCCCCGGAGCACCGCCGCCGCCGCCGACAACGCCCGCCTCCCGTCGGACTGTGCTGCGCTGCTGCCTCCCCTCGCCATACCTATGACAGGTGGGTCCCACTTGTTTAAATTTGATAATCAGTGATCCAGTAGGAAATAAAAACTTGTAAGGTTCATCTTGTTAAAGCTCTCTCCATGACATGTGGACCCGAGGATCTAAATGTAATTTACCAAAATACCGAGGACTCTTAATGAAAATTCTAATTCACATGTGCTGAGGGATGCGGGTTGTTTTCTATAAAATACAGGGGCCTATGTGCAAATGAGCAATACACTGCTAGTGGACCCCATGGGGTTTTTATTCAAAAATATAAAGGGAAAATGGCAAAATCAAATCTATTTATCACAGAAAAATTGTCAAACTTATAAAATCCAATCCAACATATTTTGGGGTGAAACAAATTTTTGTGGATTCATAAAAAGATGAACTTTAGCTTAGAATTATAAAACTTGGCACTCACTGTACTAATTTTGTCCTAAAAATTCCTCTAAGTTAAATCACACATAGAGCTAGCCTAAGCTTACAAATTCATAGGAAATTCACTTTAACTTGTTTTTGAGCAAACTCAAATCCATCCCTCGTCTTACCCTCTATATTTAGGAAAAATAAAAGCATAGGGGTACCTAGTACCAAATGCCCTCAAAACCGTTAGTGCTAAAATGTTATAGTTTAGATAGGCTGAAACTTTAGGAATTTATATAAAATTCATCTTAAAATAAAAACACACATTTTCAAGTTATAAAATAAAAATAAAAACATGTGCTTACTGTGTAGCAATATTATTACTTAAAAGTTTAAATAAGTAATAAACCCTTTTATGTACCCTCGAACTTAAAATTGGTAGGAAATACATTTTAAATCCATTTTGGGTGAACTAAGTTTCTATAAACCCAGAAAGTAATGAGTTTATAAACCCAGAAAGTAATGAGTTTCAATTAGGTAAAGTAAAATATAACAACTCGTATACTAAAAATATAGGAAAACCTTAAATAGTTGACTTAAGTGCTAAATCACAATAGATAGATTAAGCAGATTAAGCACTAAATGTAAGTGTGCAAATGTAAGTGTGCATATATGTATGTATAAATTGTATCCTAGCTCTAAATAAATATAAATAAAACATGTTGGACCTAGCTCTAAATAAATATAAATAAAACATGTTGGACCAGTGGAACCATAGAGTCCATCCCTACCACCAAAAACATGGCACCCTTAACTAATACATCACTTCCTAGGTTAATATGTTAAAAAGAATTAACTTAGAGCCCTCTCTAGCCTACACATAAATGGTGGATATATCACTACAAAAGGCTCATTGGTGTCGCCCAAAAGTACCTAGGTTAAAACAAATCGGCACCTACAATGCATATAGGTAGCATGTAAAGAATAGGTGCTGGTTCTTGTTAATAACCGCCACCTATAGTGCGAAATAGGTGTCGGGTGAACAGTAAAACCGGCACCTATAGTATAGGTGGCGGTTCTTAAAAGGAACCGGCACCTATTTGTCCTAAATTGGTGTCGGGTCAATAGTAAAAACCGACACCTATACTTTAGGTGCCGGTTTTGCTCATCACCCGACACCTATAAGGTTCCTTACGCTGTAAGCTGCGTAATATAGGTGCCGGTTGTTGTTAAAAACCGACACTTATATTCCGACCACATATAAATGCCACCTTTCAGCCACTTAGCTCATTTTTATTCGGTCTTCATGTGTAGAACGAAACAGAGGGGGGAAGGTTTTGCCAAAAATTTTTAGAAAAATTAAAGGTTAGTATATTTTAGTTGTTTATTATTTGTGTACGTGATTCTTTATGATATTCTTTTATGATTTGTGTGTATATGCTAGTAGATGCATGACACCATTTATGTCATTTGTTTCTCTTTCTTTAATTCAAAGTATTTCGGATTGTCAAATTTGAAGAGACTATCAAATTTCTAAGTTCATATCCTTATTAGCCTTTGTAGGTTGTCTAACTTGTTTCCTTATGCGAATGGGGGCGCTTGAATGTAGAGCGATTTGTAACAAACTAGCATTCCTCGATCCAGCGATTGTCAACTCCAATCGATTGATGGAGGCCCAACGTCCCAAAAAATGGTGTTGGACTACCTGTACAGCTCCTTTGTGAAGCTTCAGGACATGAATACGATTCTTCTGCCCTACAACTTTAAGTAAGTGAGGCAGTTATCGTTCCACCTACCATTTGTCCTTACTCGGTGTTAATTGCCATGTCCCTTTGTATGTAGGAACCACTGGTTCCTTTTTGTGATCCATTTAAATGATTCCAAAATCCTCGTTCTGGATGGATTGAGGAAACCGCGAGAAGATTTCCAATCCATAATTGACATCCTCAATAAGACACTAGTGAAGTATAAGAAGAAGTGCATTCGACACGCTCCTGTTCAAATACATTCCGGTAACTTTGCCACCCTTGGTGCCAACGTCAAGATCAAGGAACGAGCACATGTGGGTTCTACACGATGAAATTTATGTGGACTTTCATGGAGATCGACAACTGGAACATTACGGATGCGGAGGTTCGTCAATTTTTTTAAGACGGAAATACGCGTTTCTAAACTCATAGTGCGTTTTCACATATTCAATCATTTCATTTGCAGAAACTTAAGCTCCCAACAAGTAACTTGTTGCCACATGTTTGCTTCGCCCTCGTTGAACAACTTTGCGGGTTAATCTTCGAACATGTCATCCCAGAGACTGGCGCATATCATGTTTCATGAGTGGGTTTCATCATTGGTTTTCTTCAAGAGTGATCTTGTTAGTATTTTATCATTATATGTTTCTCATCAAATCTTAACTTCAAACTCAATTTTATCATGGAGTAACACAAAAGACAAATTTCGGATGAATGGACTATTCATTTAAAATTTGTCGTTTTCTCTCTTAAACGAAGTTGAGTTTAGACTTAAGATTTGTTATGAATGTATTTCATGCATATATCTATCTTTATAATTTTTTTTATAATTTTTTTCATGAATATGATTTTTACGGGTTTTTACGGATTTATTTATTTATTTATTTTTACGGGTTTTTCATGAATATGATTTTTTTCATGAATATGATTTTTATTTATTTGATGGTTTTCACCAAATATTTTCTCATAATAATTATCACAAATCACAACTATTTAGCCCTTCATCCATACTCAGTTCATGTTTCACCAACAAAAAAGTCTGAATGTGTTGGAATGCATTGGGTAGTTGCTGGCACCTGTTGATCAGTAGACTATTTATTGTCCTAGTAAGTTTTTTTAGAGAATATTTGATGATTTATTTCCTAATAATTCGTGTTCACCTTTTGCAGGTTCTTCAAGGTGATGATTGGGATCGAACCCTGGTAACCTTGACTAATAAACTTGGTTTAAATCCTTTATTAGAAAATCTTAACTAGTTCTTGACTAGTGGCTTTGTTGTTAAGTGTTACCAGATCCTAGAGTTCATTAGTGTTAACTGTATATATTATGCCAGATAGCAAGAAGGATTGCCATTCCATACTTAGCTTTGATGGGCTACACAATTTTGATTCATTTGGGATGTTTCTGAGCAGTGACTATAACAAAGCAGTGAGCTGATCTGTGTATGAACTGTGGATATTGTATATGAGCTGTGGATTGTATGAGCTGTGGATATATCTGATTGATCCTTACTTTTGACCGTGTGGTTTTTGTATGAGCTGTGGATATTGTCAGATCTGATGTATGAACCATTGCAAATGTTGTGTGACTGTTGTATGGAATAAATGTTGGGTGGTTGTATGGAGGAATATTTATGCTAAATATAATTTTTTTTGTACGTTCAGGAAAATACGTACCGGTTTTTAACAAAAACCGGCATCTATTATACCAATAGGTATCGGTCTCAAACAAAAACCGGCACCTATTACGACCAATAGGTGTCGGTTTGAAGTTAGAACCGACACCTATTAGTCATAATACGTATCGGTTTTGTATTGAGAACCGATACCTATTAGTCGTAATAGGTGCCGGTTTTTAAGCGTGGCCGGCACTTATTAGGCCGAATAGGTGTCAGTTCTCAATACAAAACCGGCACCTATTGGGCCTAATAGGTGCCAGGCGAAGAACCGGCACCAATGACTTTGGTCATTGGTGCCGACCAATAGGTGTCGGTTACGAAACCAACACCTATTGGGGGTTTCGAACCGCCACCTATTAGGCATTCTGTACTAGTGATAATATAAACCCTAAATTGTGAACTAAGACTAAATTTGTTAACTAAATCATTCATTTTCATACATCCATAGCAACGAAACATATTCTGGACCTAACATCCTTAGGCTATGCGCATAAATAATGCTATGGGCCTAAAACACGTAATAAATCGTTTAATACATAGAAAATTCATATTAACTCTAAAAATTATGAAACCAATTGTGTTAGACTTAGAAAACACTTCCCCACACCTCCGTGAAGTAAAACTAGTACAGATCTAAGTTTAGAAGCCCTGTCCAAACAACACCTAACCCTAAAATGCGTAACTCCTAAACGAAATAAGATAAATTGAAAATTATTTCACCTAAATTCATTTTAGATTAGTACCTACTCAATGTGTAAAAATCATGCATTTTAGAGCATGTTGGATTTTCGTCTGTTTTCAATATTTTAATCGCATATCGTGTGTTTTATTTAGATGATTAGGTAAACGGAGGAGTGGAAGGAGTGCTAACATTTTTTCCAGACCAAGGCAAGTTCGGCTCTCCTTTGAACACATCGCTCCTATGTTTTTGGGCAAAGTATTTTGTTTGTAAATGTGCATGCGTGTTTTATCGTATCATCGTTTTAAATTGAGATTGGTAGATGTAACCTAAAAATATGCATGTAACCTTTTGAAAATGCTCCCTTGCTGTTTTGAACCCTAGGAAATAAATTAAAGTACTTATGTGAAAGTTTGCTATGCTTTATTAAAATGGTATGCTTAGCCTTGCTTAGTACTTTTCGAAAGAAATAGGCATGGGTTGTTTTCTAAACCCCTTGGGAGAACTTTTGTGTGTTCTGAAATAAATGGGGAGAAACCCCAACTATTTGCGAAACAAAAGTTAAAACTTGATTATTAGACTTGGGCGGCAAGTGGTATGCGATTGATGTATTCGTATACCGATAGGGGGATTGTTTGCCCGAGTCGATTAAGGACTGAACTACATGTTATTCATTGTGTATACCGTACATCCACATGTGCTAGTATGGGATAGCCTTAGCCGAGTAATCTATTTAGAACTAGCGTTGCATTATGGTAGGCCGAAGTGTATGGGTTTGGAATAACCCAGAGGAACTTTCTATTTACCCCATCGTGGTATTTTAGGCGACTAAGTCTATCCAATACAACGGTATCGTGCCACGTGGGTGGGTTCCCTGTCGTGTCCACCACCACGGCGTTAAGTTAAGGCGTGGGCCTGCCACTTAACGGTTCTGGGTTATATTTCTAGTATGCCCAGGATGGGAGAAACATGTATCGTGCTGGTACAAGGCTAGGGACTAAGTAGTGTAAAGGCTTGATTATGACCTCTAGACCACATTCACCATGAAAAGTGTGGTAGTGCGTCGCGAGCACAAAACAAACTTGAGTGTTCATATCATGTGGGTAAAGCTGTACAAACTCTGCAAAGTTAATAAAACTAATCGATTAGCCGTGCTCACGGTCATGAGCGACATGATGATGTGTCATGGTATAATTTTGTGATTTTGTGTTTTTCCCTAAATGGTCTTGAAAATGAAACGTATTATGTTGGAAATAACGTTGTTTCATACTTTATATTGGCCTTACCCCTGACGTGGGTAAGATGATGAAATTTATCTAAGTATATATGTCTATATATATATTTTTTTGATTAAGTAAGCTTTTGATAAAGCCATGCCATGTTTAATAAAGTTTGGCGCTTGCTGAAATTGTTTTGTTGAAACCACGTTGTAAGATACTTGCAAACCAAAATTAGCCTTATGCTGAAATTTAAACCACTATTAGCCTTTTCCTTTGATTTAGAGCTAGCATGTACTTAGGTTTGATTGGGCTCTTGCCAGTATATTATTTCTAATAATGTACTGACACTTGCGATTGGAATATCCATTTTGATGCAGGATTTAGACCTAGCTTCTGAGGGATGCGGGTGTTCGGTTGCTCTTCTAGGATGAGAGCTTAACGTGGTGAACCCCTAGTCAGTGTGCTTGTGGAATGGGTAGTAAGTCACTGTTGTTCGCTGCTCTCTGATATATTAATTTGGCCGGTCGGCCTATGTATTTACATAAGTGATGTAACCTTTAAGTGCTGTTCAATTCAAATGTATTCGCTATGTAAATTCAAGTGTGAATCTAGCGCACATCCTGGGAGCTAGATTCATATGAGTATGAGTTAGGAATAATTGATGCGTCGTAGATCTTTAGCTATTTTGTTAAGTCTCCTGAGTGTGTAACGCATCTGGTCGCCACCTTCGAGTGGTTTGACGGGCACACTTCAGGCTGAAGTTGACTGGCAGGCTAAAGGCCTAGTGATGTCTCATTTATCCCTCTCTCGGGACTCTGGATGTTTTGTTATACTTGCCATATGGGCTGAACCAATTCAACCCATATTTGCAAATAGAACGGAGGGTCCGGACGTCTCCGACAGTGGTCACCTTTTCCAACGCATGCATCCTTGATAAAACTAGGTCTTCTGATTCATCCACCATGAGATTATAATAGTCATCGGCTGTTAGCTGATCTTGTAGTTGTATCCTTCCTCAAGCCGATGATGTTTTCCCATGGCAGAACTGCTTCATGCCCATAGACCAATTTATATGGAGGCACCTGGATGGATCTATGGCAAGCCATCCGATAAGCCCACAATGATTCGGCCAATCGGCTGTGCCATTGCTTCGGGTACTCAGTGATCTTCCTCTTTATCAATTTGATCAAACTCTTATTTGAAGCCTCTGCTTGCTTGTTAGCCTGAGCATAATATGGTGAAGAATTTAGCAGCTTAATCCCCATGCTATCGGCAAACTGAACAAACTCGTCGGAGACAAAGATAGATCCCTGATCCGTAGTGATAGTTTGAGGGACACCGAATCTATATATAATATGCTCCTTCACAAATTCGATTGTGTCTCCAGAGTCAACCTTCTTCTTCAAGGGAATTGCTTCCACCCACTTGGTAAAATAATCGGTTGCCACCAATATAAATTTATGCCCTTTGCTTGAGGGTGGATTAATTTGGCCGATCATATCGATTCCCCAACCTCTGAACAGCCAAGGCTTGATAATGGGGTTCATAGTGTTAGTGATATGCCCTAGAGACAACATGGAGATGTTGGATATCACGTCAATGTTTGTGTATTTATGAATAAAGTGTTATTCAGTTCCATGAAATAGACATCTGGTATTGATCAATAAGTACGTGACTTATTTATGAGACTCGATATGTATGAATCTATTTCTAAATGATCCCTGATCATATGTCATATTATTGGAACTAATATGATTCTAAGATCGGCATGTTTATGATTGATGATCATGTCTCATAGATCATGGGTATGGAGATACCAAATCAATAAACATGGACACATGTGTTAGAGAACACATTGTTGGATAGACCCACCATGAGACACTACAGGAATTAATGTGCCATTAGTTGGTCTCAGGTAGTGTTGGTACAAAGTCCTTAGACCTGAGATCACCATGGATTCCAACATGTGTAGTAGCCTACTTTGGGACTACCAAACGCTATTCCGTAACTGGGTAGTTATAAAGGTAGTTTTCGGGTTTGGTATGAAACATGGAGTGGGATGTGAGTGATCAAGATGGAATTTGCCCCTCCTTTGGGAGAGATATCTCTGGGACCCTCGAGGTAATGGATTATGGAAATGCATGGCCATGCTAAGTTGATTGAGGAGTCAATCAACGGATGATAATCCAATACGGTTCGAGTGAATGGTTAAGCTATTGAAGGGATGGCACACATCTTGCCTATAGCTTAATTGGTATCGTGAGGCAAAGGGATTTGTGTACACATTACAGGTTTAGAGCCGATATTATATTCTTGTATACTATGGTGTCAATATGTGCTGCTAGGCGCCGCTGTTCACAGGTCGGCTGAGTTGGACTCGAGCCGACGGTCGGCTAAGTTAGACTATAACCGAAACCGAGTATAACTGAACCTACAGGGTCGCACGCTTAAGAGGATAGAATAGATATTCGAGTTGGACTCGGATATGGCTCGATCGGATAGGGATCTGATCGGATAGAGTCCTATGGGCTTACGACGTATGGGCGGCCAACTCTGTGAGATTCGGATAGGATCCGATTTAAAATAGAGTCCTGATCGGCCACTAGTCCTAGTTGGCCAACTCTATATAAAGGGGCGAGGGGTGGAGAGTTGCAGCATCGCATTGAACCGAATCCGCAACAGAAGTCGCCGAGATCAATCTCCACGGAAACCCTCCCCACTTTCGAGCCAAACCCTAGCCTTGCATCGCGTGCTAGCACACGGGTGTTCGACGTTCGTCCCCGAACGTGTGGATACCGGTAGAGGCGCCGCTACGTTGCACGCCGTTGATCGGCCGGAGGAATCGCCGCGGTCGAGCGCATCGGAGCGAGGCGCGAGAACACGCCGGACGACTGACGGCCGTGCATCTGCGAGCCGGCTGACAGAATCGGCCGACCTTAGTGAATTGGTCATCGCCAAACATTGCCCGGATCGGATAGTCCTAATTGGCTATTTCCGCTGCATACTCCAATCGGTAACGATTTGTCGACCCTTACTTTCAAGTGTTCCTGGTTTGCGCGGTAAAAAGTTTTTGTTTTCGTCTAGCGTAGCCTCCACGTAACCCTTCAGTGGTATCAGAGCTAATCTTGCTTAGTTCGGGTTTTAGATTGGATCTGGAACAAGTCTTGCGCACGGGTTGATTAGATCAATCGGTTTTATGGGATCTGTTGAGGAGAGTAGATGGTAATCTCGTAGTCCGATCTTGTTTGCTGCCTCGCGCCTACGCAAACCATCTCCCTTGATAGTGTATCAGGATGGCATAATGTGATTATGCCGACATGGTTTCCGTAAGCGATTTCGTAGATTGGATCTATGAATTTCGTGTGGTCCCCCTTATAGGTCGTCTCGATGCCGTATCTCTGCGATAGGTAGAAAATGTTTCTACGCCTAACTTGTTTTTGCAGAGAATGCTTTGAGATGGTATGGCCCTATTGTATGTATAAGATGTATGAGATGCATGTGATGCATGTACTATTCTTTCATATGTGCAATCCTCGTAATATTCTTTCATACGTGCAATGCTTGTAATATTCTTTCACGACTGCGAGTCAATGTAATCTTCAATTAGAGCTTCGTAGTAGTAGCCTAGTTTGAAAAATCAAGCATCATGCACATTGGAAGATGGTGCCGAAGATGGAGATCCTCAGCGCCGACATGGAGATGGAGATCACCATGTGAAGGGGGCCATACTATTTCATTATATGCTATTCTACTTGCTTTCATATGTGATATGTTTGTTTGATAGGATAGCATCCTCGCAAAATTAAGTAGTAATGATGCCCTTCCAAATGTTGTACTCGTCCACCGTTATGCTCGTCAATGGTGGGTCCGCCAAAGCAGAGTGCCATTCTCTATCATAACACGAGGGGGTATATGTCAGACATATACAGTAGGAGCATTTGGTTTACTTAACAAGGCTATCAAAACAGTTTTGGGCCTTGGGGCATAGGTTGGGGCCGGGCATGGAGATGCTACACCAACAACAAGAGTCACATAGAGATGTGATTAGCAAGGAGTTGCTTACCGATGTTATTAATTTTCTAGCAAAGATGCCAAAGCTCACTAGAAATTAACTAACATGTGGATCTTAACCCAATGCGTAACCTAGAGGGAAGGTGTAAAATACGTAATGGGAGTCTAATGTTAAATTGTTTAACAATAGACATAGCATAAACATTGTGCTAAACTTTGCTTTTTCTGTTGTAGAATAAATGACGGCTAAGACTACACCCAGACCTTTAATTTGCGATCTATTCTCGAAAAGGAAAAATTAAATGGAACAAACTTTATGGATTGGTATCGCAACTTGAGAATTGTTCTCAAGCAAGAGCGTAAGGAGTACGTTCTTGAAGTACCTTATCCGAGGATTTGCCTAATAATGCCACCGCAACCGCACGGAGGGCTTACGAGAAGCACACTAATGATGCCCTAGATATAAGCCGTCTCATGCTAGCTACAATGTCCCTTGAGCTTCGAAGCAATATGAGAGCATCGATGCTCACACTATTATTCAGGGGACTCGCGTGACATGTTTGAGAACCAAGCTCGGGCCGAGAGGTTCAACACCTCAAAGTCCTTGTTTGCGTGCGCTTGTTGAGGGGAATCCCGTCACCCGCATGTGATAAAGATGATTGGCTATATCGAGAGTCTTGAGAAACTAGGTTTCCCTCTTAGTCAAGAGTTGGCTATAGACGTGATTCTCCGCCGCTCCCTCCGAGCTTCGAGCCATTCATATTAAATTATCACATGAACAATATGGATAGAACCTTGGCTGAATTGCATGGAATGCTAAAGACAATGAGGAGAGTATCCAGAAAAACGATCATCATGTGATGATGATGCGAAGGCTAAGCGCAAACCACTGTCAAGAAACTTTGCACCAAGAGGAAGCTAACTCCCGATGAGATCATGAGTGCCTCCAATGCAAAGAAGGGCAAGAAGGGGTCGGCGGCATCGATGCCGTTTGCTTCTATTGCAAGGAGACAGCCACTGGAAAAGGAACTGCAAGAAGTACATGGAAGATCATAAAAAGAAGCAAAGTACGACTTCGCTTCGGTATTAATGTTATAGACATTAATCTTGCTACTTCACCTACCGACTCTTGGGTATTTGATACCGGATCGTAGCTCATATTTGCAAATCGCTTGCGGAATTAGAAGAAGTAGAGGATTGAGAAGGGGCGAGGTGAACTCGCGCGTCGGCAATGGAGCAAGCGTTGCTACGCTTGCTGTCGGCACAGTACCACTTCATCTACCTTCGGGATTAGTTTTGGAATTAAATAATTGTTATTGTGTTCCAACACTATGTCAAAACGTTATTTCCACTTCATGTTTGCAAGCGGAAGGATATGATTTTAGATCAATGGACAATGGTTATTCAATATATCTCGTAGAGATATGTTATATTTTCATGCTCCATTGGTGAATGGATTATACGTTTTGAATCTTGAAGCGTTTCCCATCTATAACATTAATACGAAAGGCAACTCTCTAATGATACAAACCTCACATTTATCCGGTACTGTCGCTTAGGCCATATAAATAAGAAACGCATGGAGAAGCTCCATAAGGATGGACTCGCTTCACTCTTTTGATTTTGAATTATTTGAGACATGTGAGTCTTGTTTACTTGGTAAGATGACAAAGGCACCTTTTACGGGACACAGAAAGAGCAAGTGACTTGTTGGAACTCATACATACCGATGTATGTGGACCAATGAGTTCAACGACCGAGGTGGTTATCGCACTTCATTACCTTTACTGATGACTTTAGTAGATATTGTTATATCTACTTAATGAGGCATAAGTCCGAATCCTTTGAAAAGTTCAAAGAATTCCAGAATGAAGTACGAATCATTTAGGGAAAACAATCAAGTTTCTATGATCGATCATGGAGGGGAATACTTGAGCCAAGAGTTTGGTAATCATCTCGAAAGATTGTGGAATTGTTCCACGCTTGACTCCGCCAGAACTCCACAATGGAACGGAGTGTCCGAACGGAGAAGTCGCACCTTGTTGGACATGGTGCGGTCGATGATGAGCCAAAGTGATCTTCCGTTATCCTTCGGGGATATGCTCTTGAAACAGCTGCGCTCACACTAAATAGAATTCCATCTAAGTCGCTTGAAAAGACACCATATGAGATATGGACAGGGCAACCCCTAGTTTGTCTTTTCTCAAAATTTGGGGATGCGAAGCTTATGTAAAACATTTACTGATCGACAAGCTCACACCCAAATCGACAAGTGCTTCTTTGTGGGATATCCTAAGGAAACTAAGGGATAATACTTTTATAATCGGGAACAAGGCAAAGTGTTTGTCGCCCGACACGGTGTCTTCTTGGAGAAAGTGTTTCTTTCAAGAAGGGTTAGTGGGAGCAGGGTGCATCTTGAAGAAGTTCAAGAAACACCGAAAACGTTTCGCGACCACGAACCACAACAGAGGAGCAAAGTGTTGCACCACCGTTGTAGATACACCAACCCATGAGTGCGAAAGATCACGTCGTGAGCGTGATAGGTACACAAAGCGGAACAACATGATATATTGTTGTTAGACAACGATGAGCCTAAGAACTATGATGAAGCGATGGTGGGACCCGATTCCAACAAGTGGCTTGGAGCCATGAAATCCGAAATAGAATCCATGTACGACAATCAAGTTTGGAACTTGGTTGATCCACTGATGGTGTCAAAACCATTGAGTGTAAATGGGTTTTTAAGAAAAAGACCGACATGGATGGAAATGTTCACATCTATAAGGCGCGATTGGTGGCGAAAGGTTTTAAACAAATTCAAGGAGTTGATTATGATGAAACCTTCTCGCCCGTCGCAATGCTTAAATCTATTCGGATTATCCTAGCGATTGCTGCATATTTCGATTATGAGATATGGCGATGGATGTCAAAACGGCTTTCCTAAATGGAAACCTAAGCGAGGATGTATACATGATACAACCTCGTGGTTTTGTCGATCCACAATCGCCTTGAAAGATATGCAAGCTACGAAGTCCATTTATGGATTGAAGCAAGCATCTCGGAGTTGGAATATTCGTTTTGATGAAGTAATCAAAGGGTTTGGTTTCATCAAAACGAAGAAGAGGCCTGTGTTTACAAAAAAGTTTTTCCATGAAAGACTTAGGGAGGCAAGATACATATTGGGCATTCGGATCTATAGAGATAGATCCAAGAGGCTAATTGGATTAAGCCAAAGTACATACATTGACAAGGTGTTGAAAAGGTTCAACATGCATGATTCCAAGAAAGGTTTCTTGCCCATGTCACATGGCATTAATCTTAGCAAGAATCGGTGTCCTCGGACACATGATGAGCGGAATAAGATGGGTATGGTTCCATATGCTTCAAAGCAATTGGATCCATCATGTATGCCATGCTTTGTACACATCCGATGTCTCATACGCTTTGAGTGCTACGAGCGATACCCGAGATCCAGTGAAGGTCACTCGACGTCGTAAAGATTATCCTTAAGTACTTGAGAAGAACTAAGGATATGTTCCTAGTCTATGGAGGTGAAGAAGAGCTTGTTGTGAGTGGTTACACCGATGCTAGCTTCCAAACAGACAAGGATGATTATAGATCGCAATCTGGGTTCGTGTTCCGCTTCGAACGGAGACGGAGTCACCGGAAGAGTTCCAAGAGGATACCGTTGCGACTCTACAACGGAGGCCGAGTACATTGCGCTTCGTAAGCCGCAAAGGAGGCTGCTTGGATCAAGAAATTCGTTTCGAGCTTGGTGTGATGACTAGTACGACTGGTCCAATGTCTCTCTATTGTGATAGTAGTGGAGCCATTGCGCAAGCCAAGGAGCCAAGGTCACATCGAAGTCCAAACACATACTTCGGCAATATTATCTCATCCGCGAGATAGTGGACGAGGTGATGTCAAGATATGCAAAGTGCACATGGATCTCAACATAGCCGATCCGCCGACAAAACCTCTCCCTCGCGAAGCATGAGGCGCACACAAGAGCAATGGGTATTAGATACTTACATGATTGACTCTAGTGCAAGTGGGAGATTGTTAGTGATATGCCCTAGAGGCAACATGGAGATGTTGGATATCACGTCAATGTTTATGTATAAATGAATAAAGTGTTATTCAGTTCCATGAAATAGACATCTTGTATTGATCAATAAGTACGTGACTTATTTATGAGACTCCTTACGTATGAATCTATTTCTAAACGATCCCTCATCATATGTCATATTGTTGGAACAAATATGATTCTAAGATCGGCATGTTTATTGATTGATGATCATGTCTCATAGATCATGAGTATGGAGATACCAAATCAATAAACATGGACATATGTGGGCGAGAACACATTGTTGGATAGACCCACCATGAGACTCTACGGAATTAATGTGCCATTAGTTGGTCTCGGGTAGTGTTGGTACAAAGTCCTTAGACCCGAGATCACCATGGATTCCAACATGTGTAGTAGCCTACTTTGGGACTACCAAACGCTATTCCGTAATCGGGTAGTTATAAAAGTAGTCTTTGAGTTTGCTATGAAACATGGAGTGAGATGTAAGTGATCAAGATGGAATTTGCCCCTCCTTTGGAGAGATATCTCTGCGGCCTCTCGAGGTAATGGATTATGGAAATGCATGGCCATGCTAAGTTGATTGAGGAGTCAATCAACGGACGATAATCCAATATGGTTCGAGTGAATGGTTAAGCTATTGAAGGGATGGCACACATCTCGCCTATAGCTTAATTGGTATCGTGAGGCAAAGAGATTTGTGTACACATTACAGGTTCGAGCCGATATTATATTCTTGTATACTATGGTGTCAATATGTGCCGCTAGGCGCCGCTCATTGACAGTGTCGGCCGAGTTGGACTCGAGCCGACGATCGGCTATGTTAGACTATAGCCGAAACCGAGTATACCTTAACCTACTGGGTCGCACGCTTAAGGAGATAAGAAGAGGCATTCGAGTTGGACTCGAATACGGCTCGATCGGATAGGGATCCAATCGGATAGAGTCATATAGGCTTACGACGTATGGGCGGCCAACTCTGTGAGATTCGGATAGTATCCGATTCAAAATAGAGTCCTGATCGGCCACTAGTCCTAGTCGGCCAACTCTATATAAAGGAGGGAGGGGTGGAGAGCTGCGGCACGTCAATTGCATCGCATTGAACCGAATCCGCAACAGAAGTCGTCTAGATCAATCTCCACGGAAGCCCTCCCCACTTTCGAGCCAAACCCTCGCCTTGCATCGCGTGCTAGCACATGGGTGTTCAATGTTCTGTTCCCGGACGTGTGGATACCGGTAGAGGCGTTGCTACGTTGCGCGCTGTTGATCGGCTAGGGAGGAATCGGCTGCGGTCGAGCGCATCGGAGCGAGGCGCGAGAACACCGGACGACTCGGATCGGCCGCGGCATCGTGAATCGGCCGATTGGTGAATCGGCCGACCCCGGAATCGGCTGTCATCATCGGCCACAGCCTCCGGATCGGATAGTCCCGATTGGCTATTTCCGCCGCATACTCCAATCGGTAACGATCTATCGGCCCTTACTTGCAAGTGTTCCTGGTTTGCGCGGTAAAAAGTTTTTATTTTCGGCTAGCGTAGCCTCCGCGTAACCCTTCAATAAATACAACCCAGGACCATGTAAATTATCAACAATCAAGTTCAATACAATCTTAGCGCATCGCCACACTTTTCTTTTAATAGTTTCGACGAGTTCTTGCTTCTAGTTGGGCTGCATTGAGTTCGATCTTTGACGAAAAGGTAAAATGTTGTCATGGCTACTTGTGCTCTCGTGATTAGTGCTTCCAACATTATGATACTCTATTCCTGTTTACACAAGTCGTCGAGTTATCACATATGCCATATAACCTAGATCGATAATGCGATCTAACCTTAATCGGCTAGTCTGTTATTAGATAACAGTCGATAGGGTTAGGCATCATCGTCGATTTAGATTATATGGTATATCCACCATCTCGAAAGGTTTTCATAGATTAGTTTAGATCTTATGCTTCTTCTTACACTTAATGCTGCATCGGTTAAGTCCAGCCTATTGAGTAATATTTAGAATCATAATAGATGTCTTATCTTATAGTATTGGGGTTTCAGCCGATCTTACATGTTTTAGCTGTCTTGTTTGTTTTATATTTACTTGACATGCTAAATCTGCCCTTTATATTGAGATCTCACTGTAAGTAAATATGTTAAGTTTGTTATATGTTAGGCTATCTTAACACTTGATCAGTTCATGTTTAATGTATTTAGTCTACAATGATATCTTAGTATAAAGTGGTATCGGAGTACTAGTCGATACACGTTAAATCTATGACATCGACTATGCTATAAATATATATAATCTGAACATTAAGGTATTTTTGGACTTAAGTGATTTATACTGTCTCAGTACGCTACTGATCTATCCCAATCACTTGGTTTAAATGTATCTCAGTATTTAGATTATGTATTGTTAATATCTACAGCCGATCGATTATGTTTAATTTCCCTGGCCGATTCAGTGCATACCGCATCGGCTTAACACTGAACGATACGTCATCGGCCACAAGCTTATCGGCTATTGTTTACATACTAATACTTGCTTTATTTCTTTGTTTCTTGTTGGTTGCAGTATCAAACCAACTGGCACACCTACGAACCTAAGAAGGAGTACTTTGGACCTGCACTAGAGGAAAGCAAATCTCTCAGGCCAGTGAATGGTTTTCCAAGTCAATGTACTTTCGGTACGATTCGGTCCTCCCTTGCCAGCATTGAGGAGGCCGCTGCTCTTCAGCGGCACAACCAAGCCATCCTCTAGGACCTGACTGCCATGCTCGACGATGCCGAGGCCAAAGCTTTAGCGTTGGAAGCGGCGAGGGTCGAGGCGGAGAGGAAGTTGGTGGCCGTCGGGGCGGCTAGAGATGAAGCCTCGGCCAAACTGGCCGAGCTCCAAGCCGAGCGGGCGGAGGCTGTCCGTAAGTATTGGCATTTTGTTTCTCTTATTTTTGACTCTGATGCATGCTCTAACTGACCTTTGTACTAACCAGGCCTGCTGGCGAGCATGCGTCGTCAAGCCGGCCGCTAGGACAACCTGAGGACGGCTGACGGGCACTGGGAGATCTGCTTAGGGATGGCCCGAAGGCTCCTCGCCGTGATCGACTTGGACACATCGTCGGCCATCCCTAATGACGACGTGCTCCAAGTGCGTGTACTGAACGGTCAGGTCCTTGTCCGGACCTTCACTCAGGGCGTGGCAAAGACGTCGGCGACACACATCCTTGGTGTGGTACACAAGCTGTATCCCTGAGTTGATGTCGAAGCGGTTGCCAAAGGATGACCTGCTAGCATCGAAGAGGGCAATCTTGCTAGCATCGAAGAGGGCAATGTCGATGACATCTACGCCGTCATAGAGCCGACTGTCGAGAAGATCATTGCTGCCATGGACCTGTAGGTTAGGGGGACCTCGGGCCCTATGTATGATCGTCACCCCGCAAAATATAATAAAGAAAAATTTTTTAGTCTCCTTTGTATGCCTCCTGCGATTCGTGATTTGTCCAATATGAATTTTTTGACACCCGACACGCCTCTATGTGACAGACCGTCCGAGCGACCTTGTCCTTCAATAGTCCGAATCCGAAGGGCAGGCAGTCGAGCTCAGTGAAAGCTACCACTTCGGGTAGTTTGCTCCGAGCGACTTAGGCCGTCAATGGACCAACAACCGGAAGGATCCCAGTCAAACTCAAGGACGTTTGTCTCATGGAGTAGATCCGAGCGATCTCGACCGTCTATAGAGAAAGCCCAGAGGGCTACCGATAACACTCCAAGCAGATCCTTCTCCTCCATAGCTGGTCGGAACGCGAAGAAACGGCCTTCTATTTTCCACATGACCAACCTCCGATGTCGAGTATTCTTTGGGCCTTAACAGATAGATCTGAAGGCTTCCTTAGTCTACTCGAATCGACTAAGCCGAGTGCAGGGCGAATTGGTGGGCGGGGGAGGATCGACTATCATCCGGTACGGGTATAACTCTCATGACCGAGTGGCAGAAGCCGACGGGATGGATCCAGGCGGGAATTTGCTCGAGCAAGGTCACTTGGTTGTGTACGTAGCGAATGAACGTGAGGTCGTCGTCGTCCGGCCAATCTCTGTGTGTCTAACCCTCAAAGTAGAGCGAGTCGGGCCATCGACAGACATTGTCCGGGTGACCCAAGTTGAGCTATTGGCGTCTTAGTCGTATACACAAGATTTAGTCGTTAAGAGCCCTGAGCTCATTCGCCGACACTTGACTGAAACACGGCTGGTCCC
Source organism: Oryza australiensis (assembly GCA_019925245.2). NCBI lineage: Eukaryota > Viridiplantae > Streptophyta > Magnoliopsida > Poales > Poaceae > Oryza > Oryza australiensis. Next base: position 272,610 of record JAIFGZ020000357.1, on the reverse strand, counting down.
GATCCTAGCCAGCCCTGGGTAGGAATGAAGTCACTATCCGAGGGACTAAGGGTCAAGCCGACCACGTTCAGTCGAAGCGGGTAATGAATGAGCCCTTGGGCAGCTCAAGCTCCGCAGGTGGAACATCTTCTCAGAAACCCTTAGCTAATAAGATAGGGACGCATTACTCAGGGCTTGCCATGAGTATGTTTGCGTGAGAAGGGATCAACGCGGCCGACGATACTACTCGGGAAGGCTTCCGAGCCCCTGAGCCGTTCAGGGGTCAGGAAAAATGACCTACAAAAGGGTCAAGAAATAATCGAAATTACAGAATTGAAGGAATTGAGGGGTAGGTACTTAGCTGTTCAAGCGTAGAATCAGCGCAGGTGTTCGATGTTCCACGAGTTCGACACTTCCTGTCTGTCTTCGCGAATTAGCCTGTAGGAGCCTGGACATGTAACAGTGAAGACGATGAAGGGACATTCCCATGGAGGTGAGAGCTTGTTCATGCTGGCCGAGGAATGCACCCTTCGAAGCACGAGGTTGCCGACCTTGAAGGACCTCCCTTGGACGTTCCTGTCATGGTATCGGCGGAGCGCCTATTGGTATCGGTCCATCTGGATCGCCGCTGCCATGCATTCTTCTTCGATGTTGTTGAGGTCCTTGGCCCATGTTTGCTCGGCCATCCCTTCATCATAGAGCCGAATCCTTGGGGATTTGTGGAGCATGTCGACCGGGAGAACTGCCTCCGAGCTGTAGACCAGGAAGAATGGGGACCATCCTGTGGCTTGGCTCGGCTGAGTATGGAGCCCCCAGAGAACGGCAGGGAGCTCATGCAACCAGCGGCCTTCATGCTTTTGGAGTGGGTTGAAGACCCGGGCCTTTAGGCCTTGCGGGATCATGCTATTAGCACGTTCGCACTACTCGTTCGCCCGGTGGTGCACCACCGAGGTGTACTTGACCTCGATGCATCTCTCTTCAGAGAACACCAAAAAATCGTTCCCGATGAACTGCGTGCCAAGGTCGGCGATGATCTTCCTTGGGACGCTGAAGCAGTAAGTAATGCCCTCGATGAAGTCGGCCACCTTCTTGGCGGTCCAAACTTTCAACGGCGTTACTTCGATCCACTTCGTCAATTTGTCGATTGCGACAAAGAGGTGGGTGAAGCCCCTAGGTGCCTTCGGGAATGGGCCGACCATGTCGAGCCCCCAGCACACGAAGGGCCATGACGGCAGGATCGTTTGGAGAGCCTATGCTGGGAGATGGTGCTGTTTGGCAAAAAACCAACACCCCTGCAGTGCCGAACTAGCTCCTTGGCATCCTCGTTGGTGATCGGCCAATAGTAGCCCACACGGAAGGCTTTGCCGACCAACGTCCTTGCACCCGTGTGGTTGCCATAGATGCTCGAGTGAATCTTGTCGAGGATCTAGATCCCATAGTCCTGAGGAACACACAGCAAGAGTACTCGGGTGGAGGCCGCATGCTTGAACAACTCGGAGCCCACCACGACGTACTGCTTGCTGCATCGGGTGACGCGTTCGGCCATGGCCTTGTCGGGAGGGAGCGCCTTGGTAGTGATATAGTCAATGAGCTCTCGACGCCAGTCACTCGAAAGGTCAGTGATGGCGAGCACTGACTCAGCTGGAGGCGGAGGGGCAGGCTCGGGAAGCTCCGAGTCCTTGATCGATAGTTTGTGTAACTCGTGGATGAAGATCCCTTGCGAAATAAAAGCTTGGGAAGACTCAAACTTAGCCAGCTGGTTCACCGCCGAATTGGCGTCACGGAGAACATGGTGGAACTCGAGGCCGCTAAACTTGCCTCGAGCTTTCGGACCTCAGCGCAATAGGCGTCCATTTTCTCGCTCAAATAGGACCAATCCTTGTTGACCTAGCTAATTACTAGTTTCAAATCACCGTATACCATAAGGCGGTCGACGCCGATGGACTCGGCAATTTGAAGACCATGGAGTAAGCCTCGTACTTGGTGGCATTATTTGACGCTTTGAAAAGGAACTGGAGGACATACTTAAGATGCTCACCCTTTGGGGAAATCGAAAGCACGCCAACTCCAGCACATTCAATGCTGAGGGAGCCGTCAAAATACAAGGTCCAGGTCGGCCGAGTCTCGGAGGTCGGCGGGAGCTGGATCTTGGTCCATTCGGCCTTGAAGTTGGCGAGGACTTGGGACTTGATGGCGTTGCGTGGCTTGTAGTCTATGGAAAACTCTCCCATCTCCAAGGCCCACTTGACTATCCGCCCAGTGGCCTCGCGGTTTCGAATGATGTCCCCGAGGCAGAACCCAGTCACCACCACCACCTTGTGAGCCTGGAAGTAGTGTCTTAGCTTTCTGGTGGTGATGAGGACCGCATACAACAGCTTCTGCACCTGCGGGTAGCACGTCTTTGACAGCCCAAGGACCTCGGATACATAGTAAACATGCCTTTGGACCTCGACAACCAACACTGTATTGACGATAGATGTGGTTGCGGCGACATACAGAAGCAGCTGTTCCTCGGGGTTCGGAGCAGTGAGGACTGGCGACGTGGTCAAGAGATGTTTGAAATCGGCAAAGGCTTTGTCAGCCTCGTTCAACCATTGGAAATCTTTGCCCTTCTCTACCAGCTTGAAGAATGGCGCTCCGCGTTTGCCGAGTCGGGAAATGAACCTTCCGAGAGACGTTATGCAGCCCATGAGCTTCTGCACGTCCTTGACATAGGATGGCTTCCGCATGCTTAGGATTGTTGAGATCTTCTTGGGGTTGGGCTCGATTCCTCGACTAGAGACGACGAAACCTAAGAGCTTCCCGGAAGGCACGCCGAAGATGCACTTCTTGGGGTTAAGCTTCCATTGGTACATGCACAGGTTCGCAAAGGTCTCAGCTATGTCGGACAGGAGATCGTCGAGGATCCACGTCTTAATAACCATGTCATCTACATAGGCTTCGACATTACAACCAATCTAGACGGCCAAACAACGCTGGACGGCTCGCTGATAGGTCGATCTGGCGTTCTTTAGACCAAAGGCCGTCGTGGTGTAACAGAAGGCCCCGAATGGCATAATGAAAGACGTCTTCTCCTGTCGGACGCTTTGAGGCCTATCTGATGATAGCCTGAGTAGCAGTCTAGGAAACACAGGAGGGAACAACCCGTGGTAGAGTTGACGACTTGATCGATGCGGGGATGAGTAAACGGGTCTTTAGGGCAATGCCTGTTAAGATCGGTATAGTCAACATACATTCTCCATTTCCCATTCTTCTTGTTTACAAGGACCAGATTGGCTAACCATTCCGGATTATACACTTCTCGAATGAAACCTACATCTAATAGTCTAGTCAACTCCTTTTGGATCTTGTCCTTGTGCTCCGGAGCGAATCGGTGCAGCCTTTGCCTGACCGTCTTGGCGTCGAGGAGGACGTGAAGTTCATGCTCGACCAACTCCCTGGGTACTCCTGGCATGTCCGCCAGTTTTGAGGCGAACATATCGATGTTCACGTGCAGGAAGTCGACGAGCAGGCTTTCCTATTTATCCCCGAGGTGTGAGCCGATCAGCGCTGTCTTGGAGGGATCGGTGTCAGAGAGGGAGGCGACCTTGTACTCGACGGAACCAGCGGAGGGTCTCGACACTGGCGGCACCGGGCATGGGTCGTCCTCGAGCATTGGCGCCTTCCCTTTGTGGTTGGCACGTAGGGGCAAGAATCCCCTGCGTAAGCCGAGGATCGCGGCCTCACCTGTGGTGAGGCTCTCATACTCGTAGGCAAAGGAGGTGGCGACATCCCCTCGCATGAAGAATTCCCCATGGAGCCCCGGTATCTTGAGGACCAAGTACGTGTAGTGGGGGACCACCATGATCTTGGCGAGGGCCGGACGACCGAGCACCGCGTGGTAGACCGTCTCGAAGTCTGTCATGTAGAACCTGAAGAACTCGGTATGGAAGTTCTCCCGTGTTCCAAACATCACGGGGAGAGAGAACACACTGAAGGGCAGGCTTGCCCAACCCAGGACAATGCCATAGAACGGCGAGTCCGTGGGCTCGAGAGTGGAGAGGGAGACCCCAAGCTCGCGAAGGGTTCCTCAGAAGAGGTCATTGATGCTGCTCCCCGTTGATGAGGACACGCTTGAGGCGCACCTTGAGCACCACCGGATCCACTACCATGGCCCAGCTTCGGGACGTCGGCCCATTGGTTAGCCCGAGAGAAGGAGATTGGGACTTCCGTGAAGGGTTACGCGGAGGCTACGCTAGCCGAAAACAAAAACTTTTTACCGCGCAAACCAGAACACTTGCAAGTAAGGGCCGATAGATCGTTACCGATTGGAGTAGAGTGCGCGGAATAGCCAATCGTGGGCAATCCGATCCGGAAGTGTAGCCGATTCCTGAGACATGCCGATCGCCAATCGCCGATTCGAGCCGTCCGGCCGCTTCTCACGCCCGGCTCCGATGCGCCCGACCGCACCCGATTCCACCACAGCCCGATCGCTCCGATTGCAGCCGATCCGAAGCCGATCAACAAGCGCAACGTAGCGTGGCCGCTCTACCGGTATCCACACGTCCGGGGACAAAACACCAAACACCCGTGTGCTAGCACGCGATGGAAGGCTAGGGTTTGGCTCGAAAGTGGGGAGGGTTTCCGTGGAGATTGATCTCGGCGACTTCTTTGCACGCGATGCAATTGACATGCCGCAGCTCTCCACCCCTTCCTCCTTTATATAGAGTTGGCCGATCGGGACTAGTGGCCGATTAGGACTCTATTTTGAATCGGATCTCATCCGTATCTCATAGAGTTGGCCGCCCACATGTCGTAAGCCCATAGGACTCTATCCGATCGGATCCCTATCCGATCGAGCCGTATCCAAGTCCAACTCGAATGCCCGTTCATATCCCCTTAAGCGTGCGACCCCGTAGGTTCAGGTATACTCGGTTTCGGCTATAGTCTAACTTAGCCGATCGTCGGCTCGAGTCTAACTCAGCCGACATGCCAACAGACGGCGCCTAGCAGCGCATATTGACACCATAGTATACAAGAATAATATCGGCTCGAACTGTAATGTGTACACAAATCCCTTTGCCTCACGATACTAGTTAAGCTATAGGCAAGATGTGTGCCATCCCTTCAATAGCTTAACCATTCACTCGAACCGTATTGGATTATCTGTCTGTTGATTGACTCCTCAATCAACTTAGCATGGCCATGCATTTCCATAATCCATTACCTCGAGGGGCCCAGAGATATCTCTCCAAAGGAGGGGCAAATTTCATCTTGATCACTCACCTCCCACTCCATGTTTCATAGCAAACCCGAAAACTACCTTTATAACTACCCGATTACGGAATAGCGTTTTGTAGTCCCAAAGTAGGCTACTACACATGTTGGAATCCATGGTGATCTCAGGTTTAAGGACTTTGTACCAACACTACCTGAGACCAACTAATGGCACATTAATTCCTGTAGTGTCTCATGGTGATTCTATCCAACAATGTGTTCTCCAACACATGTGTCCATGTTTATTTATTTGGTATCTCCATACCCATGATCTATGAGACATGATCATCAATCAATAAACATGCCGATCCTAGAATCATATTTGTTCCAACAATATGACATATGATCAGGGATCGTTTAGAAATAGATTCATACATAAAGAGTCTCATAAATAAGTCACGTACTTATTGATCAATACAATATGTCTATTTCATGGAACTGAATAACACTTTATTCATTTATTCATAAACATTGACGTGATATCCAACATCTCCATGTTGCCTCTAGGGCATATCACTAACAATCTCCCACTTGCACTAGAGTCAATCATGTAATAATCTAATACCCATTGCTCTTGTGTGCGCCTCATGCTTCGGCTGAGGGAGAGGTTTTGTCAGCGGATCGGCTATGTTGAGATCCGTGTGCACTTTGCATATCTTGACATCACCTCTGTCCACAATCTCGCGGATGAGATGATATCGCCGAAGTATGTGTTTGGACTTCGATGTGACCTCGGCTCCTTGGCTTGCGCAATGGCTCCACTATTGTCACAATAGAGAGACATTGGACCGCGCACTATTCATCACACCAAGCTCGAAACGAATTTCTTGATCCAAACGGCCTCCTTTGCGGCTTCGAAGCGCAATGTACTCGGCCTCCGTTGTAGAATCGAAAAACAGTATCCGCTTGGAACTCTTCCACGATGTGCGCCTCCGTTCGAGGCGGAACACAAACCCGATTGCGATCTATAATCATCCTTGTCTGTTTGGAAGCTAGCATCGGTGTAACCACTTACAACGAGCTCTTCTTCACCTCCATAGACTAGCAACATATCCTTAGTTCTTCTCAAGTACTTAAGGATATTCTTTCTGACGATCCAGTGACCTTCACCGGATCTCGACGGCATATCGCTCGTAGCACTCAAAGCGTACGAGACATCCGGGCGTGTACAAAGCATGGCATACATGATGGATCCAATTGCCGAAGCATATGGAACCATACCCATCTTATTCCGCTCATCATGTGTCTGAGGACACTGATTCTTGCTAAGATTAATGCCATGTGACATGGGCAAGAAACCTTTCTTGGAATCATGCATGTTGAACCTTTTCAACACCTTGTCAATAATGTATGTACTTTGGCTTAATCCAATTAGCCTCTTGGATCTATCTCTATGAAGGGTTACGCGGAGGCTACGCTAGCCGAAAACAAAAACTTTTTACCGCGCAAACCAGGAACACTTGCAAGTAAGGGCCGATAGATCGTTACCGATTGGAGTAGAGTGCGGCGGAATAGCCAATCGTGGCAATCCGATCCGGAACAGCGTAGCCGATTCCCGAAGACACCGATTCGCCAATCAGCCCGATTCGAGTCGTCCGGCCGCGTTCTCATGCCTAGCTCCGATGCGCCCGACCGCGGCCGATTCCACCACGCCGATCGCTCCGATTGCGGCCTATCCAAGCCGATCAACAGCGCGCAACGTAGCAGGTGCCTCTACCGGTATCCACACGTCCGGGGACGTAACGTCGTACACCCGTGTGCTAGCACGCGATGCAAGGCTAGGGTTTGGCTCGAAAGTGGGGAGGGTTTCCGTGGAGATTGATCTCGGCGACTTCGTTGCACGCGATGCAATTGACATGCCGCAACTCTCCACCCCTCCCTCCTTTATATAGAGTTGGCCGACTGGGACTAGTGGCCGATTAGGACTCTATTTTGAATCGGATCTCATCCGTATCTCATAGAGTTGGCCGCCCACACGTCGTAAGCCCATAGGACTCTATCCGATCGGATCCCTATCGATCGAGCCGTATCCGAGTCCAACTCGAATGCCTGTTCTTATCCCCTTAAGCATGCGACCACTGAAGGTTCGGTATACTCGGTTTCGGCTATAGTCTAACTTAGTCGATCGTCGGCTCGAGTCTAACTCAGCCGACACCTCACAGGCGCCTAGCAGCACATATTGACACCATAGTATACAAGAATAATATCGGCTCCGAACTGTAATGTGTACACAAATCCCTTTGCCTCACGATACTAGTTAAGCTATAGGCAAGATGTGTGCCATCCCTTCAATAGCTTAACCATTCACTCGAACCGTATTGGATTATCCGTCTTTGATTGACTCCTCAATCAACTTAGCATGGCCATGCATTTCCATAATCCATTACCTCGAGGGCCCAGATATCTCTCCAAAGGAGGGGCAAATTCCATCTTGATCACTCACATCCCACTCCATGTTTCATAGCAAACCCGAAAACTACCTTTATAACTACCCGATTACGGAATAGCGTTTGGTAGTCCCAAAGTAGGCTACTACACATGTTGGAATCCATGGTGATCTCGGTCTAAGGACTTTGTACCAACACTACCCGAGACCAACTAATGGCACATTAATTCTGTAGTGTCTCATGGTTGGTCTATCCAACAATGTGTTCTCCAACACATATGTCCATGTTTATTGATTTGGTATCTCCATACCCATGATCTATGAGACATGATCATCAATCAATAAACATGCCGATCTTAGAATCATATTTGTTCCAACAATATGACATATGATCGAGGATCGTTTAGAAATAGATTCATACATATCGAGTCTCATAAATAAGTCACGTACTTATTGATCAATACAAGATGTCTATTTCATGGAACTGAATAACACTTTATTCATAAATACATAAACATTGACGTGATATCCAACATCTCCATGTTGCCTCTAGGGCATATCACTAACAATCTCACACTTGCACTAGAGTCAATCATGTAAGTATCTAATACCCATTGCTCTTGTGTGCGCCTCATGCTTCGGAGGGGAGAGGTTTTGTAAGCGGATCGGCTATGTTGAGATCCGTGTGCACTTTGCATATCTTGACATCACCTCTGTCCACAATCTCGCGGATGAGATGATATCGCCGAAGTATGTGTTTGGACTTCGATTTGACCTCGGCTCCTTGGCTTGCACAATGGCTGCACTATTATCACAATAGAGAGACATTGGACCGCATGCACGGTCATCACACCAAGCTCGAAACGAATTTCTTGATCCAAACAGCCTCCTTTGCAGCTTCCGAAGCAGCAATGTACTCGGCCTCCATTGTAGAATCGGCAACGGTATCCGCTTGGAACTCTTCCAGTGATCGCGCCTCCGTTCGAGCGAACACGAACCCATTGCGATCTATAATCATCCTTGTCTGTTTGGAAGCTAGCATCGGTGTAACCACTTACAACGAGCTCTTCTTCACCTCCATAGACTAGGAACATATCCTTAGTTCTTCTCAAGTACTAAAGGATATTCTTTACGACGATCCAGTGTCCTTCACTGGATCGACGGTATCTACTCGTAGCACTCAAAGCGTACGAGACATGCGGGCGTGTACAAAGCATGGCATACATGATGGATCCAATTGCCAAAGCATATGGAACCATACCCATCTTATTCCGCTCATCATGTGTGCGAGGACACGATTCTTGCTAAGATTAATGCCATGTGACATGGGCAAGAAACCTTTCTTGGAATCATGCATGTTGAACCTTTTCAACACCTTGTCAATGTATGTACTTTGGCTTAATCCAATTAGCCTCTTGGATCTATCTCTATAGATCCGAATGCCCAATATATATATTGCCTCCCCTAAGTCTTTCATGGAAAAACTATTTTTCAATGAAGACTTGACGGATTCAAGCATAGGGATATCATTTCCAATCAGTAATTTGTCATCCACATATAAGATTAGAAATACAATTGCACTCCCACCGACCTTTTGTAAACACAGGCCTCTTCTTCGTTTTTGATGAAACCAAACCCTTTGATTACTTCATCAAAACGAATATTCCAACTCCGAGATGCTTGCTTCAATCCATAAATGGACTTCTGTAGCTTGCATATCTTTCCAGCGATTCTGGATCGACAAAACCCCGAGGTTGTATCATGTATACATCCTCGCTTAGGTTTCCATTTAGGAAAGCCGTTTTGACATCCATCTGCCATATCTCATAATCGAAATATGCAAGCAATCGCTAGGATAATCCGAATAGATTTAAGCATTGCGACGGGCGAGAAGGTTTCATCATAATCAACTCCTTGAATCTGTTTAAAACCTTTCGCCACCAATCGCGCCTTATAGATGTGAACATTTCCATCCATATCGGCCTTTTCTTAAAAACCCATTTACACTCAATGGTTTTGACACCATCAGTGGATCAACCAAGTTCCAAACTTGATTGTCGTACATGGATTCTATTTCGGATTTCATGGCTCCAAGCCACTTGTTGGAATCGGGTCCCACCATCGCTTCCTCATAGGTCTTAGGTTCATCGTTGTCCAACAACAATATATCACGTTGTTCCGCACTGTGTACCTCGGGTGCGCGACGTGATCTTTCGGCTCCGTGGGGCGGTGTATCTACAACCGGTGGCGCAACACTTTGCTCCTCCGTTGTGGTTCGTGGTCGCGAAACGTTTTACGGTGTTTCTTGAACTTCTTCAAGATGCACCCTGCTCCCACTAACCCTTCTTGAAAGAAACTCTTTCTCCAAGAAGACACCGTGTCGGGCGACAAACACTTTGCCTTGTTCCCGATTATAAAAGTAATATCCCTTGGTTTCCTTAGGATATCCCACAAAGAAGCACTTGTCGATTTGGGTGTGAGCTTGTCGATCGTAAACGTTTTACATAAGCTTCGCATCCCCAAATTTTGAGAAAAGACAAACTAGGGGTTGCCCTGTCCATATCTCATATGGTGTCTTTTCAACCGACTTAGATGGAACTCTATTTAGTGTGAGCGCAGCTGTTTCAAGAGCATATCCCCGAAGGATAACGGAAGATCACTTTGGCTCATCATCGACCGCACCATGTCCAACAAGGTGCGATTTCTCCGTTCGGACACTCCGTTCCATTGTGGAGTTCTGGCGGAGTCAACGTGGAACAATTCCACAATCTTTCGATGATTACCAAACTCTTGGCTCAAGTATTCCCTCCACGATCGATCATAGAAACTTGATTGTTTTCCCTAAATGATTCAGTACTTCATTCGGAATTCTTTGAACTTTTCAAAGGATTCGGACTTATGCCTCATTAAGTAGATATAACCATATCTACTAAAGTCATCGGTAAAGGTAATGAAGTACCGATAACCACCTCGGCCGTTGAGCTCATTGGTCCACATACATCGGTATGTATGAGTGCCAACAAGTCACTTGCTCTTTCACTTGTGTCCCGTGAAAGGTGCCTTTGTCATCTTACCAAGTAAACAAGACTCGCATGTCTCAAATGATTCAAAATCAAAAGAGTGAAGCAATCCATCCCTATGGAGCTTCTCCATGCGTTTCTTATTTATATGGCCTAAGCGACAATGCCGGATAAACGTGTGGTTTATATCATTAGAGAGTTGCCTTTCTATTAATGTTATAGATGGGAGACGCTTCAAGATTCAAAACGTATAATCCATTCACTAATGGAGCATGAAAATAGAACATATCTCCGAGATATATTGAACAACCATTGTTCATTGATCTAAAATCATATCCTTCCGCTTGCAAACATGAAGCGGAAATAATGTTTTGACATAGTGTTGGAACACAATAACAATTATTTAATTCCAAAACTAATCCCGAAGGTAGATGAAGTGGTATGCTGTGCCGACAAGCGTAGCAACGCTTGCTCCATTGCCGACGCGCAGTTCACCTCGCCCCTTCTCAATCCTCTACTTCTTCTCATTCCCGCAACGACTTACAAATATGAGCTACGATCCGGTATCAAATACCCAAGAGTCGTAGGTGAAGTAGCAAGATTAATGTCTATAACATTAATACCGAAGCGTAAGTCGTACTTTGCTTCTTTTTGAGATCCTCCATGTACTTCTTGCGTTCCTTTTCAGGGCTGTCTCCTTGCGGTAGAAGCAAACGGCATCCGATGCCGCCGACCCCTTCTTGCCCTTCTTTGCATTAGAGGCACTCGCGATCTCATCGGGAGTTAACTTCCTCTTGGTGCAAAGTTTCTTGACAGTGGTTTGCGCTTTGCCTTCGCATCATCATCACATGATGACCGTTTTTCTGGATACTCTCCTCATTGTCTTTAGCATCCCATGCAATTCAGCCAAGGTTCTATCCATATTGTTCATGTGATAGTTTAATATGAATGGCTCGAAGCTCGGAGGGAGCGACGGAGAATCACATCGGTAGCCAACTCTTGGCTAAGGGGAAAACCTAGTTTTCCGTGCTCTCGATATAGCCAATCATCTTTATCACATGCGGATGACGGGATTCCCTCAACAAGCTTGCACGCAAACAAGGACTTTGAGGTGTTGAACCTCTCGGCCCGAGCTTGGTTCTCAAACATGCCACGCAGTCCCGAATAATAGTGTGAGCATCGTTGCTCTCATATTGCTTCGAAGCTCGGGGGACATTGCAGCAAGCATGAGACAGCTTATATCTAGGGCATCATTAGTGTGCTTCTCATAAGCCCTCCGTGCGTGCGGTGGCATTATTTGGCAAATCCTCGGGATAGGGTACTTCAAGAACGTACTCCTTACGCTCTTGCTTGAGAACAATTCTCAAGTTGCGATACCAATACATAAAGTTTGTTCCATTTAATTTTTCCTTTTCGAGAATAGATCGCAAATTAAAGGTCTGGGTGTAGTATTAGCCGCAATTTATTCTACAACAGAAAAAGCAAAGTTTAGCACAATGTTTATGCTATGTCTTTTGTTAAACAATTTAACATAAGACTCCCATTTCGTATTTTCCAACTTCCCTCTAGGTTACGTATTGGGTCAAGATCCACATGTTAGTTAATTTTCTAGTGAGCTTTGGCATCACTGCTAGAAAATTAGTAACATCGATAAGCAACTCCTTGCTAATCACATCTCTATGTGACTCTTGTTGTTGGTGTGGCATCTCCATGCCCCGGCGCCAACCTATGCCCCAAGGCCCAAAACTGTTTTGATAGCCTTGTTAAGTAAACCAAATGCTCTGCTGTATATGTCCGACATATACCCCTCGTGTTATGATAGAGAATGGCACTCTGCTTTGGCGACCCACCATTGACGAGCATAACGGTGACGGGTGCAACATTTGGAAGGGCATCATTACTACTTAATTTTGCGAGGGATGCTATCCTATCAAACAAACATATCACATATGAAAGCAAGAAGAATAGCATATAGTGAAATAGTATGGCCCCCTTCACATGGTGATCTCCATCTCCATGCCTGTACAGGATCTCCATCTTCATCACCGTTATTCCGAGTGTCGAATGCTTGATTTCTTCAAACTAAGCTACTACTATAGAAGCTCTAATTGAAGATTACATCGACTCGTAGGTCGTGAAAGAATATTACAAGCATTGCACGTAAGAAAGAATATTACGGGGATTGCACATATGAAAGAATATTACATGCATCACATGCATCTCATACATCTCATACATACAATAGGGCCATACCATCTCAAAGCATTCTCTGCAAAAACAAGTTAGGCGTAGAAACGTTTTCTACCTATCGCGAGAAACGGCATCGAGACGACCTATAAAGGGGGTGCACACGGCGGTCCCCTCGCGGGGTCGAGGGGGAAGCCGCCCCTCGCGGGCTTCGGGCAGCGCCGAACACACACACGAAATTCATAGATCCAATCTATGAATTCGCTTACGGAAACCATGTCGGTATAATCATATTATGCCGTCCCGATACACTATCAAGGGAGATGGTTTGTGTAGGCGCGAGGCGCTAACAAGATCGGACTACGAGATAGCTTCGGCATAATCACATTATACCGTTCCGATACACTATCAAGGAACGCTATCTCAAAGCCGACTCAAACCGAGTTATATGGAAATTGCTTCGACGTAATCACATTACACCGTTCCGATACACTATCAAGGAACGCAATTACCATCAACTCTCCTCAACAAATCCCATAAAACCGATTGATCTAATCAACCCGTGCGCAAAACTTGTTCCGATCCAATCTAAAACCCGAACTAAGCAAGATTAGCTCGATACCACTGAAGGGTTACGCGGAGGCTACGCTAGCCGAAAACAAAAACTTTTACCGCGCAAACCGTAAGGGCCGATAGATCGTTACCGATTGGAGTAGAGTGCAGCGGAATAGCCAATCGGGGCAATCCGATCCGGAAGGTGTAGCCGATTCCCGGAGCGATTCGCCAATCGCCGATTCGAGTCGTCCGGCCACGTTCTCACGCCCGGCTCCGAGCCCGACCGCAGCCGATTCCACCACGGCCGATCGCTCCGATTGCGGCCGATCCGAAGCCGATCAACGGCGCGCAACGTAGCAGCGCGCCTCTACCGGTATCCACACGTCCGGGGACAAAACGCCAAACACCCGTGTGCTAGCACGCGATGCAAGGCTAGGGTTTGGCTCGAAAGTGGGGAGGGTTTCCGTGGAGATTGATCTCGGCGACATCTTGCGGGCGATGCAATTGACATGCCGCAGCTCTCCCACCCCTCCCTCCTTTATATAGAGTTGGCCGACGGGACTAGTGGCCGATTAGGACTCTATTTTGAATCGGATCTCATCCGTATCTCATAGAGTTGGCCGCCCACACGTCGTAAGCCCATAGGACTCTATCCGATCGGATCCCTATCCGATCGAGCCGTATCCGGGTTCAACTCGAATGCGTTCTTATCCCCTTAAGCGTGCGACCACGTAGGTTCAGGTATACTCGGTTTCGGCTATAGTCTAACTTAGCCGATCGTCGGCTCGAGTCTAACTCAGTGACGCACAACAGCGCGCGCCAAGCGGCACATATTGACACCATAGTATACAAGAATAATATCGGCTCGAACCTGTAATGTGTACACAAATCCCTTTGCCTCACGATACTAGTTAAGCTATAGGCAAGATGTGTGCCATCCCTTCAACGCTTAACCATTCACTCGAACCGTATTGGATTATCCGTGCGTTGATTGACTCCTCAATCAACTTAGCATGGCCATGCATTTCCATAATCCATTACCTCGAGGGCCCGAGATATCTCTCCAAAGGAGGGGCAAATTCCATCTTGATCACTCACATCCCACTCCATGTTTCATAGCAAACCCGAAAACTACCTTTATAACTACCCGATTACGGAATAGCGTTTGGTAGTCCCAAAGTAGGCTACTACACATGTTGGAATCCATGGTGATCTCGGGTTTAAGGACTTTGTACCAACACTACCGAGACCAACTAATGGCACATTAATTCCCGTAGTGTCTCATGGTGGGTCTATCCAACAATGTGTTCTCCAACACATGTGTCCATGTTTATTGATTTGGTATCTCCATACCCATGATCTATGAGACATGATCATCAATCAATAAACATGCCGATCTTAGAATCATATTTGTTCCAACAATATGACATATGATCGAGTTTCGTTTAGAAATAGATTCATACATAAAGAGTCTCATAAATAAGTCACGTACTTATTGATCAATACAAGATGTCTATTTCATGGAACTGAATAACACTTTATTCATTTATTCATAAACATTGACGTGATATCCAACATCTCCATGTTGCCTCTAGGGCATATCACTAACATTCCGACCATCGGAGTCACTTAGGCGGCTTGGCGGAGTTGGCGTTCACTCTATGGGAGAGGAGCTTCTGTTGGCGTCGACTCTCCGAGGTCGCCTCGCCTTCGAGGGTCATGTTGACGGTCTGGGTCGGCTCCTAGAAGTCGTCCTCCCGTCAGTGATCTTCTTTTCGACGCTTCGGGTCCGTACTCCTCCCCTTCCGTGGCCTCGGTTGTCGAGCGTTCTGAGCCTCCCGGACCATGTGGTCCTGGAGGGTGTAGCACTGCCGGATGGTGTGGTTACCTTCCGGGAGGAGGAAGCATGGCTTGTCCAATGCCTCCGAGAATGATTATCCCGAGGGCTCTCCCCTCGAGTCTGACCTCTCAAAGGCCGTGACTTCCGGGTTTGGCTTGCGATTCATCTCGTCCCGCCAAGCCTGCAAAAGTGGTCGGCAATCCGATCTTCCTGGTGAGCGACGCTCAGGATTCGCCCGCTCCTTTCCCCAGGACTCCCTTGGGAGACGAGATTTAGGAGCGACCATTTCGTGTCGTTCAGTGTCCTCGGCATTGGCGAAGCTCTCGGCGATGGCGATCACTTCGGTCGGAGTGGTTGGCTTCATTTGAACGAGGAAGCAAAATAACTTAGAGGGCTTTCGAAGGCCTTCGGAGAAAATGCGCATGGGATTTATGTCGGTGATGCTCGCAACTGTGTTGCGGCGCTCCAAGAAGCGTCGGATGTAGTTTCGAATGGATCGCTATTGATAGGCTATTAATAGGATGGCACGAGTCTTGCCTATAGCTTAATTGATATCGTGAGGCAAAGGGATTTGTGCAGACATTACAGGTTCAGCCGATATGATCCTCTTGCATACTTTGGTGTCAATACGTTCTACTAGGGGCCACTGTTGACGGGTCGGCCGAGTTGCACTCAGGTCGGAACCAAGTATACCTGAGCCTACAGGGTCGCACACTTAACGGGAAAGAATAGGCATTCGAGTTTGACTCAGATACGGCTCAATTGGATAGAGATCCAACCGAACATAGAGTCCCGATGGGCCTTTAGGCCGAGTCGGCAACCCTATAAAAGGAGGCGAGGGGTGGAGGGTTCGGGTGTGCAAGATACAGTTGGATCAATATCCTCCATGGAAACCCTCCCATGACCAAGCAAAACCCTAGCCGTGCATCGCGTGCTAGCACACGAGTGTTTGGAGTTCTCTCCCTGGATGTGTGGATACCGGTAGAGACATTGGTATGTTGTGGCATTATTCAGCAGCATTGAATCTCGTCTAGATTCAATTAGCCAAATTCAATTCGGCGATTTGGGTCGAGGTCGAAAGGTCGGACAGCCGGGCAAAGCAGCTCGGCACCGTTGGCATCAGCAATGAGACGCGACGTCATCGGCATCGGCGAATCCCAACGCCATCAAGCAATCAGGCAACGCGCATGAAGTTTGGCGAGGTCGGGCGAGACGAACCGGAATCACCGTCGGGGTCGGACGAGACATGTCGGGGTCGGACGAGACACGCCGGGGTCGGCGAGTCGGGTGATTCGACCCGCGGTCGGTTAGAAGGTTTTTGGGGTCGGCGAAGCTTATTCCGAGGTCGGCAAGACTTGTTCGAAGTCGGCAAGCAACACATTGACTGTTTTCGCTGCACTCCACATCAATAGGTAATGATCTATGGATCCTTACTTGCAAGCTTTCCTAAATTGCACGGTAGAAAAATGTTGATTTATGCTATCATAGCCTCCGTGTTTTCCAACACTCGCTAGCTCCCTGCTGGACTTCGCAGAGGTCGTAGCGAGTCGCCGGGAGTTGCCAGGTGCCATTGTACTTGGCAACGAAGGCGTCGCAGAGATCATCCCAAGAATTGATGGAGTTCTCGGGGAGATCCGCGAGCCAGTTAATGGCAGTCGGCACCAGCATGATCGGGAGGTAGTTTGCCATCATGTTGTCATCGTCGTTTGCGGCTCAAACAGCTATACAGTATAACTGGAGCCACAGGGTGGGGTCGGTCGGGGTCGATCCCTGTCAGACGGAAACCTTTGGGCCACGTGACCCACCTATGTTTGGCGGTGAAGGCCGCAAAGCCGTCGTGTCGGAGCACGACGTCGGGGGCTCTGTCAGGAGATCCATGCATCCGGTCGTACTCGTCCTGATGTCGCATCTCCTGATGCCTCCAATCGGCGGCGCGCCGCTCGACAATGTTGCGAGCGTCGACCCTCTGCGTGATTATCTCACGCAGGTCCCCTGTGTACGAGCTCCCCTAGTGCTTGGTTGTGCGAGCACTCCTGGAGCGACGAGTCGTGCCGCCTGGGGTGGCCCCAGTCTTCGTGGTCACGTCCTTAAGCAGGACACGGGGAGGCTGAATTACCTGCACTCCACTACGGCCACGATCTCGAGCGTTGAGCACTCCCAGAGGGGCGCTAAGTCGGGCCCAAAATGTTGAGCTGCATAGCGGCTGCCTGGGTCATGACCATGGCCTTCCGGACCTCCAGAGAGTCAGCAAGACCATTGAGCACATGCTTGATGGCGACCAAGTTGGCCGCGGGCATCCGGAAGACCTGGTGTCCCTCGAACTCCATGGTGAAGTCGGACTCCAGGCGTTAGGGCTGGACGTGGTTGACGGGCCTGCTCGCGCCACGTGATCCACCCCACGTTATGGGAACGGCGCGCATTGCAGTGGGCATCAGACTCCTGAGTGCCCGAGGCCTCATCGTCGGACACCACATCCGCCATCATGACGAAGTTGGCGGGCCAGCGGTTGCCAGGGATGAACACTAGAGCACGGATCCACTCGATCAACGCCGTGCGAGGAAGGGAGGCACGGCGGGCGATTTGCCGGTGCTCACCGCGCCAGCAGACGCAGGAGTATGTCCAACAGCGTGTGAGGGTGAAGAAGGCAACCCTCGTAGTGAGGAAGTAGAACGCGTCGAGTGGAGCCGGTTAGGATGCTCGATCTGGGTCCATGTGTCGTCCGTCCTCAGAACTACCGTGCGGGTCGTCGGGGGCTTGGGCCGCCAAACCGTGGCGGTCGTGCGGGCCTTGGGGGCTGAGGCCACCGGGCGCGAAATCATGCGCTGTGGCGCGACGACACGCTCCAGCTCGTCGCAGGCTGCCTGAGAGACAGTGAGGCGACAGAAGTCATCAGCGCAGAACACCAAGGTGCGAAAGACGAAGGTCGTCCCAGCGGGAATAACAAAGTCGGTGGAGAATAAAACCGCCATCAAATCTCTCGGCGGGAACGGGTGGGTTGGCAGTCCCCAAAGGGGGTGCCCAAGAAGGTTAAAGAGAATGGTAGAGAAGCTGTCCTTCCATGGATCCGATGGTCGACTCGAGTCCTAAGACGAGCCAAAGAGCAAAGACACATAGAGTTATACTGGTTCAGCCCTCTCGACGAATAATAGGCCTACGTCTAGTGTTCTTTGTTGGGGTGTATGATGAAGAAGAGTTACAAGGGTGAGTTCTTGGGGCTTAGAGCAAGCTAACCAAGAACTGATAATGAGAATGCTAGAGTTCGTTCGGAATGTAGATGTCTCTCTTTGGCCCCGTCGCGCTGCCCTCCCTTTTATAGCTCAAGGGGGCAGGAATAGGGAGTGCTTGGTGGCCAAGAAAGTTATGTCTAATACGCTAAAAGGTGAGTACAAACAATATCTAAAAAGGTACAAGATGGTATGCTAGGTCCTGTACACCGTGGCATCTTGAGCTCTCTCTCTTGCCTTGGGATCCCTCCTCCGATGGAGATGCCTGTACTGTGCTGTCGGGTGACGTCAGTTTCTGCCGGGCTGTCTCCTCCCTCTTCCTCCTTGCACACCAAGTCTTATCCCGAAGACGATCGAGGTCAGGATGTAGAATCGGGGTCAAGAGAGGAGGATCGAGGTCGGACTCGGGAAAAGGTCGGGACACCTGACCCCGCGAAGGTGGGGGGTCGGGCCATCGACTACATCCCGAGGACTCTCGGTTTTGAATTCAGTTGGACTTTGACTCCAGTCCTTGGGGTACCCTAGGGTGACACCCCCCACAGTAATGAATAGCAACACTCATAGGTTAAACTGCTCCTGTTTCTCCTCATCCCACATGGGGACACCTTCTTTCTTCCATAGTAGTTTCAGATCTTTGACCAATGGTCTCAGGTACACATCAATGTCGTTACCGAGTTGCTTTGGGCCTTGAATAATAATCAGCATCTGATTGTACTTTCGCTTCATGCATAGCCAAGGGGGAGGTTGTAGATACACATCATTACAGGCCAAGTGTTATGGCCGTTGCTCATCTATCCAAAAGAACTCATGTCGTCCGTACTTAAACTGAACCTTATGTTTCGTGCATCCTCGCCGAAGTCTTTAAATGTTCTATCAATGTTTTGCCATTGTGACCCATCGGCGGGGTGTCTCAGCATGCCGTCTTGTTCACATTCTTTTGCGTGCCAGCGCATCATTCTTGCATGCTCTTTGTTCCTGAACAGACGCTTGAGCCATGGTATTATAGGAAAATACCACATCACCTTAGCAGGAACTCTCTTCTTCGAAGGTTGTTCGTCAACTTTGCCTAGATCATCTCGTTTGATCTTGTATCGAAGTGCTTTACAAACCGGACAAGTTTCTAGGTTCTCGTACTCCTCACCACGATAGAGGATACAATCGTTAGGACATGCATGTATCTTCTACACCTCCAGTCCTAGAGGGCATACTAACTTCTTAGCTTCGTACGTTGATTATGATAATTTGTTTCCCTCTAGAAGAATGTTCTTCATGAGTTTTAGTAACTCGCCAAATGTCTTGTCATTGACACCATTTTTGGCCTTCCATTGCAAGAATTCCAGCGTGGTACCCAACTTTGTGCCCCTGTTCGCAACTTGGGTACAAGGACGATTTGTGGTCCGCCAACATATGCTCTAATTTCTGCACCTCCTTTTCACATTTGCAGTCCTCCTGTAAGTTGCGCAACATCTGACCAAGGTCATCAGCACCGTCATTTTCTTCAACATCACCGTCCCCCTCGCCTGCTGTATTCTCTTCAAACCCACCGTATTGACCACAGTCCGGAATGTTGTCGTCTTCTTCTTCATATTCTTCCATTGCAACCCGTACCTCTTCGTGCGATGTCCAGCAATTGTAGTGAGACATGAATCCTGACTGAAACAAGTGGACATGAATAATTTTTGATGTAGAATACTCCTTCAGGTTTTTGCACTTTTTGCATGGACAAGTATAAAGCCCTTATGCTTGTTGGCATTGGCCACACTCAAAAAATAATGCATGCCTTGAACAAACTCTGTCGACCGTAGTGCGTAGTGTACATCCATTGCCGATCCATATACAGGAAATGGAGAAAAATCTTAATAAAAATCCATGAAAGTCAAACCGTTTAAATAATATTACAGTAATTATATATAAATAATCATACAATAATTATATAATAATCGAATATATGTAATGTGTTGTACTTAATAAAATTTAGAATTATTTTTAAATGTTCTTTTAAAGTTCTAAACATATTTTTAATGTACATAGTGTACTTATTTCTAACTATATCAACGATTTTTAAATTACCTTAGTTTTCTAATATCCTATCAAATTTTCTACATTTTTTCCTTTGTCATCTATTTTGTAACATTTTTATCCACAAGTTTCTCTCTTCTCATTTTCCATAAACCTTTTTAGAGATAAAAGTGTATGTAGATATACCTACAAATGTAATATACTAAGCATACATAGTAGAGTAGAGCATGGAGTTGTGGATTTTAAGAAGTAAAATAATTTTTCCAAACAAATTTTCTCTCTTATCATTTTCCATGAACTTATTTAGAGTTTAAAATGTATAGAAATATACCTACAAAAGTAACATGCTAAGCATAGATCATAAAAGGATGTAGTTGCTAACCTTGTAGATCCCTCAAAATTTTGTATTTTGACCAAAACAATTTCACAAAAAAATTTGGCAGCACATCCTTTCTTCCTCCAAACCTTTAAAGCAATGGCTAGAGCTAGAGGAGGAAGAAGAAGTATAAAAAGCACCTTCACTTTAGTCCCGGTTGATGTTATCAAGCAGGACTAAAGATCATATCTTTTGTCTTGGTTGGTGCTACCAACCGGGAGTAACGATTCCTGGCGCCCTGAAAGATTCTGACAGAAATCTAACCGGGACTAAAGATGATCTTTATTCTCGATTGGTAACACCAACCGGGACTAAAGATCCTAGAGAGCCATTGCCTTTTTTAACCGGGACTAAAAACATTTTTTAGTATCGGTTGCTATTGGAACCGGGACTATTATGGATTTTGGCCAGTGGAGCAAAGATCATTTCTCCAGTAGTGATTATCTAAAACAATCATGAAGACAGTAGTGTACAAGCACTCAATTGCAAATTTTAACCTTGACCTAGTCTTCATCGTGGATTCTAAATGACAAAATGTTCAACAGAATGTTAATGACCAAATTTGGTATCATGCATTGGATTTGGAGTTAAGGCTGAAGCCGATTTGGAAAGAATAGGGATTCTCAGAAACAGAGTGCATTGCCTGTTGCAGACCGAATCGGCTAACAAAATAGGCTAGGGAGTTTGTCAGCTGATACCGAGTTGGCTAAGGTGTTCATTGGCCGATACCGAGTCGAACAAGGTAAGCCGATGTAGCCGATTCCGGTAAGATGACATTGGGATCGTTATCAGATTAGGGTAATGTGCTTCATGAGGATTATCGTACATGGATAGAGTCCGAAAAATGCAATTGTATCTATTAATTAGGTTATTGTAAGTAATTTTCTCATAGATTGTACCGGTAAGAGTCCACCTAAGGTACTTATCCGTATTTTGAGTTGTAATAGAGATAAGAGTCGTATCCGACAAGGACATATTGTGTAATTGGGTATAATATAGCCCAAGACCTTGTAAGAAAAACAACAATCAGTTCAATACACCTTCGGCGCATCGCCACCTTTTTACCTCCGTTTGTTTCGATGAGTTCTTGCTTTCGAGTTGGGCTGCATCGGGTTTGATCTCCGATGAGAGGTAAAGGTTGTTATGGCGGCTTGCGTTCTAATCCTATTTTCATAAATCACCGAGTTATCATATATGCTATATATCTTGATCGATATCATTGTCTAACCCTAATCGGCTAGCATCTGTTACCAGACAACAACCTATAGAGTTAGATATCAACGTTGACATAGATTATATAGTGTATCCACCATCTTGAAATGCTTTCATCGACTTGTTTAGATCTTATGCTTCTCTTTATGCTTAGTGCTGCATCGGTTGAGTCTGACCTGCTAAATATTATCTAGAATCATAATATCTATCTTGTCCCATGATTGCTATTAGAGATAGTATCAGGGTTTCTGCTGATCTTATCTGGTTTAGTTATCTTGTTTCCTACATGTTTACTTGATATGCTAAATCTGCCCTTTATACTAAGATCTCATTGTGGTGAAATACATTAAGCATGTTATCGATCTGTTAGGTTATCTTAACACCTGATCAGTTCCTGTTTAATGTATTTAATCTATATTGATATCTTAGTATAAAGTGGTATCGGAGTATTAGCCGATACATGTTATATTTATGACATCGGCTATGCTATAAATGCATATAATATTTGTCTTAAAGTACATTTAGACATAAGTGATTTTATTGTCTCGGCACACTCCCGATCTATCCCAATCACTTGGTTTAAACGTATTTCGAGACATAGTTGATATACTATGGATATCTACAGCTGATTGATTAGATCTAATTTTCCCTTTGCCGATCCTATGTATATCGCATCGGCTCAATATTGAACGATATGTCATCGGGTATACCCGATCGGCTATCGTATTTGAATTTAAATTTGTTTTCCTTCTTTAGTTTCTTGTTGGTTGCAGGATCAAACAACCTGGCATGCCCTTGAACCCCAAAAGCAAGATTATGGACCTGCACTAGAGTTAAGCAGATCTATCAGGCCAGTGTGTGTTTTTTTGCATCGACACGCTTTTGGCAAGCCCAGTGGGACCCTAAAGCAATATTACGGACCTGTACTAGAGTTAAGCAGATCTCTCAGGCCAGTCTGTATTTTTCGCATCGACACGCTTTTGGCACGCCCAGTGGGACACGATTACAAGTCAAGACATCATGGTAGATCTCAAGTCAACCGATATTGACCCATAGAACATCATCCCCGTGACAATGGAAAAATTGACGCCAGAACAAAAGGCTGAGTTCGAAGAGATGATGAACAACCTGCAGAATCAATTTTTGCACTCATTTGTTCAGACTCACTCGGGCACGGTGATCCAAAGATACAAAGTAACTTCGCTGAGCAATGATGAGCCCGAAACAAGTTCTGGCAAGGATGCAAAACCTCAGGATCTCAAGCAAGAAGAAGGTCCTATAGAGTTTAACAATTTACGAGATCGGATTGATTATATTGTGCATCATGCCTTGATCAACCAGTCAGGAATTCTTGTCAATACTCTAAACAACATGATCAATTATGCGGTTGATTGTAGGATTGCAGAGCATCAAGCTAAGGGACCAGTGTTTCTTCATGAGGACAATTTTCCATAATATAGGACTCTGGTTACCGACAAATAGCAGCCTGTTTCAGGTGTGGTCCCAGAACAGCCGATGGCATCAGCATCGGCTCCTGGAAAGCCAATTGCATCACCATCGGAACAGAAGCAACCAGGGTTCAATCCTCTACTTTTGGTCAAACAGCAACCTCAACACGTAGGACATAACATCCCTCAGGTTACTCAAGACCATTTTGCGTCCATGTTCAGGACAAACCAGCCGATCGTTGAGCCGATTCCGCAAATACCGATGAGGCAGCAGACACCGGTTCCACAGCCACATCAGCCGATTGGGACTCAGTTTGTTCCTAACAATCAAGCCCATATGCTGCATCAGTCTCCTCAGCATCACATGGGAGGCAATGTTAATTTCCAATACCAGCCTCATTCACCTCAACTGCAGTATCGGCCAGGGGCATCACCTCAACCCTAGTATCTGCCTCAGTTTAATCAATTTGATTCAATACAACAGCAGGTTCAAGGAGCACCTCAGCAAAAGCCTTGGGCTGATATTATAGCCGATGTGATGAGGGAGCAGTTTGGTCTCAAGCCTAAGGGTACTGGTAACTTGTATCGGCATCCATACCCAGAGTACTTTGAGAGGGTGGCATTGCCAAACCGATACAAGGTACCAGATTTTTCAAAATTCTCAAGGCAGGATAATTTGTCAACTTATGAACATGTCAGCCGATTTTTGGCTCAATGTGGTGAGGTGTCGGCTACTGATGCTTTGAGGCTTAGATTGTTTCCCTTGTCTCTATCTGGATCGGCTTTTAAATGGTTTTCATCTTTGCCATATAATTTTGTTCAAAGTTGGGCCGATCTGGAAAAGCAGTTTCATGGGTACTTCTATAGTGGAATCCATGAGATGAAACTGTCTGATCTGACAACAATCAAGCAAAGGCATGATGAATCTGTTAAGGATTACATTCAGAGGTTCGGAGATATGAGAAGCAGATGCTATAGCTTGATTTTGTCAGATTCTCAGTTAGTCGGTCTAGCTTTCCAGGGATTGTTGACACCAATTAGGGAAAGGTTTTCGGCTGAAGACTTCGAGAGCTTGGCTCACCTGGCTCAGAAGGTGATTGCACATGAACTGAGGTTTTAGGAAGCCAATAAAGCATTTAAGAAGGTCAACCACATGACATATTCTTCTAAATCCGAAGAAGAAGATGACTCCGAAGTAGCAGCAGCCGAGTAGGCAAGGAACAAGAAGATTGTTACATGTCAGTGGGTAAAAAATTCTGCAAAGGAGGAGAAGTAAGATTTTGATATTACCAAGGCTGACAAAAATTTTGATTTGCTACTTCGGGAGAAACAAATTCAACTTCCTGCTGGTCATGTGATTCCATCGGTTGATGAGTTAAGGAAGAGAAAGTACTATAAATGGCATAATACTGGATCTCACGGCACCAATGACTGCAAGGTTTCCAGGCAGCTGATCCAATCATCTATTGAGCAAGGAAAGATAAAATTTGAAGATTCAAAAAAGCCGATGAAAGTTGATGACAACCCTTTTCCTGTTAACATGGTTCAAACGAGTGGGAAGATAGCCGATAGAAAAGATTATTGGTCCATGTGGTGCAACTCTGTCAGAATCATCGATAAATACCAGAGGAAGTATGATAGGTAGGAAGAGAGGTACTATGAGGAAGATGATAGTTTTGATCCCCATTGGAGTTGTGAATTCTTTAGATTTTGCTGGAATGAAGGGATGAGACTGCCATCAATAGAAAATTGTCCAGCATGTAGCAATTACGATGAGGACTATGCTGGAGGACCAAGCCGATCTTATCCAAGGGAAAATCGGCTAACACAGAGGAAATTACCTGTTTATCAGAGATTGGGTCCAGTTCATCATGATTTTTCACAAGAGGATTTTGATGAGGATGAAGATCAGACCATGAACCCACAATGGTGTCCTTATGGTATTTTCACTTAGAACCAGAAGACGAGGGTTCAAAGGATGAGGAGCAGGGAGCGTTTCCAAGAGGTACAAGCGGAGATCAATCATCGGCTAAAGAGGAAAAAGTAAGAACACACAACGAAAGAGTGGCGTGTCAAGAGCAAGGTGCTCTCAGCCGATGAGGTCAAAGCCGATAAGGCAAAAAGGCTGGCTAAAAGGAAGGCTATTGTTTCTACATCGGTTAATATGGTTTTTGTACTACCAGTAGAATATGAGGCTACCCAAGCCGATGCAGATGTTATGGAAGCTAAATTGGTGTTATCTCCATAACAAGCTATCTTTGAGAAGCCAGAAGGAGCAGGGCATCGGCACTTCAAGCCATTGTATGTCAAAGGATTTGTCAATGTTGGTTGATGGTGGAGCTGTTGTAAACTTGATGCCATATGCTACATTCAAGAAGTTGGGTAGGAATTCAGATGATCTCATCAAGACCAACATGGTCCTCAAAGACTTTGGTGGCAATCCATCGGAAACCAAAGGAGTCCTAAATGTAGAGTTGATGATCAGCAGCAAAACTGTCCCTACCACGTTCTTTGTCATCGATGGGAAGGGTTCATATAGCCTATTGCTTGGAAGGGATTGGATTCAAGCAAATTGTTGTATTCCTTTGACCATGCATTAGAGTTTGATCCAATGGCAAGGTGACAAGGTAGAAATCGTGCCAGCCGACAGGTCAGTTAATATTGCCAATGCCGATTTAACTCTTTGGGAGATGGATGGAATTGATTGCTTGTCTGGGAAAGTTTGGGAAAAGACAATAGAACTTGGGCCGATCTGATTGCTGATGTTATGCGCGATCAGTTCGGCCTCAAGCCGAAGGACTCCGGCCACATGTATCGGTACCCATATCCATATACTTCAAGAGTGTGCCACTGCCTAACCGGTACAAGGTGTCGGATTTCTCCAAATTCTCTGGGCAAGACAACATGTCTACCTACGAACACGTCAGTCGATTCCTAGCTCAATGCAGGGAGGCATCGGCTACAGACGCGCTCAGGGTTTGCCTATTCCCGCTATCTCTCTCAGGATCGGCTTTCACCTGGTTCTCATCATTGCCATCCAACTCAGTTCAAAGCTAGGCCGATCTTGAGAAACAATTCCACATCTACTTCTATTCCGACACCGACGAGATGAAGTTGTCGGACCTCACCGGCATCAGGCAGAAGCATGAGGAATCGGTCCAAGATTACATCCAGCGCTTCAGGGATATGAGGAACCGATGCTACAGCCTAGTGTTATCGGATTCTCAGCTAGCCGACTTGGCTTTTCACGGCCTCTTGCCGCCAATCCGTGAAAGGTTTTCGGCTCAAGACTTTGACAGCCCGGCCCACTTGGGCCAAAAAGTGATGGCTCATGAATAAAGATTTCAAGATTCCAGGAGAGTCATCAAGAAGGTTACCCACGTTGCCTGCACAACGGATTCAGACTCAAGCGACATCGACGTGGAGGTGGCGGCAGCCGAGTGGACAAGGAACAAGAAGGCCATAGTCTGCGAGTGGTTGAAAAGATCGGCTAAGGAGGAGAAGTACGACTTTGACATAACCAAAGCCGATAGGATCTTCGATCTGTTGCTGAAGGAGAAGCAAATCCAGCTTTCGGCCGACCACATCATCCCATCGGCCGAGGAGCTCAAGAAGAAAAAGTACTGCAAGTGGCATAACACCACCTCCCACAGCACCAACGATTGCAAGGTCTTCAGGTAGTAGATCCAGTCGGCCATCGAAGCCGGGGAAATAAAGTTTGAAGAATCGGTTAAGCCGATAAAGGTTGATGGCGATCCATTCCCGGTAAATATGGTCTAGGCCAGCCACAGGCGAGCTGATCGGCAGCACAGAGTGACGTACAGCTTAACTGAAGCATTAAAATTAGTGAAGACCGAGACAAAGCCGACTGGAGACAAAGCCGCAGTAGTCAACATGGTGCATACCACTGGCCAATCGGCTGATCGTCGGCCCATAAGCATGGATAGCCGATGCCGGTTTCAACTCCGAGTGAAACAAAAAGAAGAAGATCGGCGTGGCAGGCC
Source organism: Oryza australiensis (assembly GCA_019925245.2). Taxonomy (NCBI): domain Eukaryota; kingdom Viridiplantae; phylum Streptophyta; class Magnoliopsida; order Poales; family Poaceae; genus Oryza; species Oryza australiensis. The sequence goes on along the minus strand of JAIFGZ020000357.1, from coordinate 245,104 downwards.
GTACCAGAGAGTACCTGAGCGGGTAGGATTGCAATATGTCCGCCACCACATTGACTGCGACCCGCATTGGCGCTGCGAATTCTTTCGATTCTGCTGGGAATCGGGCATGAGGCTGCCTACAGTCGAAGACTGCCCAGCGTGCAACGAGTTTAGAGAGGACGACTATAGCGATCCCCCTACGCAAAATCCTATGTGATTCATCCCTAGGGCAGTACAACTTAACCAAAGACGGCTGCCTGTGCATGATCGGCTGGGCCCGATCCATCAAGACATCTTCGACGATGAAGACGAAGAAGGAGAAGAGGCTGATGAGGAGCAATCGGCCAATCCGCAGTGGTGCCCCTCTGACCTGTTCACCAAGACGCAGAAAAGAAGAATCCAGAGGCTGAAAAGCGAAGGGCAGGAGGAAGAGGTCCAACAGATGATTCAGCATCAACAACGTCGGCAGCGCAGGAAACAGTGGTGCCCCAAGAAGAAGACCGCCCCAGCTGATGAGAGCCCAGCCGATCAAGCAAAAAGGGTGGCCAACGGAAAAGGAATAGCTTCTGCATCGGTCAACATGGTATTCGTGTTGCCAGCCGAGTTTGAGGCTACCAAGGCCGATGCAGATAACGTCGAGGAGACCTTGGCTAGACTGGTTCTGTCCCCAGAGCAAGCTATTTTTGAAAAACCTGAGGGGACCAAAAATCGGCACTTGAAGCCACTATACGTTAAAGGATTCGTCAATGGCAAGCCGATGTCCAAAATGCTAGTCGATGGAGGGGCTGCTGTCAACATAATGCCCTACGTGACTTTTAGGAAGCTGGGAAAAGGAGCCGAAGATCTGATCAAGACGAACATGGTGCTCAAGGACTTCGGTGGCAACCCTTCAGAAGCCAAGGGAGTTTTAAATGTCGAACTGACCATCGGCAGCAAAACCATGCCCACTATGTTTTTTGTCATCGACGGGAAGGGGTCATATAGCCTGCTACTTGGGAGTGACTGGATTCACGCAAACTGTTGCATCCCTTCCACAATGCATCAAAACTTAGTCCAGTGGCAAGGTGACAAGATAGAAATCATGCTAGCTGACAGGTCAGTCAACGTCGCTAACGCCGATTTGCCTTTATGGGAAATCGATGGTATTGATTGTCTGTCCGGCAAAGTTTGGCAAGCCGATTTCTTAAAGGTGTCTGATTCTGATATACAACCCATTGGAGATGAACAGCCTCAATTACTACTTTGAAGGCGTCGTGGAGGGCTCGAGCGTCTACAAGGACACCGTGGACAACAAGGACGATAAACTCGGGCAAGGTTTTATGTCGGCCGACGAGTTAGAAGAGGTTGATATAGGTCCAGGAGATAGGACTAGGCTGACATATATTAGCAAAAATTTGTCTTCTTATTTTAGAACCAAGCTTATTGATTTGTTAAAGGAATATAAAGACTGCCTTGCTTTGGAATACTTTGAGATGCCTGGTCTATCTATTGTTGAACATCAGCTCCCTATCAAGCCTGGATATCGGCAATACAAATAGCCTCCCAGGAGGTTTAGAGCCGATATGTATGAAGCAATTAAATCCAAAATCACTCGGCTATATGACGCTAGATTTATTCGGCCCTGCTGATATGCAGAGTGGGTTTCAAACATAGTTCCAGTAATGAAGAAAAAAGGCAAGCTTAGGGTATGTATCGACTTCAGAGATTTAAACAAGGCTACCCCTAAGGATGAGTACCCAATGCCTATAGCCGACTTGCTAGTAGATGCCGCCTCAGGCCACAAAATTATAAGCATCATGGATGGCAACGCAGGTTACAATCAGATCTTCATGGCCGAGGAAGACATCCACAAGATAGCTTTTAGGTGCCCAGGAGCAATCGGCCTATATGAGTGGGTCGTCATGACGTTTGGCTTGAAGAATGCTGGAGCCACATATCAGAGGGTCATGAACTACATCTTCCACGATTTGATCGGCTTCCTAGTGGAAATCTACATAGACGATGTTGTTGTGAAATCCAAGGAAGTAGAAGACCACATACCCGATCTGAGGAAAGTTTTGGAGCGAACAAGGAAGTATGGCCTGAAGATGAACCCGACAAAGTGCACGTTCGGCATATCGACTGGACAGTTTCTGGGTTTTCTTGTTCACAAGAGGGGAATCAAAGTCACGCAGAGGAGCATCAACACAATCAAGACGATTCAGCCTCCAAAGGACAAGAGGGAATTACAATCGTTGATCGGCAAAATCAACTTCATCAGGCGATTCATAGCAAATGCATCGAAAAGATGGAGCCATTCACACCACTGCTTCACTGAAAGGCCGATCAAGCATTCACCAGGGCGAGAAGCGGCAAAATGCTTTGGACAATATTAAGATTTATCTAAGCTCCCCCCCGATCCTAATTTCTCCACAGAAAGGGGTGCCATTCAGGTCATATCGTCGGCCGACGAGAAGGCTCGTCTTGATTCGGGAGATCGAAGGGAAGAAGAAGGCTATCTTTTATCTCGGTCAACGGCTTACGGATGCTTTGAAAGGTATTCACCATTGGAGAAATTATGTTTTTGACTATATTTTTCATGCACAAAGTTGAGGTATTATTTATTATCCAATGAGTGCACCGTGGTATGCAAAGCCGATGTAGTAAAATACATGCTATCAGCTCTAGTACTAAAAGGAAGAGTTGGGAAGTGGATCTTTGCCTTAACGGAGTTTAATCTGAGGTACCAGGCACCCAAGGCAGTAAAAAGGACAAGCTATAGCCGATTTCATAGTAGAACACAGAGATAATTTAATCGGCTCAGTGGATATCATGCCTTGGACTTTAACTTTTAATGGCTCGGTTTGCACCAATGGATGCGGCATCGGCTTAGTACTAATTTCTCCAATGGGGGAAAGCTTTGAGTTTGCTTTTTCAATCACACACCATGCAACAAACAATCAAGCCAAATATGAAGCCGTGATAAAGGGACTACAATTGCTCAAGGAGGTCGAAGCCGACGCCATCGAGATAATGGGAGACTCACTGTTAGTCATCAGCCAGTTGTCAGGAGAATATGAATGCAAGAATGACACGCTGATGGTCTACTACCAAAAGTGCCAAGAATTGATGGACAGCTTTCGGCTAGTAACATTGAAACATATCCCCAGGGAACAAAACGCAAAAGCCAATGATCTAGCTCAGGGGCATCAGGCTACAGACCGATGACAAAGGATATTGAAGTGGAAATCGCCACAATGTCAGCCGATGACTGGAGATTTGACGTCTACAACTACCAACAAAATCCCTCCTAGTCGGCTTCAAGGAAATTATGCTACAAGGCTTTGAGATATGTTTTGCTTGACGAAGAATTATACTATCAGATGATCGATGGTGTGCTACTCAAATGTCTCAGTGCCGATCAAGTCAAGGTTGCTATCGGGGAAGTGCATGAAGGGATTTGTGGCACACATCAATCGGCTCACAAGATGAAGTGGCTACTTCGGAGAGCAGGGTACTTGTGGACCCCCGATTTTTAGTCGGGAATCTCTCGTGTTCATAGTACCATTTCCCTGGATCAAGTAGTTGGTACCCACGAATACAGTACTGGATAATCAAGTGCACATGCACGAATAGTCTTACAATACCTTTATTACATTAATAGGCCCGAAGGCATTGTTCATCCCACAGGACCTTATGGTCCGAATACAACATAAAAACAGAGTTTAGATAAGGCATGCGGAAAGAGGCGGCTTGTCCATTGCCACGAGCAACGACCGGAGCTAAAGTCTAATATGCGCCGTCGCCCCTCGTCCTCCGGTGATAAGCGTATGGATCTTCCGGCTCTTCACCTCCATCACTGGAGGTTTGTGCGTATAGCAAGGGTGAGTACCAACCGTACTCGGCAAGCCAACACAGAATTGATGCATATGATAAGGTTATTCAAAGAACATGGCTAGGGTTACTTTTGCGTAAAGCCAGTTTTCACAATTCTTTTCACAAACCTATCGTCTAGCCAAAACAAGTTTTAAGTTCATAGTTCATTAACCCGGCGACGGTTCGTCTACCATCCAGCGTGATTCCAAGGATGGCTTCCCGCCTTCGGTTCGTCATGATTTTCTGGGAGTCCACCCCTTCTCGTATCCTCGAGAAGTTGATCCACCACGGATAAAATCATCACCATGCAAACCCATCCCGGTAATTTTAGGTTCAAAGTCTAGCCAAGCGAAAGTCTTGTCACGATGCTCAATTTCCGCGAGCACGGCTATTCGAATAGATTGATTCATTCACACTGCGGTGGATGTACACTTTACCCGTACTCCGCGACGGCCCAACAAATGAGCCTACGCCTCAACACATGAGACGGTCACGGCAAAGCCTTTTGATAACCTCACTTTGGCGTACCCGCTCCATGAACTTATGCCCTCATGCACTCTAGCCGTCCTTTTCTAGCGGTGAGAGGGAGTTACTGCGCACCGGGGTAAGGGAAGACATTTCCAATCTTTAAGTTTAATTAACAGTAGTTTAACTCCACCATTTATAACAAAGGCCGCAGCCTCATCCTCATCCCATAACCACATCATAGAGAACCATCTATGCAAGGATACGCCTCCGCTCGGCTATCTAGTCGGCTAGGTCTATACCCATTCGAGAAGTACGGTTGTACTGGCTCGTTTCCGGCTATCTCATGGCTCGGTCCTTAATTGACCAGGGTCGGCACTTGCCTTTTCCGGAATCCACCCAAATCATCCGGCCGCCCAGTCTAAAACATTTGTGTAGTACTTTCAATTTTCATCAAACTTAATTCATCATGGTCATGTGGCGCTCATGTCTCCACATGCCGAATCTCAACTACCTTCCCTAAGGTAGTTGCCCAAGCACAAAGCTTTTTCATAAAGTCATGAGTATGCATAAATCTAAGTATAGCATGGCTAAGCGTTTACAAGTTATGCTTCGGTTATTTGTATCACATCGCGAGTTACAAGGAGTAATTCTAAAGGTAAACAATAGCAAGGTATGGCATAACAAGTATAGGTAACTCGGTAAAGCATGCATGTTTAGAGTTTAAAATAACATCATTTCGCAATTGGGATCAATATGTTCAAAGGGTGTGAAGACTTGCCTTGCTCGCACGCCGGTTGAGTGGGGTCTTCCGCGTAGTCGGCGTTCACTTCTTCGGACGCTATCCGTACGTGCGAAAAGAAGGGTTGAATCCAATTAAAATCCAACAATATCAACGAAGAGAAAGAGATCTCGAAATGACCGCGGAAAACGGATTCCAAACACAACCTCAAACTCCGTAAATTTTGATAGTTGAATCAACGGAAAGAAGTCCAGATTAAACCGAGCGAACCATCTAGTAATAAATATATATTTTGTTCCTAAACTCGAGGATATCCCAAAATAATTATATTTCAATTTCCATATCTCCAATAATTGATCCTTAATATTGCAATTATATTTGCTAGGGTTTTGAAATTCCAACGGCCGAATAACGACATTCATGCTTAACAAATCTTTTAAAAGGCTCATGTAAACTTCGATAACAAATTAGAGGTCGGACAATATTTGAATTCATAGAAAAGATAAATTTAATCTAGAAATTACTTTCTCCAAATATTTCTTTTGGAAGGAAAAAGAATATAGTACTCATTCCTAGACAATAATATTTCAAAAACCCTATCTTTTTATCCTAAAATATTTCCAAAACATTTCAAAATATTTTACCCAAATTTTCTTCACTATTTTTCTTTTTCTATTTCCTTTTTTTCTTTTCTTTTCCCCTTCCTTTTTCTTTTTCCCTTTCTTTTCTTTTTCCCTTTCTTTCCTCCTCTTCCTCTTCGTTTCGCTCTTTTTCCCTCCTGGCGCGACGGTGAGGAGGGTGTGCCGACGGCGAGGGAGGGCCGGAGCTAGGGAAAGGAGGGGCGCTACACCATCCTGAGACCACAAGGGTCCCATTTCCTCACGGCCGAGACCGGGAAGCGGCGGAAAGAGCGGCGACGGCGAGGTGGTTCGGCGGCGGTGGCGCTCGTCGGCGGCAAAATCCGGCGAAGCCCTGCTAAAGTGAGGGGTCTACGAGCTTCAGCGAACCCCATGGATGCTAACGGTGGGGTTGGTTCGGCCGGAGAGGCACTGCGCAGCGGGCTGGCGACGGCGAGGTGGTTCGGCGAAACAGAGGAGTTTTAGGGGTTCGTCGCGGCGATTTTCCGGCGACCAATTGGCTCGGGGAGCTTAGGGGAATTAATACCTAGAGCACGGGGATGATGATGGTACCTTTAATTCGGGAAGAAATCGGCCGAGGGTGACGAATTTCGGAGTGTCGCACGGGCGGTCGAATTAGGGTTCTTCCGCCGAGCTCCGATCTTTCCCAAAATTCGCGCAATGTAGTGGCTAATCCTTGGGGAAATTGGGGGAAAGCACGAGCGAGCACGGGGAGGATTTTCGGTGTTGGGGGCTGGGTCGAGGAGGCCGATTTATAGGCGGTCGACGGCGAGGTGGTTCGGGCGCCCGGTGCGGTGATGGCTGAGCGCGCGCACGTCGCGGCGACGTGCGGCAACTGCAGCTAACGCATGCGAGTACGGCGGCGCGGTGAGAGCGTGCGCGCGAAGCGGAGGGCGGCGCCGCGGCAAAGGACGGCGTGGTGCGGAGCGTGTACGTGCGCGCGCCGACGCGAGCGGCATGGCGGCGTGTACGGCGGCGACTTTGGGGACATTCGGCATGGCGCGGCCATCGGCGACCACTGTGCGTGACCGGAGCCGATGACGCTGGGAACATGCACGCGCGAGGTCTCGGGTACGGCGGGTGACGCGCGGCGGCTGCGAACGGGGCGGTGTACTCGGTCGAACACCTGCTGAGCTAATGAACAGTGCACTTTTTCATTTATCCCGATTTTAAAATCCTATTTTCCATTTCCATTTCTTTTATCCCTAAAAATTCTAAATGAATTCTAATATTCCCAAAATAACTTTGAGATTATATTTTCAAACTTTTCCCCACTTTTTATTTTTCAAAATATATTTTTCATATTTTTATTTCTTCTTTTAAAATTAATAAATTGGGGTCTTTAATTAATTTCTAAATTCATATTTCCTTTTCAAAATATTTTTATCATCCAAATCCAAATATTTATTATTTTTCTTCCACCAGTTAGGGTTTAAACCAAAATATATTCTTTTCAAGAATCTTTTGTAAATCCACAAAATTAGTTATTTATCCTTCTCCAAATATATACATTTTGAATTATTACTCTCACCTAGGGTATCAAAGCTTAGGGTTTTTATCCAACTTCGCATCAAAACAATTCAAAAAGAACTCTTATGCAAAGAGCTTGGCAAATAGGAACGACAAACACGATAAGAAGCAATGATTCCAAAAGTTTTTATGAGTTCCGATTTTCACGTTCCGAATTCTACTCCTTCGATTTTCGGGATGTTACAAACCTACCCCCTAACAATAAATCTCGTCCCGAGATTTTCTTACCGTTGCTAAATAGGTGTGGATGTTCTGTCCTCAGGAATTCTTCGCTCTCCCAGGTAGCTTCTTCTTCGGTGTGATTGCTCCATTGTACTTTGTACATGCGCCACGACTTGGTTCGTGTCTTCTTTTCTGCTTCATCTAGTATCTTGATTGGATGCTCCGGGTAGGTAAGATCACTGTGGACATGGATGGTTTCTAACGAGGTTTGCTCTTCCGGTACCCGTAGACATTTCTTCAGCTGCGATACGTGGAATACGGGTGGACATCGGAGAGATTCTCGAGCGGTTCCAATTGATAAGCCACTTCTCCCTTCCTAGCGCTTATCGGGAATGGGCCCACGTATCGTGGTGCGAGTTTCCCTTGACTTTGAACCTCTGTGTTCCCGTAGTGGTGAGACCTTTAGATACACGTAGTCACCCTCTTTGAATTCCAATTCTCTTCGTCGAGTATCCGCGTAGCTCTTTTGCCGTGATTGAGCAGCTTGTAGTCGGTCCCGAATTAGGCGAACCTTTTCCTCAGCCTCCTTGATTATGTCAGGCCCGAATACGGTTCGTTCACCGGTTTCGACCACATCAATGGGGTTCGACATCGGCGACCAAATAGAGCTTCGTTTGGCGACATCTTCAAACGGCTTGATAGCTATTGTTGTAAGAGAACTCGGCGTACGGCAAGCATTTCTCCCAATCCTTGGTGAAATCCAATGCACGAGCTCTCAAGCATATCCTCCAAGATTGTTCGTCCTTTCGTCCGCCCATCGATCTGTGGATGATAGGCGGTGCGAAAGCGAGATGACTTCCGAGTGCCTCGTGGACCTTGCTCCAAAAATGAGATGTGAATTGGGTACCACGATCCGATATGATCCTCTTTGGTACACCGTGAAGACATACGATCCTACTCATATATAGTTCCGCTAGCTTGGCGCCGTTGTAGTTAGTTTTCACGGTATAAATCGCGTCTTGGTGAGCCGATCTACTATTACCCAAATGGAATCGTAACCGAGTCGTAGTTTTGGGTAGTCCCACTATGAAATCCATGCCTATCTCGTCCCACTTCCATTCGGGAATCTTGAGTGGCTGCAGCAAGCGCGGCCGTTGATGCTCGGCTTTCACCCTTTGGCACACATCGCACACGGCTACGTATTCGGCTACATCTCTCTTCATATTGGGCCACCAATATTCTCCTTTCAAGTCTTGGTACATTTTCGTGCTTCCGGGATGTAACGAATATGCCGATTCGTGGGCTTCCTTTAAGATCAATCCCTCAAACCGCCTCGTTCGGCACACGATTCTTTTCTTGTACCACAGATTCCCTTGTCATCCACCGAAAACTCCCGAGCGCGTCCGCGCCCATGCGTTCCTTAATTTCCCGGGTTTCCTCATTCCCTTTTTGGGCTTCCTCTATTTGAGTTCTCGTAGGGCTGGATTTCCAGTGAGTTCACTTCTCCGTGAGGAATCGGGTGCATTGAGTCGGCCATTTCTTCTTGAAGTTCGCCGGCCATACCTCCCAATTCCATGTGATTGCATTGGGCTTTGCGGCTCGGCGCATCGGCCACTACATTTGCCTTACGGGATGATAATGGATTCCTAGATGTAATCCTTGATCAACTCCAGCCATCGCCTCTGTCGTAGATTGAGATCAGGCGAGTAAAGAAATATTTTAGGCTCTTGTGATCGGTATACACATCACGGTGGTTCCCGATCGATAGTGCCTCCAAATCTTCAATGCGTGTACAAGCTGCGGCTAATTCCGGTCGTGTGTGGGATAATTCTCTTCGTGGGGTCGTAGCGCGAGAGGCATACGCTACGACCTTCCCATCCCGCATCAATACTCCTCCCAATCCTTGCCGGGATGCATCGCGACATCACGAAGTCCTTCTTGTCGGGTAAGGTCAAGATTGGGGCGGTGGTTAACTTTTCTTTTAATTGGTCGAAGGCTTTTTGGCACTTCTCATTCCATTCAAACTTCTTTTCCTTCTTCGAAGTTGAGTCATAGGTCGGGCTACGGTGGAAAACCCTTCGATAAACCGTCGGTAATAACCGGCCAAGCCCAAGAAACTCCGAACTTCATCACCGACTTGGGTGCCTTCCATTCCGTAACGGCTTCGACCTTGGCGGGGTCTCACGCTACTCCTCCGGCTGAAACCACGTGACCAAGAAAAGCGACTTCCTTGAGCCGAACTCGCATTTGTTGAATTTTGCATACAGCTTTGGTGCTCTCGTAACTTTTCCAAGATGCAGTCGTAGATGCTCCGCGTGTTCCTCATCGTTCTTGGAGTAGATAAGTATATCGTCGATGAACACCACCACGAATTTGTCCAGGTATTCCATGAACACCTTGTTCATCGATTCATAAAGTAGGCGGGGGCATTGGTTAATCCAAAGGACATCACGTGAACTCGTATAAGCCGTAGCGTGTAGAGAACGCCGTCTTACGAATGTCTCCGGCTCTAATCTTTAACGATGATATCCCGACCGTAGATCAATCTTGGAGAACACTGCGCACCTTTAAGTTGATCGAATAGGTCATCGATTCGAGGTAGCGGGTACTTGTTCTCGATAGTTACTTCATTCGCGATCGGTAGTCCACACACATTCTCATACTCCCATCCTTCTTTTGACGAAAAGTACGGGGGCTCCCAGGGAGAAGAGTTGGGGCGTACAAATCCCTTCTCTTGTAGTTCCCTTATCGCTTCTTGAGTTCCTCTAACTCGTTGGCCGGCATTCGATAAGGTCTCTTGGATATGGGGGCAGTACCGTGCATTAGATCGATGATAAACTCTACGTCGCGATCCGGGGCATTCGGGTAATTCCTCGGGAAACACGTCCGGGTATTCTTGTACTACGGGCATCCCGCCTAAAGGTAGCATGGTGAACACTCCCGCAGCTTGCTCCCATAGCTTTGGGTTTTGATCCATAGTTATGCTCATCGGTGATCCCCATGGGGTGGATACCGTAACTTCCCTTCGACCAGATCCTATAATCCCATTATTTTTGGTCAACCAATCCATCCCGAGTATGACATCTATGGTTTGGGGTGATAGCACCATAAGGTTTGAGAGAAACACCACGTCTCTAATCCGTATGGGCACATTAATGCGGCATGGGGTACGGTTATGTCTCCCCGGTGAGTGTACCAACATCGGCCTCTTAAGTGCTACTTGGTGTAGGTGGTGTTGTTTGCTTACTTGGGAAGATATGAATGAATGCGAGGCTCCGTAATCGAATAAAACTTTAAGCGGTGCGAGTTGATAGAGAACATACCCATCAATACGCTCCGGTCCTCCTGAGCTTCTTCCGCCCGCACATGATTCACCCGACCACGTCGAAACCCGGTGGCGGCCTCGTTGGGTAGCGGGGTCTGAGCAGACCTCATCCGCCGCGGGGTGGGGGTTCCTCGGACGGGCGTTGCATTGGCGCCGGTGCGTACGGGCGTTGCGTGGTTTTGGGCAGCTATTGGAGTAGTGCCCGAATTCTCCGCAATTAAAACAGCTCACATTCCTTCTTCCGGAGCGGCTAGGGTTGGTGTGGGCGTACGGCGAGGTGTAGGCGACTGTTGACATGGTCGGAAGTGGAAGGACGTCCGGTTGCCGGAACGTTTGGCTTCCATCCGGACGGAGTGGCTCCTTTGGGGCGTTGTGGCGTCCCTGAAATGGGCGAGCCATAGCGAGCCTCCTCTTGCGGTTATTGTCTACCACCTTTTGGTCATGCTCAAGTCGGACGACCTTGTTGATGAGGCTTTGAAGCGGTGTGATCCGCCCGATCATTGGTCCCCTCGGTTCGTCATTTAGTCCTTCAATGAATTTGTCTATCTTTTCTTCCTCGTCGCTGTGTCACCGTGGTGGCATAACGGCAAGCTGGGTGAACTTGTTCGATATTCTTGTACCGAGGTGTTCCCTTGACGCAGTCTGCGGAACTCGTTTTCTTCATCCTCATCACTGCAGCTGGCATGAAATTCTCACGAAACACAGCCGTGAATTCCTCCCATGTTGGTTCGCCGGCGTCTTCAGCTCGTGTCTCCTTGTAGGTGTCCCACCGGTCACTCGCGGGACCCTCCAGTGGTTAGTAGCGAAGACAACTCTATCGGCTTCTCGGACTCGACGAGTTAGCTTCTTCTCTATCACTCTTAGCCAATCTTCGGCATCCATAGGTTCTTCGGCCGTGGAAAAAGTGGGCGGCTTAGCTCTCATGAATTCCCTAGACTCGATCCTCCTCGACCTCCTTGATTATTGGCAATCGCTTGGAGTAGCGGGTCGCATAGCCATGACCTCCGCCGAGGTGGAGGGGTTAGGTTCGCGGGTTCTCGTTGGTCGCTGCGGCCTGCGGCGATGTGCCATCGAAGAAGGGAGATGAATCAAGAGATCGGACTAGTTTAGGTTATAGTTCTCGGGGAATCTTTCTTCAAGTTCTTTTGAATGATTTTCAATCAACAGACAAAGTAAAATACTAATAAGCATACGAATTAAGACATCGCAAGGCGATGCCTGTGTTCATCATATTACATAAAGGGGTACATGGACTGTACACACACAGTCCTTCATGCCGGGATAGCAATAATAATTATATCGTCCAACTAGATCAACTAATTAAGGGAAATAGGAAGTGCCGGAGCGGGAAGGTTCTTCCGCCTAGTCATCCAACCATCCGCAAGAGCCACGCGCCGGAAGTGGGTGGTCTGCCACTGAAGCAAACCGAAGTCCCCACGGCTCGGAGGTGGTGGCCTCGGAATCACGCCGAATCTTCCGACTCGGTGGCCACGTACTCTTGCGAGCGATCCGGCGGGTGAGGGGCCTCCGTGTGAGTCGGGCGACGAGGGGGAACTTCCTCCTCCATCGAGTCGGTGTCGCTAGACTCCCATTTGATCTCCATGGGCTCGCCTCGGACTCCGTATCGGTGTAGATCGGATGGGGTTACCCTCTCCCGATCCCGGCTCGGATGGTGCGAGTACGGAGCTCGGTGGGTCCCATGGATGTAGCGGCGGTGGGGTCGACCGGTGCACGCGGGCTCTGTGCTCAACATGAAAGCTTGCTCCATCATAGCTTGAAAAGTATCTAAGCTTGCTTGAGTCATATGGTAATAGTGGTCGGGCACGGGGCGGGAGGTGATGGTACGGGCTCGGTGGAAGTACTGCAGCGTAGACGGGACGAGTGCGCATGTTCCTCTAGCGGTTGATCTGCTGCTTGCTCTTCTGAGCTGCTCTTCCAGCTCTACGAGCCTCCCTCGGGCCATGTAGCGGTCGAGAGTTGCTCATCTTGAGCACCATTGGCCTGCGGTGAGTCGCAGCATGCTTATCGGTCTCCGCGCCTTGGTGGCTGTGACCGGATCATTGAGCGTGCGCTGATCGTTGATCTCGAGAAGGGCCTCCTCGTAGATCGTCTGCGGTCTCCGCCCAACGGGATAGACGTGTGACCATCGGGTTGTAGCAGCGGGGGTAGCCTCCACGGTGCGGACAGGTTGCCCTCTTCGCGGTAAGGATGATGCACGAACTCTGTCATTGTGAGTTCGGCATGGTGTTCCGCATTAAGGCGAAGGAAGGCCTCGCGAGCTGCATCTGAATAGCCGCTTCTGCTAGGTCCGTGGTAGCGGGTATGGAAGCGATAAGATGTCTCGCTTCCCATGCGGGCTTCTATGGATACAGTGCCTCCCGGGCTGGATACTCTTCGAGCCATGCCTTTTGGTGTGATAAGTAGGTGGTTCCGGTACCTCAAGCACCATAGTAGGGACTGGAGTTGGACCACGAACCCCTCGTCCCGCGGAGCAGTGACTTCCCAGTTCCGTCGTGGTTTGACATCTCGCTTTACGAGGCAACTTAGGGTTAGCGGGAGGGAGCTATCATAATCATTTGGTAAAAAGAAATGCAGATGTAGAAAGGATATATTTGCATTTTCGGAAATAATAGTTTAAAACTGATCCTACGTAGGGATATTTCCCTTTGGCCATCTGGTTAGGGGTAGGGCGCCATTTGGTCTTAGCCTACGGTCGCATGGCTCGATACCAGCTCTGTGGACCCCCGATTTTGAGTCGGGAATCTTTCGTGTTCATAGTACCATTTCCCTGGATCAAGTAGTTGGTACCCACGAATACAGTATTGGATAATCAAGTGCACATGCACGAATAGTCTTACAATACCTTTATTACATTAATAGGCCGAAGGCATTGTTCATCCCACGGGACCTTATGGTCCGAATACAACATAAAAAGAGTTTAGATAAGGCGGCGGAAAGAGGCGGCGGCTTGTCCATTGCCACGAGCAACGGCCGGAGCTAAAGTCTAATATGCGCCGTCAGTTCCCTCGTCCTCCCGGTGATAAGCGTATGGATCTTCCGGCTCTTCAACTCCATCAGTGGAGGTTTGTGCGTATAGCAAGGGTGAGTACCAACCGTACTCGGCAAGCCAACACAATTGATGCATATGATAAGGTTATTCAAAGAACATGGCTAGGGTTACTTTTGCGTAAAGCCGGTTTTCACAATTCTTTTCACAAACCTATCGTCTAGCCAAAACAAGTTTTAAGTTCATAGTTCATTAACCCGGCGACGGTTCTGTCTACCATCCAGCGTGATTCCAAGGATGGCTTCCCGCCTCCGGTTCGTCATGATTTTTGGGAGTCCACCCCTTCTCGTATCCTCGAGAAGTTGATCCACCAGGGATTAAATCATCACCATGCAAACCCATCCCAGTAATTTTAGGTTCAAAGTCTAGCCAAGCGAAAGTCTTGTCACGATGCTCAATTTCCTGAGCACGGCTATTCGAATAGATTGATTCATTCACACTTTGCGGTGGATGTACACTTTACCCGTACTCCACGACAGCCCAACAAATGAGCCTACGCCTCAACACATGAGACGGTCACGGCAAAGCCTTTCGATAACCTCACTTTGGCGTACCCGCTCCATGAACTTATGCCCTCATGCACTCTAGCCGTCCTTTTCTAGCGGTGAGAGGAGTTAGGCGCACCGGGGTAAGGGAAGACATTTCCAATCTTTAAGTTTAATTAACGTAGTTTAACTCCACCATTTATAACAAAGGCCGCAGCCTCATCCTCATCTCATAACCACATCATAGAGAACCATCTATGCAAGGATACTGCCTCCGCTCGGCTATCTAGTCGGCTAGGTCTATACCCATTCGAGAAGTACGGTTGTGCGCTCGTTTCCGGCTATCTCATGGCTCGGTCCTTAATTGACCAGGGTCGGCACTTGCCTTTTCGGAATCCACCCAAATCATCCGGCCGCCAGTCTAAAACATTTGTGTAGTACTTTCAATTTTCATCAAACTTAATTCATCATGGTCATTTGGCGCTCATGTCTCCACATGCCGAATCTCAACTACCTTCCTAAGGTAGTTGCCCAAGCACAAAGCTTTTTCATAAAGTCATGAGTATGCATAAATCTAAGTATAGCATGGCTAAGCGTTTACAAGTTATGCTTCGGTTATTTGTATCACATCGCGAGTTACAAGGAGTAATAAAGGTAAACAATAGCAAGGTATGGCATAACAAGTATAGGTAACTCGGTAAAGCATGCATGTTTAGAGTTTAAAATAACATCATTTCGCAATTGGGATCAATATGTTCAAAGGGTGTGAAGACTTGCCTTGCTCGCACGCTGGTTGAGTGGGGTCTTCCGCGTAGTCGGCGTTCACTTCTTCGGACGCTATCCGTACGTGCGAAAAGAAGGGTTGAATCCAATTAAAATCCAACAATATCAACGAAGAGAAAGAGATCTCGAAATGACCGCGGAAAACGAGATTCCAAACACAACCTCAAACTCGTAAATTTTGATAGTTGAATCAACGGAAAGAAGTCCGTTAAACCGAAGCGAACCATCTAGTAATAAATATATATTTTGTTCCTAAACTCGAGGATATCCCAAAATAATTATATTTCTAATTTCCATATCTCCAATAATTGATCCTTAATATTGCAATTATATTTGCTAGGGTTTTGAAATTCCAACGGCCGAATAACGACATTCATGCTTAACAAATCTTTTAAAAGGCTCATGTAAACTTCGATAACAAATTAGAGGTCGGACAATATTTGAATTCATAGAAAAGATAAATTTAATCTAGAAATTACTTTCTCCAAATATTTCTTTTTGGAAGGAAAAAGAATATAATACTCATTCCTAGACAATAATATTTCAAAAACCCTATCTTTTTATCCTAAAATATTTCCAAAACATTTCAAAATATTTTACCCAAATTTTCTTCACTATTTTTCTTTTTCTATTTCCTTTTTTTTCTTTTCTTTTCCCTTCCTTTTTCTTTTTCCCTTTCTTTTCTTTTTCCCCTTTCTTTCCTCCTCTTCCTCATTTACGCTCTGTTTTCCCTCGGCGCCGACGGTGAGGGAGGGTGTGCCGACGGCGAGGGAGGGCCGGAGCTAGGGAAAGGAGGGGCGCTACACCATCCTAAGACCACAAGGGTCCCATTTCCTCACAGAGCCAGGAAGCGGCGGAAAGAGGCGGCGACGGCGAGGTGGTTCGGCGGCGGTGGCGCTCGTCGGCGGCAAAATCCGGCGAAGCCCCGGCTAAAGTGAGGGGTCTACGAGCTTCAGCGAACCCCATGGATGCTAACGGTGGGGTTGGTTCGGCGGAGAGGCACTGCAGCGGGCCGGCGAAGGCGAGGTGGTTCGGCGGCGAAACGGAGGAGTTTTAGGGGTTCGTCGCCGGCGATTTTTCGGCGACCAATTGGCTCGGGAGCTTAGGGGAATTAATACCTAGAGCACGGGGATGATGATGGTACCTTTAATTCGGGAAGAAATCGGCCGAGGGTGACGAATTTCGGAGTGTCGCACGGGCGGTCGAATTAGGGTTCTTCCGCCAGCTCCGATCTTTCCCAAAATTCGCGCAATGTAGTGGCTAATCCTTGGGGAAATTGGGGGAAAGCACGAGCGAGCACGGGGAGGATTTTCGGTGTTGGGGGCTGGGTCCGAGGAGGCCGATTTATAGGCGGTCGACGGCGAGGTGGTTCGGGCGCCCGGTGCGTGATGGGCGACAGCGCACGCACGTCGCGGCGACGTGCGGCAAGCTCAGCTAACGCATGCGAGTACGGCGGCGCGGTGAGGCGTGCGCGAGAGCGGGAGGGCAGCGCCGCGGCAAGGACGGCGTGGTGCGGGTGTGTACGCTCGGCACCGACGCGAGCGGCATGGCGGCGTGTACGGCGGCGACTTTGGGGACATTCGGCATGGCGCGGCGTCATGCGGCGACCACTGTGCGTGACCGGAGCCGATGACGCTGGGAACATGCACGCGCGAGGTCTCGGGTACGACGGGTGACGCGCGGCGGCTGCGAACGGGGCGGTGTACTCGGTCGAACACTGTGAGCTAATGAACAGTGCACTTTTTCATTTATCCCGATTTTAAAATCCTATTTTCCATTTCCATTTCTTTTATCCCTAAAAATTCTAAATGAATTCTAATATTCCCAAAATAACTTTGAGATTATATTTTCAAACTTTTCCCCACTTTTTATTTTTCAAAATATATTTTTCATATTTTTATTTCTTCTTTTAAAATCAATAAATTGGGGTCTTTAATTAATTTCTAAATTCATATTTTCTTTTCAAAATATTTTTATCATCCAAATCCAAATATTTATTATTTTTCTTCCACCAGTTAGGGTTTAAACCAAAATATATTCCTTTCAAGAATCTTTTGTAAATCCACAAAATTAGTTATTTATCCTTCTCCAAATATATACATTTTGAATTATTACTCTCACCTAGGGTATCAAAGCTT
This sequence comes from Oryza australiensis, assembly GCA_019925245.2. Taxonomy (NCBI): domain Eukaryota; kingdom Viridiplantae; phylum Streptophyta; class Magnoliopsida; order Poales; family Poaceae; genus Oryza; species Oryza australiensis. The sequence goes on along the minus strand of JAIFGZ020000357.1, from coordinate 227,935 downwards.
AGGGTTTTTATCCAACTTCGCATCAAAACAATTCAAAAAGAACTCTTATGCAAAGAGCTTGGCAAATAGGAACGACAAACACGATAAGAAGCAATGATTCCAAAAAGTTTTTATGAGTTCCGATTTTCACGTTCCGAATTCTACTCCTTCGATTTTCAGGATGTTACAGTACTTTTGGCCGACTATGCTAGAAGATTGCTTCAAATATTACAAAGGTTGTCAAGACTGCCAAAAGTTTGGAACCATACAAAGGGTGCCAGCATCAGCTATGAACCCCTTCATCAAGCCTTGGCCATTCAGAGGTTGGCGAATTGACATGATCGGCCAGATCAATCCACCCTCAAGCAAAGGACATAAGTTTATATTGGTGGCAACTGATTATTTTACCAAGTGGGTGGAAGCAATTCCCTTAAAGAAGGTTGACTCTGGGGACACAATCGAGTTTGTTAAGGAACACATCATATACAGATTCGGTGTCCCTCAAACTATAACTACGGATCAGGGATCTAACTTTGTCTCCGACGACTTTGTTCAGTTTGCCGACGACATGGGGATCAAGTTGTTAAATTCTTTGCCATACTATGCTCAGGCCAATGGGCAAGCTGAAGCTTCTAATAAAAGCTTGATCAAGCTGATAAAGAGAAAGATCACTGAGTACCTGAAGCAATGGCATAGCCGATTAGCCGAATCATTGTGGGCTTGTTGGATGGCTTGCCACAGATCAATCCAGGTGCCTCCATATAAATTAGTCTACGGACATGAAGCAGTCCTGCCATGGGAAAATATCATCGGCTCAAGACGAATTCAACTACAAGACCAGCTAACAGCCGATGATTATTATAATCTGATGGTAGATGAATCAGAAGACCTAGTCCTATCAAGGATGCGCGCCTTAGAAAAAGTGACCAGAGACAAGGAGCGAGTAGCCCGTCATTATAACAAAAAAGTTATGCCTAAGTCTTTTGAAGAGGGCGAGCTCGTTTGGAAATTAATATTGTCGATTGGATCAAGGGATAACAAATTCGGCAAGTGGTCACCTAACTGAGATGGGCCTTTCAAGATCCACAAATGCGTCTCTAAGGGAGCCTACATGTTAGAAGGATTGGACGGAGAAGTATTTGGGAGGGCTCTCAATGACAAGTATCTAAAAAAGTATTATCCCAGCGTCTGGATCAACTCATGAATCGGCTAAGGTTGCCGATCCATGTTAGCCGATGTGTTCTGCATATACATACATCGCCTTTAGAATGTTTTTACTCTAAGTTTTTCCCCTCTAATTTTTTCTATATCGGCTCAACCTAGCCGACAACTACAAGTCATTTGGTTTACTAATTTTATCAACGCTAAGGACGTCATTGACAAAATTAGGGGGGCATATTATATAACACAAGTTCAGAAATCACAGACGAGAGACTTCAAATTTTTGCGAATTTTTCAAAATTTTCAAGGCATTCGAAACTTGGACATAATTGAATCGGCAAAGGGAATGTGATTGAGAGCCAGCAAGCCGATTGCAGAAGTGGTTTACAGAGAGTTAATATAATACAAGTTTCGAGAGATAAGTCCTATTACATTCAGATGAACTCATCTATAGCTAAAATCGCCATGTTCTTGATACCATTTACTCTGTCGACTATGGCCAAGTCTTCCTCCTCGGAGCAAGGGACCAACCTAGCCGTCTTGGGCAGCTCTTTTAGGTGTTTAATTGTGGCAGTCACTTTGCTCCTTTGATCTTTGGTGGCCTTCGGCAGATCGGCTTGCAGCTGTTTCTCCGTGGCAATTTTTGCTCTACATTGCTCCAGCTGCAGCAACAAGCCGGCTTCTTCGAGCTCAAGTTCAGCAAGTCGGGCTTGTGAAGTTGATGGACCGGCTGTCAGCTCATTAAGCTTAGCCTTTTCAACCTCCATGTTCTTTACCGTGGCCTCAATCCTATTCGCCAAGTCGACCTGGGCTTCTCTCTCTATCATCCTCTGCATCGCCCGTCCCAGCTTGGACTAATGCTGGTCAATGTAGACAGCCTCCAAGATTTTGTTGGTAAGGTCTTCAGGGAGTTGGCTTTCAATCTCGAAGAATCGTGACCTGGCTGATCTGCACTACACGACCAGTCGATCTACATCGATGTCCAGCCGATTGCGGATGTCTTGAAGCTTGTTCTTGAGTTCGTCGGCTATGGTCTTGTCAGGACTGGTTGTTTCGGCCTCTTCATCACCAAGGAACTCCTTGATGTCGAATGACAGCAGATCGGCTAGGGCGTGTAAGAATGATGGAGGGGTCAGAGGAAGAATAAAGCGGCCGATTATTCAAGGATTGAAAAGAAAAGAGGAACAAGGCTCACTCTTCCCACAGGAACTGGGGCGACTACTTCTTCGGCAGCTAGGCTTGTTGGAGCGGCGGCCTCCTCGTCATGATTGCTGGACGAGGCGGCCACCTCCTCAGTATGCTGGCTGGTTGGCCTAGCAAGTTCTTCGGCGTCATGGCTGCCCACAGCTGACTAAGTGCGCTCGCTTGAGACATGGGGGGAAGCCGATGGAGACCGAGGAGGCTTCACTGAAGACAAGTGTTAGTTGCCATCGGCTAAGAAAAATGAACAAAAGGAAAGACAGGGTCAGAGGTCTACTGATGAAGCAGGACGGGGAGTGCGACCGGCTAGCCTTTTGAACTACAGAGGAAAATTTGGTTAGAATTGAGGTGATCAGGGTTGGTGAGCCAAATTTGACAAGAAAAGAACTTACCGACCATTTCTTGGTAGGAGGGCTTCGAGGAGACGAGTCGTCGGCCAGCGGACTTACTGAATTGTGGCTCGAATCACTCGATTCGGCCGCTTTCGCGACGGCTTGGGACATCTCCTCATCCATGGCCTGTTTGTTGAGGAGTTCGTCGACGCTTGGGTCGATGGATGGCAGACTATCAGCCGGTGCAATCGGCTTCTTCTTATTATGGTTCTTGGCGGGGGTGGCCGATGGCTTTGTAGCAGGAGCGGCTCTCTTCTTCTTCCGCGCCTCCCAGCCGATTGCCGACGAAGCCAAACCACAACCGCCGAGTAGAACACCTAGATGTTATTCAATAGCAACCCCGGAGTTGCTCATCGGTTGGTCCATTTCTGTCATCTGCAGAGAAGAAATAGACTCAAGTGTTAGCAAACCAAGATAAAGCCGATCACTCGAAGGAGGAAAATGTTCAAGGTTAAAGAACTTACCGAGGGGATCTCGTCCGGCAGCAAGGTGGTGATCTAGGAGGAAGACATTGATGGAACAGATGTTTCTTGATTTCCACCCACCACCTGTCATATGTTGCACTTTTCTTGTAGGACAGCCCCAAGGTGCCAATACTGCCGAGAGGTGGGCCTTCTATCTCCTTTAGCTTGTTCATGATTACCTTCTCGGCCACCACCCCTCGGGTTTCAATCTTATCGACATAATAACAGCCGATGGCACTTGCCCAAGTCCAAACTGCCTAGCAGCCGAGATTGGATAGTAAAACTCATATGTCTTCACCATGTTCCAGCCTTGATGGATCCCCGTCGGCAAGATGCATAGTGTAAGTGTTGCAGTAAAGATTTCTCGGCACTTGGGGTAATCAGCCGAATTGACTTCTTCAAAGTTCAACTCAATTGGTAGTTCAAAGAGTGCTCTGTCCCTGTAGAAGTACCAGCACCGGTTGTCCTTGGCAAATCCGTCATATAAGGACATAAACCATTTGGCTAGCAGGTCAGCCGATTGTTTGGATCCAATATGTGTGGCCGCTGTCTTACCGTAGCACGAGCATCTTCTACTGGTCACTTCACCCCCTTCCTCATCTTCGATTGGCTCCAGTAGGGGGAAGCGTGCCTCAGTCAATTGTGGCAGACCGGTTATCTTCTATGTCATTAGCACCAGCCACAGTTGGAGAAACCACCAGGGACCCCAGTGTTGATGTTGGCATTGGAGGCAACTTTTGAGACAGCCTGGTTCAGGGTTTGATACAAGTAGCCGATCAAAAACTTGCCTAATGGGATCTTCTTCTTGTCTACCAAGGCTTCGGCTATCACTTGCCAATTTGTTGTCGGCCCACAGCTAGATCCGCAAAAGAAGAACTTTTCCAGCCACATCATCAAGAACGCGGCATGCTCTCTAGCACTGATCGGCCCTTCCTTCATGTTCATGGCCACGAAGCCGTTCCAACCCCCTATGGCCTTAGTTTTGAATGAAAATTGGCCGTTGCCTACCAATCTATTTGGGTTAGCCGATGATAGGACATCTAATCCGGTTATCATAACAACATTGGCTAGGGTAATGGTCATTGGGCCCTGTTGGAAGACGAAGGCATTCCAGGTGTTGTTCCAAAAGTAGGTGGCAGCCGACATCACGGGTTCATCTTTTGCCATATTGGCTACAGACCAAGCAAGGCATTGAGCTATTCCAAGTTCTTCCCAGTGGCTTTTCTTAGCCGGCTGCATCCTCTTATACCATGCCGGCCAAGACTTGTTCATTGATGGCCACGACTTGAAATTGCCTGCCCAATGACTTATGTTTGGATTCCTCATCCTATAGGGAATCCTCTTGGTTTCGGCAATTATAAACTCAGTGGGGGTCCTTATTACCGATTGGCCCTAGGAAGTATCTCTCATTTTGCAGCAGGCTAGGGATTACTACTTGGTCAGCAAGATACTACAATAAAAAATGCAAATTTCAGAATTGTAAACCCTAGAATTCAGATCTACAAAGGGGAACAAGCAAAAAGAAGGGTTTTAGCCGATTAGGGCATACCTCAGGGAACTCAGCAGGGGACGAAGCCGATGGAGCGGCGGAGGTCGCCATTGGGACGCCTAGGGTCGCCGGAGGAAGAAATCGCCGCCACGAGCTTGGGGAAGCCGGAGAGGTCGTCGGAGAGCTCGAGAAAATTTGATGTTGTGGACTTGTGTTGACGGTGTAAGTTGTTCGATGGGCGGCAGGCATTATTTAAAGAGTTTTCATTCGGATTGTACAAAATCCACAACATTGTCATATCGCGGACTTGGGGGGCATGTGTTAACGACCAAATTTTGTAACTAAATCCCTGGGTTTGAAGCAGAGATTGAAGTGGAATCGAAGGAGATGCGCGATCTGCGAAGAAACAGAGGCCGCATCGATTGAGTCCGAATCGGCGCGAGCTGTCGGCTAAGCCCGAATCCGACCAGGATAGACGACAACCGATTTCGAGATGAAATAGAAGTGGAGCCGGTTCCAAAGAGGAAACTTGGAGATAAAGCGTTGGATTCGGTCTCCAAATTGTGCGTTAAAGATATTGCCATCTATGGATAAGGTCCTATAATGGCAATTATATCTGTAAATTAGGAAGTTGTATAGATATTCCTTTTGTAACGCAGCATGGGACTGCTTCCTGAGATATTGTCGTACTGTAAATAGTAGATAAGGTAGAAACCGTGTCCTACACAGATGTCGGTGTACATGGGTATAAAATAAGACCCGAGGGCTCTTTGTAAATAAAATAACAGACAATCAATCAACTTCGGCACATCGCCACCCTTTTATTTTATTCCTTTCGACAAGTTCTTGCTTTTGCTTGGGCTGCATCGATCTCGATCTCTGGACAAGGTAATTCCTTGTTACAAGTGGCTTGTATCGTCGGGGTTAGTGCTTACATCATAATGATACTCTGATTTCGATGTTATAAACTGCTTGATTTATCATACGCGACATATAATCTAGAACAATGTCTAGATCTATCTCGAAATCGGCTGATTTCTCTCTGAAGACAGCAGCTGATAGAGCTAGATCTAGGGGTTGGTTTAGATCATATGGCGGGTCTACCATCTCGAGGGATTCTCATTAGCCTATACAGATCTAATGTTTTTATTTTGTACTTAATGTTGCATCAAATCGACCTATTAAGTCGCTCTTAGAACCATCAAGATCTATTCGGTTTAATGTTAATCATTAGAGACAGTACCGGGGATTCAGCCGGCCTTACCTATTTTAGTTATCTTCTAGTATTAATTGCTATTAGATATATTAAAGCCGCCTTTTATATTAAGATCTCAATCTATTTAAATGCCCTAGCCGGTATCAATCTGTCAAGTTACGTTGACAGCCTATTGATCTAGGTTTAGTGCATTTAGGTTTGATTAATATCTTTTTATAAAATGTGTGGGAGTACTAGCCGATTCACATTAGACCTACAACATTGGCTAGGTTATCAATGCAGATAGTTATTATCCTAATGTGCCTTTAGCCTAAGTGATTTATATTGTCTCGGTGTACTGCCGATCTATCCCAATCACTTAGTATAAATGTGCTTTGGGATAACAATTATATGTTTATTGATGTCTTCAGTCGATCCAGTAGGATCTAATATTAACTTAACGCCTATCCTATGTTTTCTTGTTGGTTACAGGATCAAACCAACTGGCACGCCCTAAATTCACCAAAGGCGACCATCTTGGACCTGCACTAGAGTAAAGCAAATCTCTCAGGCCAGTGCGTGGGAATCAAATTTCTCATCAACACGCCCTCAAAGTAATAACTGAGGTTCTTCATCTCCAATTGGCTGTATATCAAAATCGGACACCTTTAGAAAATCGGCCTACGAAACTTTTCCAGACAGGTAGTCAATGCCGTTGACTTCCCATAAAGTTAAGTCGGTGCTAGCTATGTTGACTGACTTGTTAGCTGGCACAATCTCTATCTTGTCGCCTTGCCACTGGATTAAGCTTTGATGCATAGTAGAAGGGATGCAGCAGTTGGCGTGGATCCAATCCCTTCCGGGCAGCAGGCTATACGATCCCTTCCTGTTGATGATGAAAAAAGTTGTGGGCACGGTCTTGCTGTCGACGGTCAACTCGACGTTCAAAACACCCTTGGCCTCCGATGGATTCCCGCCGAAGTCCTTGAGCACCATGTTGGTCCTAATCAAGTCATTGGCCCCCTTGCCCAACTTCCTGAAGGTGGCATAGGACATGAGATTGACAGCGGCTCCTTCGTCGACTAGCATTTTTGACATCGGCTTGCCATTTACAAACCCTTTGACATATAGGGGCTTCAAGTGCTGATTCTCAGTCCCCTTGGGTTTTTCGAATATGTCTTATTCTGGGGACAGTACTAGCTTGGCCAAGGTTTCTTCGACGGTATCTGCATCGATCTCGGTAGCCTCAAATTCAGCTGGTAATATGAACACAATATTGACCGATGCAGGAACTTTTTTACACCCAAATTTGGCACCTAGAGTTAAAATAGGGAAAATTGCCAAGATTTGGGAATCTGCCGATTTCCTTCGGAGAGGCCGGTCTGACCACCGTGTATAGGCTGGTCAGACCGAGCAGTGGGGCCGGTCAGACCGGCAGATCCCGAAACCTAGACGACTTTGTCGATACTCGGGTTTCCTTCCTCCATACGGTATATCTCGGGTTTCCAAACGTGTCTATCCCGAATTGGATGTAGAGAAGGGCCTGTGGAGGGCAAGACCAACCCTTATTTAAGGGCCAAGGATTGTTCATTTGTAAAAAGAAATCATACACAATACACAAATCTACTTGAATCGTTTTTCCTATATTCTTTTACTTTTCAGCAATGTTTTCTACTTTACGCTAGTTTAGTCCATCTTTGTCGATTTGCGCCATAAATCATCCGTCGCCGCTGCGAGAGTGCGACACCTCTTTGTAGGTTTGTCCCGAAAACCTTTCGTTTGCCCACGAGATGGGTATTTATCAATCTATCTATCTAAATCGGTTCCGCTAGCCGGTTTGATCTACAAAACCCACTTTGTCCTAGTTTTTGCTAGATTGAAGTGGTTGGTGACTCCATACCAAGAACCATCGCAAGTCTTTAGGTGAATCGATCATGCTCGTGCCTTTTACCAAAAAAGGTGCCAACACGTTTTTTGGCGACTCCACTGGGGAAGACACGACGCCAACTCAGATTCGACGCCGCCATGTCATAGCAAGCGGTGCAAGACATGGAGCCATTCAACGTTGTCCATATATCATTGGATGACTTGGATGGGGAGGCTCGCCAAATCATGGAGGAGCGCATTCGGGCGATCACGCAAGAAGTGCTAGATCAATCTTGCACTAAAATGCGACAAGGCGTCATCATCAAGCCCGGGAGCCCGCTCAAGGTAACTCGCGGCGAGGTAAGCGCTGATCACGTCTCCATTCCTATTCAAAAACTTGTTGCTAGTACGGTGGATGAGTCCGTTACTGCCGCCATAAACAATAAGATTGAATCCGCTATGGAGGCTTGTTTTAATAGATTATTTAGGGTGCACATGAGCGGCAAATCCGGTCTTCCCGCGACCGATTCGCCGCCTACCTCAATTGCAAGTGGGAGCCAGCCCCCTGTGAACCACATATTTAGCAAAATCGACGGGGCGATTGCCCAAGGCCCCGACGAAAACAGTTCTGCCGCCTTTGTCGGTTTGACCGGCCCTACGGCCGGTCTGACCGACTCTTGCCACGTTGGTCTGACCGGCCTTACGGCTGGTCTGACAAGCCCACCATATCTCGGTCGACCGGCCCGACGGCTGGTCTCGACCGGAGCATAGTATGGCGGTCGATCGGCCCCACGGTCGGTTTGGCCGGGTCACCTTATGTCGGTCGACCAGCCAAGCAACCGAGTCTATCGGCTCGCCATACATCGGTCGAGGCCAGCCGGCGTTGGCCCGAACCTATAGTACACCGGTCGACCGGTGGCTATATGGCCGGTCGACCGCGCCTTATAGCCGGTCGGGGCCGGGCCTGGCCCGTCAAACCGGCACTCTGGTGCCGGTGCAAGAGTTTGACCCAATCACGGGCAACTCGGTCTTGTACCACGTTCCTGCACGCGATCCTCCCGCAACTACTGGTCATGCACCAATTCCCCCGCACGTTCCTAATCAATACAACGATCCTAATAGGGGATACCCCTGCGACACGGGGCATGGCCAATATGATAATATTGCGCCGCAACAGCCACCTTTCAGGCTGCCGGTCTTGCCCGACCCGCCTAGGCCTTAAAATATGGAGGACCAAATTAGGAACATTATTAGAGAGTCATTCGGAATTGAGCCCAGGAATCGTGCTAAGGTTTACCAAAAGCCGCATCCTGACTATTTTGATAACATCCCATATCCTCGTGGTTATAGAGTCCTTGAGTTCACCAAATTCAGTGGAGAGGATAATAGGACCACATGGGAACATATCGGCCAATTCTTAGCGCAATGTGGGGAGGCTAGCACTTCGGATGCTTTTAAATTGCACTTATTTTCTTTATCTCTATCCGGTACTGCTTTTACTTGGTTTACATCTTTACCGGCTAACTCTATTCATACTTGGGCTCAGCTAGAACAACAATTTCATGATTACTTTTATATCTGTGAAACTGAGCTTAAGTTGTCTGATTTAACATCGGTTAGGCAAAAACATGATGAGTTGGCCATTGATTATATCAAAAGGTTTAGGGATGCTAGAAACCGATGTTTTAATTTGAGCATAACTCAGAAAGATTTGGCCAACATTGCATTTGATGGATTGATTGATTCTATTAAAGAGAGATTGAATGGCCAAATATTTCTTGATATTGATCATTTGTTGCATGAAGCTCTGGTTCAGGAAAGTCGAGTTGATGATAATAGCTTAAATGCTAGTTTGGATGATAATGTAATAACCAGTATATCCGAACCAATCGTTGGTTCGGGTTGTGTTGTTACTATGAACAATGATGGAATAACATGCATAGCCGAACCAAGTGATGGTTCGGATTGTGTTACTAGTTTGGACAATGATGCATCTGCAGCTGAACCAAGTATTGGTTTGGATTGTGTTGCTAGCTTAGATAATAGCATCATCAAAAATATAGCCGAACTAAATGATGGTTCGGATTGTATCATAGGCGATAGTGAAATAGTATTGTCACCTAAGACCAAATCACAGATCGGTCATGTGAATGTTGAAAAGGATAGTGGCAGTGTCTTGCAGGATGGTGATGGAATGGAGTTTAAAGCAACATTGTATACATGTGACGGGCCGTATCCTGAACATATAGATTCGGTTCCATACCTACAAGGATTTGAGGTGCCCGACTTCACGAGATTCACAGTTGAGGATGCTAGAACAACAAAGGAGCATATCGGCCAATTTATTGATCAATGTGGTAAGGCCGGTGTTAATGATGTGCTTAAGTTAAGATTGTTTCCTCTTTCTTTGTCAAACTTTGCATCTACATGGTTTAGTTTACTTGCTCCTAATTCAATTTCTACATGGTCACAAATGGAACATGAGTTTCATAATTATTTTAAGGATGCGAGCTTTATGGGGCAAGGATCGATTGATAATTCATCGGTCAATTGCGATACTATTTCGGATACACCTATTGCTAAGACCGGAATTATTCATGATTCTCTTCCTACTGTTCCTATTGATTTTGACGACAAAAAGGTGTTGATTCAGCCTAGTCAAGCCGAATCCACCAAAGGGAAGAATGTTATTATTGGGGATCCTCGGCCCGAGATAATTAGGATCAATAATGCTAAGGCCGAAGATTATAAAGTTACAAAAGATGAGTCATCTAGTTATATAAAGATTGAGAAGCCGAAGCTCACTTTTGACATGCTTATGGCTAAATACAAGAAAGGATTAGCTGGTCAACGATTTGATAATCATACTAGTGATATAAAAAGACCAAGATCGCTTCCTAGAAAGAGATTTGGTCAAATGCCAAAACAATCAGAACCATCAACAATATCAACTCCATATGAACCTCCGGTTGCGGTGCCATGGTATCCATATCCAATATCACTGTACGGTTATCCTGTTATGTATTATATGCCATGGATGCTTCAACCACTTATGCCATTTCATCAAGAATGGAAAGAATCGCCTAGGTCAGTACCAAAACATTCATACAACTCAAGACAAGACCGTTTCTCACAAAAGAATCGGTTCGGTGGATCAAAGGCGAACAAGGTGAAGAAGGTGTGGGTGAGAAAAGAAGTCAAAGCTCCAGAGGTTGATACTATCAAGGAGGAGTTTCAAAATGTTCAAGTACCTACTGGAGATGCGACAAAGGGGCTACAAGCAGAGAAGACCGAAGCCGACATCGTGACTGCCAACAATGGTGGTTTGACCGGGGCAATTGAGCGGTCTAACCGCCGATCTACGGACCGGTCGACCGCCGCCATCGGCCGGCGGCGATAGCATGGCCGATCGGCCGGGCCTAGAGGCCGGTCTAACCGGGGGCATTTGAGATGAATAAGAAAATTGAGGGAAACACAGGAGCTTCTACTTCGACCACAAATATCAAAAATCATTGCTTGGCTCCTAGAAAACAACCACGGCCGAAGTGGATACCTTCCGGCTTATCTCGCTCTCAAAAGAGGGGGCTACAACGTCTTCGAGCCCTAGGTCAAAAAGAAAAGAAGGCCGAAGATGTGGAGAACAAAACGTGTGATAATTTGAAGCCTCGAACAACATACAAGCAAGTGTGGAGACCCAAGGAAGAAAAAATTAAGAGACCGGTGATTTCTCATAATAGTGATGAATCAAATTTGATGAGAGAAGACTTATCGATCATTAGAGGTAAGTCTCCTCCGTATATTGATATGGATGCTACTACAGTGTTTATCTTGCCTTCAAAATCGTGCGATCAAGAAAGCCGATTTTGCTCGGGGGGGCAAGACATTGATATGCTCATGAAGAAATCAAGAAAAGTGAACGGCGATGGGTACAACATCACATCTTTGAACCGCCGTTGGTTGGATGCTAAGGCAAGGTGTGTGCTTATCGTGCTCATCATTATAGTATGCCTATGCCATGTTAAAACATTGCTTGCTATCTAGCACATGTGTGTTTTGCTTGTCAAATTGATATTATGCATACATGTTGCAAATGCCAATTCTGAGTGGTGGAATTGGTAAGTTTGCATATAATTTATTTAGAGTATGATTTGGCTCATTGCTCTTTGATATTTACTGAAAGCCAAATCATGCATATTTTGATGAATATAGATTTCATAATTATTGCATCATGAAATTATGCTTCTTAGTAATTCGGCTAATGTCAATGATCAATATGATGATTTGTTCTAGAGTTGTTTTCTTTGGGAACATTAGCATTGTTATGATATTTTGCATACATGTTTAAGTCGATTACTTACACTTGTAGTTTATTGGAATTCATGCATGTGAGACATATGACTTTGGTGGTTCATTATTGATCATACTTCAAGTGGCTAAGTGTTTTGATGCCTTGATGATTATTGTTTCAAAAGCCACTTGGATTAGTATTCATCTAGGCATATTAGTTGCATGTTATAATTTTTATATGTCTACAAAAAGTGAATTTTGATACAATAATTCGATGTAACAAGCATTTGGCTATGATATTAAAAAGGGAGTATTTTTAATACTGGAAAAGCCGATGCTTGATTTTCATTATTTGAGCAAAATTGGCGAAGTCACAGACTGCGGGCAGTCTGACCGGCGCATCACTGCCGGTTTGACCGTAGGTGGCCGGCGGTCTGACCGGCGTTGTATGGCCGGTTTGACCGATGAGAGGTGGCAGTCTGACCGGCATTGTGTGGCCGGTCAGACCGGGTTTGAACAAGGAGCTGGGGGGCACGATACACTTGATTCAGAGGCCGAGTTAATTGTGAATTCGGACATTTGTGCCCAGGAGACAGAAGAAGACTTGAGATTTCCTTTGATTCAGTATGTGAAACATCCTAGTCTTAAGTTTGATTGAAAAATTCGGCAGCAAGTATTCAAATACACTTTGCTTGATGGAGACTTATATCGCCAAAATATGGATGGAGTGCTATTAAAGTGTTTAGATAATGATCAATTTAAAGTTGCTATGATATAAGGCGCTTTCTAAAGCGTTATGGTTCACAGGATATCTAAACATAGTGCTACCAAGGTTACTCCTTTTGAGTAAGTCTATGCACAAGAAGCCGTTTTGCCGGTAGATGTGAATCTTGGCTCTCCTCGATATATAAAGCGAGATGATTTGTCGATTGAAGACTATATTATCTTGATGAGGTGATCGACAAGTGTTTGAAGGCTTTGGAAGAAAGAGAAGAAGAGAGTGGATAAGGCTTACAATAAAAGGGTGAAAGCAAGATAATTGAAGAGATACTTCCCGAGTGTTTGGCAAAATGCTTAGGAGGTACTATGGCCGGTAATGTTGGTTATCATCCTAAGGCAACATGTTCTATGCTTTTAGATTCATGATGTTCATCATAAAAGGCAGGGGGCATGTGTTTACACCTAAATTTGGCACCTAGAGTTAAAATAGGGAAAATTGCCAAGATTTGGGAATCTGCCGGTTTCCTTCGGAGAGGCCGGTCGACCGCCGTGTATAGGCCGGTCGGCCGGGAGTGGGCCGGTCGGGCTGGAGGCATGTGACCGGTCGGCCGGCGAGTCCGAAACCTAGACGACTTTATCGGCACTCGGGTTTCCTTCCTCCATACGGTATATCTCGGGTTTCCAAATGTGTCTATCCCGAATTGGATGTGGAGAAGGCCTATGGAGGGCAAAACCAAACCCTATTTAAGGGCCAAGGCCGGTTCAATTGTAAAAATAAATCATACACAATACACAAATCTACTTCAATCGTTTTTTCCTATATTCTTTTACTTTTCAGCAATGTTTTCTACTTTACCCTAGTTTAGTCCATCTTTGTCGATTTGCGTCATAAATCGTCCGCCGCCGCTAAGAGAGTGCGATATCTCTTTGTAGGTTTGTCCCAAGAACCTTCCGTTTGCCCACGAGATGGGTATTTATCAATCTATCTATCTAAATCGGTTTCACTAGATGGTTTGATCTACAAAACCCACTTTGTTCTAGTTTTTGCTAGATTGAAGTGGTTGGCGACTCCATACCAAGAACCACCGCAAATCTTTAGGTGAATCGATCGTGCTCGTGCCTTTTGCCAAAAAAGGTGCCAACAAAATTATTCCTTTACCTTTTGCCGCCCTTTTGGTCTGGACTCTCATCGGCTGAGGCATCATCTTTATTTACGCGCCATTGTCTCCTTGGGTTGTTTTGTTCTTTTTTCTTCCTTAGCCGGTAGTCGATCTCGGCCTGGACTTCTTTCAGCCGACCCTCGCTCTTTAGCCGTTGCACCTTCTGCTTTTGTGTTTTCACGAAAACGTCGGAAGGGCACCATTGAGGGTTGGTGACATGCTCTTCTTCGTCCTCTTCTTCATCCTTGCCCTGGAAGAACTCCTGGTGAATCGGGCCGAGCTGTTCATGGACGGAGAGTTTTCGCTAGTTGAGCAGAACGGCTCGGGGGATGAATCGGCTGGGGTTCGCAATCGGCTCTTACCTGAGCTCTTCTTCCTCGAATTCGCTGCAGGCTGGGCAATTTTCCAAGGTAGGCAACCGCATCCCTTGCTCCCAGCAAAACCTAAAGAACTCACACCACCAATGGGGGTCGCAGCCGTCATGGAGACGGATGTAGGCCGTTCCCAGCCGATCAGTCGTTCTCTGATAAGGTTTGTCACGCCGAGATTCTTCCTCCTCTTGAACACTGAGTTGAAACCGGAGCAGGCTATCCATGTGTCTGGGTCGACGATCGGCCGATCGGCAACTGGCGTAGACCATATTGATGGGCGTCGGGTCGGCTCCAGTCGGCCTCTTGGATTGTTCTTGGCAGTCCTTGTCGGCCACACTTCCTTGTCGGCCGCGCTTCCTTGTTGGGCCATTCTGTGTTGCAGATCAGCTCGCCTTGCGCCGGCATGGACTACATTAATAGGTAATGGGTTGCCGTCGACTTTCATCGGCTTAGCCGATTCTTCAAACTTGATCTTTCCCGCTTCTATGGCCGACTGAATTTGCTGGCGAAGGACTTTGCGGTCGTTGGTGCTGTGGGAGGTGTTGTGCCACATACAATATTTCTTTTTCTTGAGCTCTTCGGCTGATGGGATGACGTGGTTTGCCGGAAGCTGTATTTGCTTTTCCCGCAGCAACAGATCGAAGATCCTATCAGCTTTAGTGATGTCGAAGTCATATCTCTCCTCCTTAGCCGATTTCTTCAGCCAGACATGTTATGTCTTTCTTGTTCTTGGTCCACTCGGCCGCTGCCACCTCTGCGTCGCTATCGCTTGAATCGGAGTCTGATGCATAAGCAACATGGTTGACTTTCTTGAAGGTCTTCTTAGATTCTTGGAAGCGTTGCTCGTGGGCTGTTACTTTCTGGGCCATGTGGACCAAGCTCTCGAAGTCTTGAGCTGAAAACCTTTCCCTGATGGCGGCCAAGAGGCCATGGAAGGCTAAATCGGCTAGTTGCGAGTCTGATAGCACCAGGCTATAACATCGGTTTCTCATATCCCTGAAGCACTGGATGTAGTCTTGAACCAATTCTTCATGCCTTTGTCTGATGCTGGTGAGGTCCGACAGCTTCATCTCGTGCGTGCCAGTGTAAAAGTAGCTGTGAAACTGCTTTTCGAGATCGGCCCAGCTCTGTACCGAGTTGTAGGGCAGTGATGAAAACCATGTAAAGGCCGATCCCAAGAGAGATAGTTGGAACAAACGCACTCTGAGTGCGTCCGTAGCCGATGCTTCGCCGCATTGAGCCAGGAATCGGCTGACGTGTTCGTAGGTCAACACATTATCCTGCCCACAGAATTTTGAAAAATCCGGCACCTTGTACCGGTTTGGTAGGGACACTCTCTCAAAGTACTTCGGATACGGGTAGTGGTACATGTTGCCAGAGTCCTTCCGCTTGAGACCGAACTGATCACGCATGACATCTGTGATCAGATCGGCCCAAGGCTTGTTTTCTTGAGCTTGTACGTGCGATATCGACTCGTACTGCTCATATTGCATGGGGGCCTACCGATACCGCATCTGCGGTTAATGAGGTTGGTAGTACTGTTCGTAGCCGTCTCCTGGGTACTGATGTTGGACTTGATTCACGGCAGGAGGCGGCTGTGGTATCAACGGAGGCTATTGTTCAGGGGGAGGCCAAACACCGCTGGAGTTGTGAGGTAAGTCTGGCGTGTAATTGCTGATCAGCATTTTGTGTAGAGAGGTTGTCGATTGGCGCTAAACATGCTTTCCACCTGTTCTTGGGAAGTATTGGAGCCCCGAGGCCCTGATGCAAGGGCTGTTGTCTGGTTAAGAGCTTGGGCGTTGGTTTTGCGGCCGATGATTATACATTCGGCTGAACAAGGGCTTCCCCTGGAGGAGTCGGCTGTCCCAATGGAGGAATTGGCAGCCCTTGCGTTGACAGAGACCTGTAAGGTGGGAATTGGCCATCAGGGAAATAGGTCGGCCCCCTTGGCAGTTGCTCGGCTATCTTTGAGTCAACCACGCGCAGTAAGCGTGTTGATGAGAATTTTTCCCACACGCTGGACTAGGAGATCTGCTTAACTCCAATGCAGGTCCAAAATTGGTCGCCTTTGGTGATTGTATGGGCGTGCCAGTTGGTTTGATCCTGAAACCAACTAGAAATAAAGAATAGGCAATTAAGTTATAATTAGATCCTACTCGATCGGCTAAACATATTCATAACATATAATTACCATTCCAAAGTGCATTTAGATTAAGTGATTGGGATAGATCGGTAGTATACCGAGACAGTATAAATCACTTATATCTAAAAACACACCAGAATACTAATTACATATATTTATAGCTTAGCCGATGTCGCAGATCTAATGTAAATTGGCTAATACTCCGATATGTTCCATATGAAGATATTAATCTGAAATAAATACAGAAAACCAAGATCAATCGACTATTAATGTGACTTAACAGACTGATACGGGGCTTAGTATATTTAAATAGATTAAGATCTCCATATAAAAGGCGGTTTTAATACATATAGCAGTAATGACACATAAAAGATGATTAAAACAGGTAAGACCTATTGAAACTCTGGTGCTATCTCTAATAATAATCATAGAGCTGAATAGATCTATATGATTCTAAGAGCGATTTAATAGGTCGATTTGATGCAGCATTAAGTACAAAAAGAAGCACAAGATCTATTTAGACTAATGATAACTCCTCGCGGTAGATACGTCATATAACCTAAATTAACCTATAGATCTAGCTCTGTCGGCTGCTATCTTGAGGAAGATATTAGTCGATCAGGAGATAGATCTAGACATTGATCTAGATTATATGTCGCATATGATAGATTAAACAATTTATAACATCAGGATTAGAGTATCATGATGATGGAAGAACTAACCCCAATAACACAAACTGCTTGTAACAAGAAGTTACCTTGTCTGGAGATCGAAACTCGATGCAGCCGAGAACGAGGCAAGAACTCGTTGAGAAAGTAAAAATGAAAAGGGTGGCGATGCGCCGAAGTTGTATTGATGTGTGTTGTTCTTGTTTACAAGGTCTCGGGTCATATTTATACTCGAATACACAATGAATCCGTAACGGATACGATTCCTATTACAGATTAGATTACAAATATTCCCATACAAAATATTCTAATTTAAAGATACAATTGCCGTTGTAGGACATTATCCATAGATAGCAACATCTTTGAAACACTTTGGAAACCGAATCCAATAGTTATCTCTAAGCTTTCTTTCCGGAATTGGTTCCACCTTCTGCTCCCAATCGGAATCGGCTATCGGCTATCCTAGTCCGACTCGGACTTAGCCAACTGGCTCCATAGCTCATTCCGACTTAGCCGATGCGGCCTTTGTTTCCAAGAATCACGTGTTTCTTCCGATTCTGCTTCAATCTCTGCTTCAAACTCGGGGATTGCTTACCAAATTTGGTCGTTAATACATGCCCCCAAGTCCGCTATATTGGTAATGTTGCGGATTTGTGCAGTATTATCCTCAGAAAAACCCTAAATCGAGTCAGTTTCGGCCGTTATGAAAACTCTTTGGCATCGCCTGACACCACCTTTCCCATCTCAACTGTTAGCACTGCCTGACACTTTGAAAAGGGCGGGACACCAAAAGATTCGATGTGATACAACGACGCCCCCAATACTCGCGCCATATTCAAGAAGTAGCAGAGAATGTCAGAAGACTTTGCTTTGATACTAGCAAAATCCCATTTGGGTCGGGTTCTTCTTGACTCGGGGCAGGCTTCCAAGCTAGCCCTCGATTGAGGTCGGGACTACCGTGCCCCTCAGGCAGCAGTCTCGACCATAACCATGTTCTTCGTCGCCACAAGGACGGTGACCTTGACGAGTCGAGTGTGGGCTTCCAAGCTAGTCCACAAGTGAGGTCGGGGCTACCTCGAGCCCCAGGGCCTGTTGCCCCGAACACCTCACCCATCCTCACTGCCTTTGGGCAGTGAACTCTCCGACTCGAGGGCTGAAGGCTAAGTTGCCTCCCCCTCGGTCGAAGCAGGGACTGCCAAACGCCTCCGGGCGGCATACCTGTTCGTCTCAGCTAACCCCTTCTGGTGGACCTCGAGCATCGCTCTGATCATCGGGAGATTGGAAAAACACTCTTGATGATTTGACCCCAGGCTCGGATGTGCCATCCGACCCTAGGCTCGGGGGCTACACCTGCCAGGTGCACCTAGGCGGTGCACCTGCAGAATATCGATTCACAAGAACTGCTAAGGATCAACACCTTGCAAGAAAGCTTGACCCTAAGGCCGCCCATTCGCCCTTAGGTTCAGGGGCTACACCTGGCAGGTGCACCTAGGCGATGCACCTACCAAAATCTTGGCTCGAAACTCCGAGGATTACTTGAAGACAATACTCCGAAAGAACTCTGACCATATGGATGGATGTTTCATCCCTCCTTAGGCTCAGGGGCTACTGTGGGAGGTGTTGTTGACGACCGAATTTGGTAAACAAATCCCCGAGTTTGAAGCAGAGATTGAAGCAGAATCGGAGGAAACGCGCAAACTTCGGAAACAGAGGTCGCATCGGCTAAGTTCGAATCGGCTAGGGAGCCAGTCGGTTGAGTCCGAGTCAGACCAGTATAGCCGATAGCCGATTCCGATCAGGAGCAGAAGGTGGAACCAATTCCGGAAATAAATCTTAGAGATAACTATTGGATTCGGTTTCTCAAGTACTTCAAAGATGTTGCCATCTACGGATAAGGTCCTATAACGATAATTGTATCTTTAAGTTAGGATATTTTGTATAGTTTTCTTTATAGATAATGTCGGTTTGTTTAGAGATATTTGACATTTAATCTGTAATAGGAATCATGTCCATTACGGACTCATTGTGTATCCGGGTATAAGTTGAAGGGTTACGCGGAAGCTACGATAGCTAAAAACAAAACTTTTTTACCGCGCAAACCAGGAACACTTGCAAGTAAGGGTCGATAGATCGTTACCGATTGGAGTACACAGCGGAAATAGCCAATTAGGAGCTATCCGATCCGAAACTGTACTAGCCGATCACAGCCGATTCGCTGACAGCCGATTCCAAACAGCCGATCCGACGTAGCCGATTCCTGATGTCGAAGCTGATCCCTTCTCAGCCAACTCGCCGATTCGTAGCCGACGAATAGCACTGCAAAGTAGCAGCGCCTCTACCGGTATCCACACGTCCGGGAACAAAACGCCTAACACCCGTGTGCTAGCACAAGATGCAAGGATAGGGTTTGGCTCGAAAGTTGGGAGGGTTTCCGTGGAGATTGATCTCGCCAACTTCTGAAGACACGCGTGATCAGATTGATTCGGTTCCAATTGCATGCCGCAGCTCTCCACCCCTCACCCCTTTATATAGAGTTGCCGGTTGGACCTAGAGGCCAATCGGGACTCTATTTTGAATCAGGTCCTATCCAAATCTCATAGAGTTGGCCGGCCGGACTTCGTAAGCTCATAGGACTCTAGCAACTGTAGCAACGCCGACAGCAACTGTAGCAATGCTTGCTCCATTACCGACGCGCAGGTTCACCTCACCCCTTCTCAAGCCTCTACTTTTCTCATTCTCTGCAACGATTTGCAAATATGATCTACTGATCCGGTATCAAATACCCAAGAGTCAGTAGGTCAAATAGCAAGATTAATGTCTATAACATTAATACCTAAAGCAGAAGTCACACTTTGCTTCTTTTTGAGATCCTCCATGTACTTCTTGAAGTTCCTTTTCCAGTGACCTGTCTCCTTGCAATAGAAGCAAACGACATCTGATACCGCCGACCCCTTCTTTCCCTTCTTTGCGTTGGAGGCACTCGCGATCTCATCGGGAGTTAGTTTCCTCTTGGTGCAAAGTTTCTTGACAGGTGGTTTGCGCTTAGCCTTCTACATCATCATCACATGATGACTGTTTTTCTGGATACTCTCCTCAGCCGTCTTTAACATCCCATGCAATTCAGCTAAGGTCTTATCCATACTGTTCATGTGATAGTTTAATATTAATGCCTTGAAGCTCGGAGGGAGCGACTGGAGAATCACATCAGTAGCCAACTCTTGGCTAAGGGGAAAACGTAGTTTTTCCAGACTCTCAATGTAGAAAATCATTTTTATCACATGCGGACTGACAGGACTCCTCTCAACAAGCCTGCACGCAAACCAGGACTTTGAGGTGTTGAACCTCTCGGCTCTAGCTTGGTTCTCAAACATGCCATGCAGTCCCTGAATAATAGTATGAGCATCACTGCTCTCATATTGCTTCTGAAGCTCAGAGGACATTGTAGCTAGCATGAGACAACTTATGTCTAGGGAATCATTAGTGTGCTTCTCATAAGCCCTCCGTGCTGTAGCAGTAGCATTACTAGGCAAATCATCAGGATAGAGTACTTCAAGAACGTACTCCTTGCGCTCTTGCTTGAGAACAATTCTCAAGTTGCGATACCAATCCATAAAGTTTGTTCCATTTAATTTTTCCTTTTCGAGAATAGATCACAAATTAAAGGTACTGGGTGTAGTATTAGCCGCCATTTATTCTACAATAGAAAAAGCAAAGTTTAGCATAATGTTTATGCTATGTCTGTTGTTAAACAATTTAACAAAAGACTCCCATTACGTATTTTACACCTTCCCTCTAGGTTACGTATTGTGTCAAGATCCACATGTTAATTAATTTCTAGTGAGCTTTGGCATCACGGCTAGAAGATTAATAACATCGGTAAGCAACTCCTTGCTAATCACATCTCTATGTGACTCTTGTTGTTGGTGTGGCATCTTCATGCCCCGGCGCCAACCTATGCCCCAAGGCCCAAAACTGTTTTGATAGCCTTGTTAAGTAAACCAAATGCTCCTACTATATATGTCCAACATATACCCCCTCGTGTTATGATAGAGAATGGCACTCTGCTTTGGCAGACCCACCATTGACGAGCATAACAGTGACGGGTGCAACATTTGGAAGGGCATCATTACTACTTAATTTTGTGAGGGATGCTATCCTATCAAACAAACATATCACATATATGAAAGCAGGTAGAATAGCATATAATGAAATAGTATGGCCCCCTTCACATGGTGATCTCCATCTATATGCTGGTGTAGAGGATCTCCATCTTCATCACCGTTCTTTCGAGTGTCGAATGCTTGATTTCTTCAAACTAAGCTACTACTATAGAAGCTCTAATTGAAGATTACATCGACTTGTAGGTCGTGAAACAATATTACAAGCATTGCATGTATGAAAGAATATTACAGGGATTACACATATAAAAGAATTTACACGCATCATATGCATCTCATACATACAATAGGGCAATACCATCTCAAAGCATTCTCTGCAAAAACGAGTTAGGCGTAGAACGTTTTCTACCTATCGTCGAGATATGGTATCGAGACGACCTATAAGGGGGTACACACATGGCGGGTACCCGAACTAAGCAAGATTAGCTCTGATACCACTGAAGGGTTACACGGAAGCTACAATAGCTAAAAACAAAACTTTTCTACTGTGCAAACCAGGAACACTTGCAAGTAAGGGTCGATAGATCGTTACCAATTAGAGTACGCAGCGGAAATAGCCAATCAGGAGCTATCCGATCCGGAACTGTACTGGCCAATTACAGCCGATTCGCTAACAGCCGATTCCCAACAACCGATCCAATGTAGCCGATCCGACGTAGCTGATTCCCGATGTCGGAGCCGATCCCTTCTCAGCCGACTCGTCGATTCGTAGCCGATGAATAGCACCGCAATGTAGTAGCGCCTCTACCGGTATCCACACATCCGGGAACAGAACACCTAACACCCGTGTGCTAGCACAAGATGCAAGGCTAGGGTTTGGCTCGGAAGTGGGGAGTGTTTCCGTGGAGATTGATCTCGCCGACTTCTGAAGACACGCGTGATCAGATTGATTCGGTTCCAATTGCATGATGTAGCTCTCCACCCTCACCCCTTTATATAGAGTTGCAGGTTGGGCCTAGAGGCCCATCGGGAATCTATTTTGAATCGGATCCTATCTTGACAATGGATCGGCTATGTTGAGATCCGTCTGCACTTTGCATATCTTGACTTCACCTCTGTCCACAATCTCGTAGATGAGATGATATCGCCGAAGTATGTGTTTAGACTTCTGATGTGACCTCGGCTCCTTGGCTTGCGCAATGGCTTCACTATTATCACAATAGAGAGACATTGGACCAGTTGCACTAGTCATCACACCCAGCTCAGAGACAAATTTCTTGATCCAAACAGCCTCCTTTGCAGCTTCCGAAGCAGCAATGTACTCGGCCTTCGTTGTAGAATCAGCAACACTATCCTGCTTGGAACTCTTCCAGCTGACTGCGCCTTCGTTCAGGCAGAACACGAACCCATATTGCGATCTATAATCATCCTTGTCCGTTTGGAAGCTAGCATCGGTGTAACCACTTACAACGAGTCTTCTTCGCCTCCATAGACTAGGAACATATCCTTAGTTCTTCTCAAGTACTTAAGGATATTCTTTACAGCAGTCCAGTGACCTTTCCCTGGATCTGACTGGTATCTGCTTGTAGCACTCAAAGCGTACGAGACATCTGGACGTGTACAAAGCATGACATACATGATGGATCCAATTGCCGAAGCATATGGAACCATACCCATGTTATTCCGCTCATCTTTTATGTATTATTGATGCTAGATGTATTAAAGCTGTCTTTTATATTAAGATCTTAATCTATTTAAATATACTAAGCCCAGTATCAATCTATTAAGTCACATTAACAGCCGATTGATCTTGGTTTAGTGTATTTAGTTTAGATTAATATCTTCATATAAAACATATCGGAGTATTAGCCGATTTACATTAGATCAGCGACATCGGCTAAGCTATAGATGTATCTAATTAGTATTCTGATGTGTCTTTAGATATAAGTAATTTATACTGTCTCGGTATACTACCGATCTATCCCAATCACTTAGTCTAAATGCACTTTAAAATGGTAATTATATATTATGAATATCTTTAGCCGATCGAGTAGGATCTAATTTTAGTTTAATCGCCTATGCTTTGTTTCTTGTTGGTTGCGGGATCAAACCAAGCGCACGCCCGCGCAATCACCAACGGCGACCAATTTTGGACCTGCACTGGAGTTAAGCAGACCTCCAAGGTCAGCATGTGGGAAAAATTCTGATCAACAGGAGTCACCCCGGGGTGCCTCAAAAACCAGATTGAACCCCAACAGAAGTCAAACCGAGTGTCCTCGGGATGTGACCGAGAGCCTGACCCCCTCTCCCTGGGGGTCGACCATGCGGGCCTTCCCCCGAGTCCGACCTCGTCTCCTTCTCTCGACTCCGACTCATCGCCCAACCTCGAGCATCCTTGGGAAGAAACTTGGCAAGAAAGGAGGAAGAGGGAAGAGACAGCCCGACAGCATCTGACACCACCTGGCGGCACAGGAGCAGGGTCCCAGGGCTGGCAGGAGCACAAGACACCCATGGTGTACAAGACCTAACAGACCAACATGTACTTTATCAGATATTCTTTGTACCCCACTGTTTGTCTCTCTTAGTCTTAGCTTTCTTGGCCTCCAAGTTCATCTGTTCTTGCCTCCTTGAGATATAAAAGGGAGGGCAGGGGGCCGAGAGAGAGGAGGAACTTCTCCATTCCCTTTCACGCTTGTAACTCTTGTTCATCATTCACCCCACAGAAAGAACACCACACACACTGGACATAGGCCTATTATCCTTCGGGAGGGCTGAACCAGTATAATCCCTTGCGTCTCGTTTCTTGACTCATCTTAGGATTCGAGTCGACCATCGGGTCCATCGGAGGACACCATCTCTACCAAACTCTTTTCTACCTCCTCGGGGAGACCCCTTGGTGGACTGTCGACCTACCCGTCGACAGTTTCGATTGCTTCTTCTAGGATGTGAACATAAAGGGGTAAACCATAGTCGGTGTGCTTGTCATTTCGGTAGTCAAGCTTCCGCTGTTCTCTTATTTATATTTATATATATTTGGCCAGTCGGCCTATGTAATAATTAAGTTGATGTAAGTCTTTAAGTTTCTTTCATCTTAAATGTGTTTGTTATGTATGTCCATCCTTAAGATGAAAGTGTGAATCTAGTGCACATCTTGGGAACTAGATTCACACGAGTAAGAGTTAAGGATATTTGAGATATTGTAGATCTTTACCAATTTTGTCAAGTCTCCTGAATGTGTAACACATCTGGTTGTCGTCTTCGAGTGGTTTGACGGGCACATCACAGGTTAAAGTTGATTGGCAAGCTAAAGGCCTAGCAACGTCTCCAATATTTTTCTCTCGTGGCTCCGAACGTTTCATTATAATTGAGGGAATGACTTCAACTGTTCTCTCCATTCCTCTATTATAATGGAAGGTCTGAGATGTCTACGACAGATCGGTTATCGTCTTCGGATTTAACTTTGTTTTCTTTCTTTAGTTTTTTGTTGGTTGCGGTATCAAACCAACTGGCACACCCTTGAACCCCAAAAGCAAGATTACAGACCTGCACTAGAGTTAAGCAGATCTCTCAGGCCAGTGTGTGTTTTTCGCATCGACACAAGAACATTGTTTTGTATGCTGAGAAATCTATGCTTATATCTTAAAATTTCTAAAATCGAATCTGTTGCTTTTATAAAATTCTAAAGCAATACGCGATGTTTGATTCTTTGGGGGATTGAGTACAAAAATGTATTGTCGGGTAGTATCAGTCGGGTCAACACATATAGGTCCTCTTGTCATGCATTCCTAGATTTTTGCATGCAGCTAAAATAGATTTTCCTATGTGGCCATCCATCGCACCTGCACTTAAAGGCATGCAAAAATCATGTATTTTCGTAGGCAGACCAAAATTATTTTTGTAGGCACTACAGCCACCCACCCACGAAAATATTCTAGGCGAAAAAAAATCTCCCACCCCCTCATCGGGTTCAAACCCCTTGCTACCATATTCCAATAACAAATCACAAATTATTCATCCATTCAACAAATCCAATCATTGGCATGCAAACATCCATGCATCATATTCAAATCCACAACAC
The DNA here is from genome assembly GCA_019925245.2 of Oryza australiensis. NCBI lineage: Eukaryota > Viridiplantae > Streptophyta > Magnoliopsida > Poales > Poaceae > Oryza > Oryza australiensis. Next base: position 202,644 of record JAIFGZ020000357.1, on the reverse strand, counting down.
CAACTCGTAGACAAACATCGATCAACATCTAAACAACAAACAAAAACAATCATCGTTGTCGCAGCGCCGTGTTGATGCAGGGGTCGTCGTCGCAACGCCGCCCCCTCATTGCAGCGCCACCGCCTGCATCCTCCTTCCCGCCACCCTCTAGAGTTGTATCCGCCGTTGCCGCCCTTCCTCCTTCGACCGAATATGGGAAGTAGAGGAAGGGAGGGGAGGGCCGCTGCTGCACCCTCTTCCATAGCTGTCGCTGCCCTCCCCCTCTGACCAGATCTATGAGGGAGAGGAAGGGGAGGGGAGGGCGCGCCACTGCCGCCTTATGTTGTGGTCGCCACCACCACCCTTCTTCCTTTGCTCGGATATAGGAAAGAGAGAGAAGGAGGGAGAGGGAAGGGAGGGCTGTACCGCTGCATCCTCTTCCGCCGTCACCGCTGTCGTGCCCATCCGGCCAGATCTAGGAGGGAGAGGGAGGGAAGAGGATGGCAGCACCACTGCACCCTCTTGCCCCGCTACCGCTGCCCTACCCCTCCGGCCGGATCTGGGAGCTAGAGGGAGGAAGGGTTGGGCCGGGCCGCCGCCGCCTTATGTTGTAGCCACCGCCGCCATCCTCTCTCCTCGGCCGGATCTAGGAAGGAGAGGGAAGGAGGGAGAGGGAGGGGAGGGTCGCACCGCCGCACCCTCTTTTACCATCGTCGCTGCCGTGCCCATCCGGCCGGATTTGGGAGGAAGAGGGAGGGGAAGGCCGAGCCACGGCGCAGTCGCCTTCTTCTGTGATCGTGGGAGAGGGAGAGGGAGAGAAGGAGAGGCTGAGGGAGAGGGAGAGGAAGGAGGAGAGGCGAAGGGACTTATGCTATGCAGGGCTAACTCTGTGTTGATCGGTTTTTAATACGAGGAACCAATTTTTATATGTAGACCTCATAAGGTTATGTCTGTAAAAATCGATTTTGCAGACGTAGTCTTAGGATGTCCATCTGTCATAATATATACATTGTCATAATATATACATCTTCATAGAAGGACAGCATGAGGACAGCTTAAGGCTTGTGAAGATATATTTTTACATGTGAAGCCTTAAATCGTTTGTCTGCCGGCGGGACGTCATCGTATCTCCTCCCACGACAATGCAAGCGGCTATTTAAGGACTAAAATTAGGCCCGCATGCATATTAAAATGAGTATATAAAAATTGTTTTTATTTCTCTGCAGCGGCTACAGGGCTGGGTGTAGTTAACTAGCTACCCAACAGGTACTGATCAGCTAGCTCAAGAGGGCATTAAATAAATCAACGATCAGCGCGCAACAGCCCAAAAATAAAAACAATTACCAACACAAGAAGCCGTACGGAAACATTGGGGAGCACATGGAGAGCTAATGTAATGGTGTAATCCTGCAGAAAAAGAGACTCAAGAGTACCTGGCCTATGATAAATTGTGGAGCGAGCATTGAGCTTGGCAAAGAATACATGCATAGAAGTTGTCGTCGACCGGGCCGTACCTTCGATTGGGCACAAATTAACGAAATGACAGGATCGAGATGAGGTTCTACCAGCATATGGCAGAAGATGAGATCGAGCGAAAGGACCTTACCCACCTCGCATCGCAGGCATCTGTTAACAAACACTGTACTGTACCCTACCCCGACAGCGGTCCGACCAAAGTCTGCACAGCGGTGGGTGATCGGGATGTGGAAACTCCGTACCATTTCATTTCAGCATAGACAAAAACAACCTCCAGTCCAAGCCAGTCAACCCAAGCTTCTTGGGTTTTTTACCTTTGAATCTTTTAAAAAATTATTTTGTAAATAGACTTTTAAAAAATTATTTTAGAAATGGATACTTTTCACAACGTCAATGTTATTAGCGTCATCATCACAATACTAATGACGACGTTGATGTTGTCCCGTTAGCCCCGATGAAAGCTAAGTCACTAATAAGACAACATCAATATCGTGCTAAAAAAATAAAAGGACCAATCTGAATAGAAAAAGACATAAAAGATATTTATAAATTGATTGTCAATGTCAATGACTCAAATCAAAGACTTAATTATAAATATTTTTATTACAAATAGTCCTTTTTAATAACAAATAGGACATTTTTGAAAATAATTTTGCAAATAGGTCATGGGTGCCAACGTGTTAACGCCCGAATTTGGTAAGCCCGATGTCCTCATCGGCTCGGTGTTCATATTGGCTCAAAGCTACTATCGACTTAGAGTTCTGCAAGCAGCCAATGGGGGTTTCTCTTATCAACATCTCAAGCAGTCGGATTCTTGTTAGATTCAATTTGGGAAAATCTTATCCAGAAGAAACCAAGTTTAAGAAGGATACGGCTTCTACTATTAATTAGGAAAAGTTTGTTAGCTTTCTATTTTATCTTTAGGGAAGTGTTCTAGTATCCAATAAGGATTCGGTTTGTTTCCTTTTATCTTTACGGAAGTCTGAATTGTAATCTGTTAGGATCTTTGTCAGCATACGGGTATAAATATGTAAGCCTGAGGTTCATGCAAGAATATCTTTCGATCAATACAACTCGGTGCATCGTCACCTTTTTTATCTGTTCTACTTTATCGTCCGTCGGAACTTGGCACGTGACGCGGGGCTGCATCGTCTTCTATCTCCCGCGAAGGGGTAAGTCCAAGGTCCCGCCGGTTCAGGCAATCGTGTTGGCTACATTGGCATCATCCAAGGCTGCATCAGTACATTCGACCTCTTGGATTGCTTCGATTCGGTTAACATCTTTGCCTAATTGTTTATCATATGTCTTTGTTGAATCAAATCCTAGTATCTCGATTTGGCTCTATCGGTTGTCTCTCGTTTTAGGGTTTCTGCCGATTCCAGTTAAATCGTTATGTTAGATTAGATTAGCTTAGACATCTACCACCCCGAAAATCGGTCAAGGGCTTGATTGTCTAGATATTGTATTTCTTTTCATACTTAGTGCTGCATCAGATCGGTTTGACCTACGAAGTCGTGATTAGAACTGTAATCTCTAGCCCGCTTGTTGGCTGCCAATAAGCGTTTAATCGGGGTTTCAGCCGATGAATTATCTGGATTTTACATCGGCTATGTTATGAATACATATAATCTTTGTCTTGAGGTACGTTTAGACATAAGTGATTTATACTGTCTCGGTATACTACCAATCTATCCCAATCACTTGATGTAAACATATTCCGAGACCTAGATTATATGCTATTAGTATCTTCAGCCGATCGAGTAATTGTCAATCCCATGGACATTGCATCGGCTTGTAAGGATTGCAGATGAATTGATTTTTAGCTGATGACAACAGGATCTTCATCGATCATTGCTTATCTGTTGGATTTTATGCCATCGGACCTCCAGCCGATGTGTGCTTTGATATTTAGATCAAGATCTATGGTATCATGTGATCGGTTTATGCTATTATATCATCGTGTTATCATCGACCAATCACCTCTATATAGATGTTTGCTCAACATATTACCGATGGATTAAAACCCTAACTGCATCGGCTGGCATCGGCATCGGTTGGAACCACACTATCGGTTTATCAGCCAATCGGCTGTCAACAGATGAGTTATCTCGATTATCGGTCCATCGGTCGATATGCTTTATATTTTACTGTTTTGCATATCTTGTCAGTGGCAGGATCAAACTGACTGGCACGCCTGCACTTCATCAATTTTAGTACATGCACTGCAGCTAAGCAAATCTCCCAGGCCAGCGTGTAATTCGACGCCAACACATCTTCTCGCACACCAGCGGCGGTACGGATTTGGTGTCAGCACATTTTTGGCACGCCTGGTGGGACAACAGATTGTTTTATACGACTTGTAGAAGCTGTTGAAGAGAAATCTCTCTCACGCGCTGCCGGGAGATCCGCTTGACTTCAATGTAGGTCCTTCTCGTGCCTACAACATGCGGAGCGTGCCGGTTGATTTGATTTGTTAATCAACAAGAAAAATGAGAGAAGATGCATTAAGTGTTAGGTTAGATCCCCACGGGATCGGCTAAGGAAATCCATGAACATATATATGCTATTCCAAACTATATTTAAGCCAAGTGACTGGAATGGATCGGCTATACCGAGACAGCATCAATCGCTTGACCCAAATACAATAAAGAATAATAAATATACGGATCGATAACCTAGCCGATACTGGAAAGCTAACAATGAATCGACTAGTACTCCGATGAATCTTATGGAAAGATAATATTCTGAACCGGACACACAACCCGAAATCGGCCATCGGTGTCGGTGAAAGCCGATTTATTGTGACATCCGATAGAAACACGATCTTAACATAAGAGGCAGTCCTAATACAAATCTAATAATAAGCACATTAAAAGAAATATATTAGGGCAGATAAGGCCAGCTGAAACCCCGGCACTATCTCTAAACAACATAAATCTTCCGAACAAATCACCAGCAGCTCTAAGAACGACTTAATAGTTCAAACATGATGCAGCATTAAGTATAAGAACAACCCGATCCATTGCAGCCGATTTACATCTCTCAAGACGGTAGGTATCGCATATAAACCAGCCAACCTTTAGATCTAGCCCTATTGGCTGCAAGTTCTTGCTAGAACCAGCCAATTGCAGGATAGATCTAAACATTGATCTAATTTACATGCGCTATATGATAAATAACGCAGTATAAACCCCTGATTCTAATGTATCATTGTGATGGAAGCACTAGAAACAGCAAATCATACCACAAATGACAAACATTTACCTGGATCAAACAGCAAATCATACCACTAATGACAAACATTTACCTGGATCTGGGGATCGAAACGATGCAGCCCTAGCCAAACAAAGTGCTCGTCTAAAGAAAAGGTTGGCGATGCGCCGAAGGTTTGATTGATTGAATGTCTCTTTTTTACAGGGGGTCTCGGGTCCTATTTATACCCAAGATACAAATATCTGTAAAGACCCTGGACTCTATCTAAACTACTATTTAAAACACCACATTATCCCTAGCGGGACCAATACCATGTTACAACTAACAGTCTAACAAATCTCTAGATTACATATACAATTGCCATTACAGGACTCTATCCATACGTGGCAATATCATTTAACGCGCAATTAACAACGAATCTTCTATTTATCTTCAAGTTTATGCATTAGAAATGGCTTCATCTCTTTCGGACCTAGAATCGGCTATCGGCTGCCCCTGTTCGATCCATCCTCAGTCGATTGGCCTCGCAGCCGATCACTCCTTTAGCCGATGCGATTCTTGTCTTCAGCCGATCCGATTCTGCTTCGCCTTTGCGGACTTAGGAACTCAATCACCAAATTTCAGTGTTAACACATGCCCCCCAAGTCCGTAACACGAAGTGTTTGCGGATTTGCTTGCCTATCCAAACTCCTGCTTCCTTCTTGACCTAAACCGCCTCGGCTTCTTCCTAAGTGCTCTTTGAAAACCAACTCCTTCCAGCCGAGCCACCTACGCCTTCAAAGCGCACTCAGCTTCCTTCACAAAAAAGCCTTTTGCCTGTTCTCTTTTTCTTCCGGCGATTTCACCGTTGCCCGTCAAACTCCCTCACGTTCGTCAGACCCATCTTCATCTCCGAGCATCCCGATGGCCTCCACCGCTGCTGCATCGAGCACCTCCATTTCGCCGGCCATCGCCGCCACACCGATCGCGGCCGCCGCACCGTCCGCATTGTTTATGCATGCCACAATCGAGTTCCCGAGGTACTCTCTTCGATCTATAATTATACTTTGAAATCTGCCTCCTCAAACATTTTGCATCAACATTACATTCGGCCATCTTTCAAGTAGTATTTTACTCCACATCCTTATCAATTAGTACTTTTCCTTTCCCCGAACCATAATACTCAACCGTTCTTGATTATCTCCTCTCTTCTCTTTTCTAAACTGTAGCACATGTCACATCAAGTACTCATCCCAAATTCGACACAAGCAGAGAGGTACTTCCTCGGACCTTTCGGCAATACAGATCCAGCCGATACCATCATAGCCAAAACTAACCGCATCCCTTTCAACACCGCCAAGCCATCCCTCTCCCACTGGAACGGAACATTCAAAGCATGGCCGTCCACCGATGCAGCCTGGATTGAATGGTACAAAAGGGTACGATCGGCTAAGTATGCTCAGTGGGAAGAAAAAGGGCTTGCCCAATGCCTCGAACTGTCCATCGCTGGCATGGAGAAAGACGAGCCGCTCTTATCGACTGCAACCTACTTTTGGAACGACAGGTTTCAATGCCTTCATCTTCCGGCAAGGGCCGATGACTATCACCTTGGCCGACATATTCATGACAACTGGATGGATATTGAATCGTTGGCGATCCGCATCTTGAACCGAAAAGGCCAACATCAGTTGAAAACCAAGGCCATCGGCGGGTGGAGCGGCTTCATCGCCCAAAACATGAAGGAAGGGACAGTCGGCCACAGGGAGCACACCGCCTTCCTGATGATGTGGCTTGAGAAGTTTGTATTCTGCGGATCAAGCTGCGGGCTGACTGCCAATTGGCATATCGTAGCCAAAATTCTGGCCAATGGGATGACATTTGCGCTGGGGAAATACCTCCTCGGCTACTTGTATCAAATGCTACATCAAGCCGCCGCAAAAATAGCCGCCGACGCTCCAGTCAACACCGGTGGCCCCTGGTGGCTCCTCCAAATCTGGCTGGTGCTGGCGACCCAGAAGATAGCCGGTCGGCCCCGTCTGACAGAAGCCGGATTCCCAAGGCTGGAGCCGATTGAAGATGATGAAGGCAATGAGATTACCACCAGGAGATGTATGAGCTACGGAGAGACAGCCGCCGCCCACGAAGGCTTAAAGCAATCGACCGAGCTGCTGGCCGAATGGTTCATAGCCCTTTACGACGGGCTGTCCCACGATAACCGCACCTGGTACTTTTACCAGGACCGGGAAATGTTTGAGTAGCCGGTTGATTTCAATTGGGACGACCTCAACTCAGCCGACAACCCAAGGTGCGGGGAGGCTGTTCATCGCTACCTTGTCCCCTTCATCTTGCCGATGGGATTCACCAAGGCCAATCAGTGGCCAAGAGTTACGAATTCTACTACCCAGTGTCGACGGCGAGGCAGCTTGGTCTCAAGCAGCTGCCCATCGGCTTTTTCTACGCCGATAAGATTGAAACGAGGAGGGCGGTCGGCCAGGACTTAATAATGAATCGGCTGCTGAACATAGCCGGCCCTCCCCTCGGTGACGTCGACGTGATAACATTGTCGATGAGTAGAAGCGCCGCTTACGACTGATGGTGGTCCAAAATTAAGCGCCATATCTTCCACCAACAGTCGTCTTGCTACATCGTCCTTCGCCCAACGAGATCCCCTCGGTAAATTTCGCGCTTGAGCTCAAACAATTTTATTCTTCTAATCATCGGGACACATAAGCGTTCGTCTTTTGATTTCACAGGAGACGGAAACGGAGCGGCCGGTGGTAGGTGACTCCGGACGTCCCATCGAATACAACTCAGGCGTCCTGGATGAGGGCGGTCTTGGTCCGTCGGCCATCGGTGGGCGCCCAAATTGGCGTCGCTGCTGCGAGGGCAGGTGCGTCAGCCGATTGCGCAGAAGAGAAAGGCGGCACCACCACCGCGGTCGTCGGCCGCGCCTGCCCCCAAGACGGTGAAAAAGACAAAGCCAGCAACGCCAGCCGATAGCCTCCCCCCTTGGATCCGGTCGTCGCGCAATTCCTTGACACCATCGCCAGCGAGGAAGCGCCCCCGGGATTTCGAGTCCTGAGTCAGTCAATGCCCCAGCCGATGTCCCGCTAGCCCCAAGTCCGCCAACAAAACGTCAGCCGGTAAGCTTTTACTCCACCGGGCTTGGCTTCATGATGATCACTTCCATCTGCTCGAACCATTGCTCGCAGTTCAAGAGACTAGCTAGTCGCACTCCTCGCCCCGCGCCATCGGTAATCATCTTCTGCCACCTTACTTGTAGTAATCGATCGGCTTGTCTGTTAATTCTTTCTTCTGTAGCCCCCGCGGTCTCCATCGGCTGCCCCCAGGCGTCCGGCGAGCATACTACGCCTATTGGGGATAGTGGCGACAACGCCGGCGAAGAGGTCCCGATGGCCGCGGGCAATGATCCAGCCGAACCAATAGCCCCGACCCCGATGCCGACGGTAAGCCAACTAATTTTGATGATCGGCTTTGTCGGTTTAGCATGTCCTTGATCGTCTTTCTCTTTGCTGCAGAACATAACCGACCTCCTCAACTTTGAGTTATCGGAGTTCGAGGAGCCCGGTGACACCGGCGAGGAGGCGCTTGCGATGCCGGCTGAGGACCTGAGGGCCACTTTAGCCAATATCGGCAATCGGTTGGGAGCCTCGCTGGTCGCGCTGGTGGTCGACAGTGGCTCGATACACGCGCGATTCAGAGATATCAAAGACCAGCTGCCGGAAGCCGTAGCCAAAGCCATCGTGTCGACGACCTTCATGGAAGCCCATCAGTTCAAGTACGAACGGGCACGGCGGCGGATAATCGATCGCCGCGAGAGTCAAGCGCGATCGGCCACCATCCGGTTGACCAAGGATGCCATTGAAAGCCGGAAGGCTGCCTTTGACCGCCTGAAGACCGAGCCGGCGGCCAAGCTTGGGCAACTCCGCACCCGTCGGGATCGGCGATAGCCGATCTCGTTCAAGTCACGAACGAGATCGATGTCCACGAGGAGTACATGGCTGGCTTGCCGGCCAAGATTGAAGCTGAGCGCCAAGGCATCAGGGCGGCCATGGCACACCTGCGCAACTTGGTGAGGAGCATCCGATCGGTGGCGGGGTCTGAGGCCGATGACGTTAGGGCCATCGAAGAAATCGACCAAATTAGGCGGACAGCGTTGTCGGCCATAGCCGATTTTCTGAAACAATGAGATTGTAACGTCCCGTCCTTTTGAAATCGGCTAAGGCTTCTGTATCATATTTGACATGTCTCTGTGATGTGATTGGATGACCACCTTACTCGTGCTTGTCTTTGGCTTCGAATCGTGTGTCATAATTTATCGATCTTCTACCACTGTGTCCATAACTAAACCGGTTGTATTCACAGATAAGACTGGTCTTTGGTCGTGCGTGACGTCTTGACTTGCTTACGTTGAAATCGGCTCCAGCCGCTCGCATCGTTCCGTGTTGCCGACTCCGAGATCACACCACAACCATTAGCGTTATCGTTCGAACATCGGTCTTATTGGCTATCGGCCGATGCTTCCAGGTGCACTGCCGATTTGGTTACATGGTCCGATTCATCCGAATCTGTATTCCAGGCACCCGTGAGTTCTGGACGATAGGTATCCATCCTTGCGCAGTCGCTAGCCATTCAACGATTCCCGATGCCTTTAATGATGACCTCTTTGACTCTCGCGTCAGCAACGACCTTTCACATCTAAAACCGCATATTTCCTTTCTATAAATGGACTCCTTCGGGCCTTCCTGATTAACTCACAGCCGAAAAAGACACACAATCTCTAGGTGTACAACATCCCGATCTCCAAGCTTTCGGCAGGGCTTCCTATGGCTTCCTCAAGCTCGTCGGTGAACCAGGTGATTTCTCAACTCATCCATTCTCGCCATTTCTTCTCCTTAAGTACTCAGGAGTGAACTTTCTCGCAGCCGCTCCATCCCCTTCGGGTGATCTTAGCGATCATGAACACGCCGTACGAACTGACGCCTAGCCAAGAACGGCAAGTGAGGACCAACCTGAAGCACTTCAGGGAGTTGGAGGCTCGTCACCCGGCGGCTAGGCCCCCCATCAACCTTGGTAGCACCCCGGCCGCTGCCCCTATGGCGTCTTTGACGCTCACGCGCCTTGACCGGCTGGAAGCAAGGCAAACACGACTCACCAACAAACTGCTGACCACGACCACCGACGTCAGGGTCACTCGGCTAGAGTATCTGATCTTGGACGCTTTGGAGATAGAGTCTCTGGAGACCACCGACTGAGCTCTGGCAGCCATTAGAGATTACCTGGGGGACATGTAATCAAAAGCGGATGTGCACCGATTATGAATAAAGATTGTCTAATGTCTAATGTCGTAGCCTGATTTTGCTTTGCAATCGGCCCGATTTTCTGATTGACTTGTGTATGTATATGCCCCCCAAGTTTTGTTGACAGCTTCGGTGTCGATAAAATTGAGTTCGAGCCCTTCGCGCAACCGGGCCGTCCTTATCGGCCAATCATGAGCGGATCATAGGGTACTTAGTAAAAAAAGTTGTATAAAATGCCTAAAGGCGATGCCTCGTAAGACATCGGCTGTCGTAAATCGGCTGAAGTAACCATAGCCGAATCACGAATTGATCCACACGCTTGGGTAATATTTCTTTAAATATTTTCCGTTAAGAGCCCTTCCGAATATTTCTCCATCCAGTCCTTTTAGCATGTAAGCTCCTTTAGAGGCGCATTTGTGGATCTTGAAAGGCCCTTCCCAATTTGGTGACCATTTGCCGAACTTGTTGTCTCTAGATCCGATCGGCAGTATAAGTTTCCAAACGAGTTCGCCTTCCTCAAAAGATTTAGGCACCACCTTTTTATTATAATGTCTGGCTACTCGTTCTTTATCTTTTGTGACTTTTTCCAAGGCCCTCATCCTGGATAAAACGAGATCTTCCAACTCGTCCACCATTAGGTGATAATAATCGTCGGCCGTAAGTTGATCTTGTAGCCGAATGCGCCTTGAGCCGACGACACTTTCCCATGGCAGTACGGCCTCATGTCCATAGACCAGTTTGTATGGAGGGACTTGGATTGACCCGTGGCATGCCATCCGATACGCCCACAGTGACTCGGCTAATCGAGTGTGCCATTGGTTGGGATACTCAGAGATCTTTCTTTTATTCAGTTTGATCAAACTTTTGTTTGAGGCCTCGGCTTGCCCGTTGGCTTGCGCGTAATACGGCGAAGAATTAAGTAGCTTGATCCCCATGCCGTCGGCAAACTGAACAAACTCGTCCGATACAAAGATAGATCCCTGGTCTGTTGTTATTGTTTGTGGAACGCCAAATTGGTAGATGATGTGATCTTTGATGAACTCGATCGCGTCCTTAGAATCCACTTTTCCGAGGGGGATCGCCTCCACCCATTTCGTGAAATAATCCGTTGCCACCAGATATATTTGTGTTCTTTGCTTGAGGGTGGATTGATCTGGCCGATCATATCAATGCCCCATCCTCTGAATGGCCACGGTTTGATAATCGAGTTCATAGCCGATGCCGGTGCTCGTTGTATAGTGCCGAACTTCTGGCAGTCCTGGCACCCCTTGTAGTACTTGAAGCAATCCTCCAGCATTGTCGGCCAGAAATACCCCGCTCGGCGGAGTAGCCACTTCATTTTGTGGGCCGATTGATGTGTGCCACAGATTCCTTCATGTACTTCCCCGATGGCCACTGTAGCCTGATCGGCTCCCAAAACACTTGAGTAGCATGCCGTCAATCGTCCGATAGTATAGGTCTTCATCAAGCAACACGTATCGTAACGCCTTGTATCATAGTTTCCTTGTGGCCGATTGAGAGGGGTTTGTGAGATAGTTGTAAACGTCAAACCTCCAATCACCAGTCGTAATGGTGGCCTCGTCTATATCTACTTCTTTCAGCATCGGCCGATAGCCTGATGCCCCTTGAGCCAAGTCATTGGCCTCTGTATTCTGCTCTCTAGGGATATGCTTCAAAGTGACTAGCCGAAAACCATCCATTAACTCCCGGCATTGTCAATAATAGACCACCAGTGCGTCGTTTTTGCATTCATATTCTCCAGATAATTGGCTGATGACCAATAATGAATCCCCCATTATTTTGATGGTGTCGGCTTCAACTTCCTTGAGTAGATGCAATCCTTTAAGGACGGCTTCGTATTCGGCTTGGTTGTTTGTAGCGTGGGGGTTGATGGCAAAAGCAAACTCGAAGCTTGCCCCTGGGCGAAATAATGACCAAGCTGATGCCACAGCCGTTGGTGCAGACCGAGGCATCGAATGTCGAGTCCAAGGCATAATCTCCAGAGCCGATTGAGTCGTTTACGTGCTCCACAATGAAGTCGGCTATGGCTTGCCCTTTGAGCGCCCTTGGTGCACAGTACCTCAAGTCGAACTCGTTAGTGCGAAGATCCACTTCCCGATTCTTCCTTTGAGCACCGGAGCCGATAGCATATACTTAACTACATCGGCTTTGCAAATTACCGTGCACTCGTTGGACAGCAGATAGTGCCTTAAGTTTGTACATAAAAAATAGAGGCATAGGCATAACTTCTCCACAGGTGAATACCTTGTCTCTACGTCTAGCAGCCATCGACTGAGATAGAAAACGGCTTTTTCTTTGCTGTCGACCTCTTAGACTAGGACGGAGCCGATTGATTTATCGTCGACCGATAGGTATAGCTTGAACAGTATTCCCTTCTGTGGAGGCATTAAAACTAGGGGGGAGCTAAGATAATCTTTTATGCTGTCTAACGCCTTCTGCTGCTCTGCCCCCCATGTGAAGGTCTGATCGGCTTTCAGCCGAAGCAGTGGTGTGAATGGCTCCATCTTTTCTGAGAGATTCGCTATGAACCGTCTGATGAAGTTTATCTTGCCGATCAACGACTGGAGTTGCTTTTTATCTTTCGGGGGTTGAATTGTCTTGATAGCGTTCACGCTCCTTGGTGTAACTTCAATCCCTCTTTCGTGGACGAGAAACCCCAGGAACTGCCCGGCCGATACGCCGAACGCGCACTTAAGCGGATTCATTTTTAGACCATATTTCCTCGTCCGTTCCAACACTTGTCTCAGATCGGCAATGTGACCTTCTATCTCCCTGGATTTGACCACCACATCGTCAATGTATATCTCCACCAGCGAGCCGATCAGGTCATGGAAGATGTAATTCATTGCGCGTTGATATGTTGCCCCAGCATTCTTCAGACCGAACATCATCACTACCCATTCGTACAGGCCGATTGCGCGGGACACCAAAAAGTGGTCTTGTGGATGTCCTCGTCGGCCATGAATATTTGGTTATATCCTGTGTTGCCGTCCATGAAACTGATAACTTTGTGGCCTGAAGCCGCATCGACGAGCATATCGGCTACTGTCATCGGGTATTCATCTTTAGGGGTTGCCTTGTTAAGATCTCTGAAATCAATGCACACCCTAAGTTTATCATTTTTCTTCAACACTGGGACGATGTTTGAGACCCATTCGGTGTACTGTCAAGGCCGAATGAATCCCGCATCGTACAGCCGAGTGATTTTGGCTTTAATTGCGTCGTACATATCGGCCTTAAACCTCCTGGGAGGTTGTTTGAACGGCCGATAGCCTGCCTTAATCGGCAGTTGATGGACCACTATTGATCGACTGAGACCGGGCATCTCGAAGTACTCCCAAGCAAAGCAGTCTTTATATTCTTTTAATAATTCAATAAGCTGGGATATACACTAAGGAGACAGATTTTTGCTAACGTATGTCGGCCTCGGCTTATCACCAGAGTCGATGTCGGTTTCCTCTAACTCGTCGGCCGACGTAAAACCTTGCCCTAACTTGCCATCTTCTTCGTCCGCGATGGCCACGCCGAGAACGCTCGAGCCCTCCACCATGTCTTGTTCAAAGCAGCAGCTGCGGCTCATCATTTCCGATGGGCTGTATCGTCGAATTGGAGATATTTAGAAAATCGGCTTGCCAGACTTTCCCGGATAAACAATCGATGCCTTCGATTTCCCAAAGCGGCAAATCGGCATTGACAACACTAACTGACCTATCGGCCGGCACGATCTTGATCTTGTCGCCGTCCCATTGGATCAGGCTCTGGTGCATTGTAGAATGGATGCAGTAGTTGGCGTGTATCCAGTCCCTTCCGAGCAGCAGGCTGTAAGACCCCTTCCCGTCGATGACGAAGAATGTTGTGGGCACGGTCTTGTTGCCGACGGTCAGTTCAACATTGAGAACGCCCTTGGTTTCCGATGGGTTGTCGCCGAAGTCCTTGAGCACCATGTTGGTTTTTATCAGGTCCTCGGCCTCCTTGCCCAGTTTTCTGAATGTTGCGTAGGGCATGAGGTTGACTGTAGCTCCTCCATCGACTAACATATTGGAAATTGGCTTGCCGTTGATGAATCCTTTAACGTACAACGGCTTTAAGTGCCGATTTTTAGTTCCTTCGGTTTGTCGAAGATAGCCTGGTCTGGTGAGATCGCCAGCTTTGCCAGGTCATCTTCAATGGCTTCTGCATCGGCCTCGGGAGCGTCGAACTTGGCTGGCAATACGAAGACCATGTTAACCGATGTGGAAATCTTGCCTTTCCCTTTGGCTGCCCTCCTAGCTTGGTCGGCTGGGCTTTCCTCGGCTTGCCCTTCGTCACTTATGTCAGCCTTCTTTTTGGGTACCCACCGCCTTTTGATTTTGCCAGCCGACGGCGCTGCTCATGGATCATTTGCTGCACTTCGTCTTCTCTTCCTTCATGCTTGAGGCGTTGAACCCTCCTTTTCTGCGTCTTTGTGAAGAGATCGGACGGGCACCATTGGGGGTTGGTCGATTCCTCATCATCGGCCTCTTCGTCATCATGGTTTTTCCCATCACGGTTCTCGTTGACGAAGAAGTCCTGATGGATCGGACCGAGCCAATCATGGACAGGCCGCCACCTTTGGTTTAGCTGTACGGCTCTGGGAACGAACCGAGCTAGACTTGCAGGCGACAAGCTTCCGCGTCCGCCGTCGTGGCGATCATTACATGCTGGGCAATCATCCAATGTTGGTAGCCTCATGCCGGATTCCCAGCAGTACCTGAAAAAATCACAATGCCAATGTGGATCGGCATTGTCGTGGTTTACCTCGTATCGTCGGCTCTGATTATTCTTCTCGCGCCAACAAGGTGCTTCATCGTAAATTCCTCCATGCCGAGTCCGGTATTGATGAAGGTATCGGCTTCGTTCATGGATCGGCTGTCAGTTAGCCGATCTGATGACTGGGCGCACCATATTAATTCGCGCGGCGTGGCATTCATTCTGGTCGCCTTCTTCCTTGGCCCTGACTGATGTATTGGCTAAGCCGTGCACCATTCTGTTCTGTCGATCAGCTTGCCTGGGGCCGGCCTAAACCGTGTTGACCGGGAAGGGATTGCCATCTACCTTCATTGACCGATTTGAATCGGCGAACTTTAGCTTCCCGGCCTCGATTGCTGACTGGATTTGCTGTCTTAAGACTTTGCAGTCATTGGTAGTGTGGGATGTGGAGTTGTGCCACTTGCAATACTTCTTCTTCTTTAATTCTTCGGCCGACGAGATCACATGATTTTCGGGTAATTGAATATGTTTCTCCTTGAGAAGCAAATCGAAAATCTTGTCGGCCTTGGTGATGTCGAAGTCGTATCTCTCTTCCTTCGCCATCTTCAGCAGCCATTGGCAGACGATGGCTTTCTTGTTCTTGGCCCACTCGGCTGCCGCCACTTCTGTTTCATCATCTCGGACCCGTAATCTGATTCGACGATGACCTGAGTTATATTTTTGACGGCCTTTCCGGTGTCCTGGAATCGCTGTTCGTGGGCCGTCACCTTCTCTGCCAAGTGGGCTAGGCTGTCGAAGTCTTGCGCAGAGAATCTCTCTCGGATTGGCGCGATTAAACCGTGAAAGGCCAGATCGGCCAGCTGGACATCCGATAGCACCAGGCTGTAACATCGGTTCCTCATCTCCCTAAAGCGTTGGATGTAGTTTTGGACCGATTCAATTGTGTTTCTGCCTGACGCTGGTGAGGTCCGACAACTTCATCTCGTGGTTGCCGGAGTAGAAATAGCTGTGGAACTGTTTTTCAAGATCGGCCCAACTCTGAATCGAGTTGTAGGGCAATGAGGAGAACCAGGTAAAGGCCGATCCTGAAAGAGAGAGAGGGAACAGTCGAACTCTCAAGGGGTCCATAGCCGATGCTTCACCGCATTGCGCCAAGAATCGGCTAACATGCTCGTATGTTGAAACGTTGTCTTGCCCTGAGAATTTCGAGAAGTCTGGGATCTTGTATCGGTTGGGCAGCGGGATCCGCTCGAAGTGCTCCGGATAGGGATATCGATACATATTCCCTGAGTCTTTTGGCTTGAGGCCGAATTGATCGCGCATGACATCTGCGATCAGGTCGACCCATGTTCGGTTGTCTTGCTGTATCGGCTCGTATGGTTCATACGGCACAGGTGCTTGCCGATACAGCGGTGGTGGCATCTGAGGCCTATAATGGTGATCTTGACGACCTCCTTGGTACTGGTAGCGATGGTCTGCGGGAGGTGGCCTAGGCGCCGGTTGTGGCGTTGGTGGTTCTGGAAACAACTGTCGGCCACCGGCGTTGTGCCGTCTGTCTAGATCAATCGGCTCCGGCTGCCGATTTTCATTGAACATGTTGTCGAGTTTGCCCTGGGGCAACGGCTGTTGTCGGTTCAGTATAGTAATCGCTGGTCTTATAGCCGTTTTACCTGGATTCAGCTGACCGACCCCTCCCGGCGGGCTTTGTTGTGCTATCAGTGGAAGCGGCCGATTCTGCGTGACCAGCGTCCTATAACCAGGAAATTGGCCATCTGTGAAGTACGTGGGACCCCGTTGTAGCTGTTAGGCTACCTTGGCGTCGACCACATTAGCGATCATATTATTGAGAGTATTGACCAAGATGCTACTTTGGTTGACCAGTGCGTGGTGAATGACCGAGTCGATCCGATCTTGTAGAGAGTATACGGCGAAATCATCTTGCATCTGAGTCGGCTCTTCCACCTTCTGTTTGCCTTTTGTGTCACCCGAGGAAGATGCCTTGGTATCGTTCAGGCTGAACTTGTACTTTTGGTGCACAGCTCCAGATCTTGTTTGGGTGAAAGATTGCAAATAATTAGCCTGGAGCTCTTCCACCATCTTCTTATATTTGGCTTGCTGTTCAGCCGATAATTGTTCCATCTTCACGGGGACGATGTTGTCCTGCGTGATGCCAGGGCTCTTGGAGTCGACCATCTTGCCGGCTGATTCTATGCGTCCGAGCCGAGCCGACAAAGAAAGTCCCACCGGGCGTGCCAAGAAGCGTGTTGATGAGAAATCTCTCTCACGCGCTGGCCTGGGAGATCTGCTTGACTCCAGTGCAGGTCCTTCTCGGCTGCCTACAACGTGCAGGGCGTGCCAGTTGATTTGATCTGTTAATCAACAAGAAAAACAAGAGAATATGCATTAAGTGTTAGGTTAGATCCCCACGCGATCGGCTAAGGAAATCCATGAACATATATATGTTATTCCAAACTATATTTAAGCCAAGTGACTGGAATGGATCGGCTATACCGAGACAGCATCAATCGCTTGACCCAAATACAATAAAGAATAATAAATATACGGATCGATAACCTAGCTGATACTGGAAAGCTAACAATGAATCGTCTAATACTCCTATGAATCTTATGGAAAGATAATATTCTGAACCGGACGCACAACCGGAAATCGGCCATCGGCTATCGGTGAAAGGCCGATTTCGGCTGGCAGCATCCGATAGAAACACGATCTTAACATAAGAGGAAGTCCTAATACAAATCTAATAATAAGCACATTAAAAGAAACATATTAGAGCAGATAAGGCCGGCTGAAACCCTGGCACTGTCTCTAAACAACATAAATCTATCCGAACATATCACCAGCAGCTCTAAGAACGACTTAATAGTTCAAACATGATGCAGCATTAAGTATAAAAAGAACAACCCGATCCGTTGCAGCCGATTTACATCTCTCAGGACGGTAGATATCGCATGTAAACCAGCCAACCTTTAGATCTAGCCCTATTGGCTGCAAGTTCTTGTTAGAACTAGCCAATTGCGAGATAGATCTAAACATTGATCTAATTTACATGCGCTATATGATAAATAACGCAATATAAAACCCTGATTCTAATGTATCATTGCGATGGAAGCACTAGAAACAACAAATCATACCACTAATGACAAACATTTACCTGGATCTAGGGATCGAAACGATGCAGCCCGTAGCCAAACAAAGTGCTCGTCTAAAGAAAAGGTTGGCGATGCGCCGAAGGTTTAATTGATTGAATGTCTCTTTTTTACAGGGGGTCTCGGGTCCTATTTATACCCAAGATACAAATATATGTAAAGACTCTGGACTCTATCTAAACTACTATTTAAAACACCACATTATCCCTAGCGGGACCCATACCGTGTTACAACTAACAGTCTAACAAATCTCTCGATTACAGATACAATTGCCGTTACAGGACTCTATCCATACGTGGCAATATCATTTAACGCACAATTAGCAACCGAATCTAATATTTATCTTCAAGTTTCTGCATTAGAAACGACTTCATCTCTTTCGGACCTAGAATCGGCTATCGGCTGCCCCTGTTCGATCCATCCACAGCCGATTGGCCTCGCAGCCGATCACTCCTTTAGCTGATGCGATTCTTGTCTTCAGCCGATCCGATTCCGCTTCGCCTTTGCGGACTTAGGAACTCAATCACCAAATTTCAGTGTTAACAAGAACCCACAATTGCCGCAAGATGTCTGATGAAGAAGTCAAGGCCGAGGAAGAACAATCCCTCAAGCCGATGAATGAAGACAGGGAACAATCTACCGAGCCGATGGACGACAAGACACTTCAGGAGATAGTTGATAAAACCGTTCATCGTGCTATGATCGATCAATTTGGATTTCTGACAAGTACATTACGTGGTTTGATCGAGGAAATAGTTCCCAGGATAATTGATTAGCGGTTTCAACATTATCGGCAACAACAATATTGGCTCGGGGGCAAGATGATCAGTATCAGTATGGAGAGCCACAACAACAGTATCGGCCAGAGGAAATTCAAAGGTATCAGTCTCGAGAGGATTGGGCCGATATAATTGCGAAAGTAATGGAGGAACGAATTGGAATTAGACCTAAAAATTGACCTTCTGTGTATCGGCTACCATATCCTGTGTGGTTTGATAAAGTACTATCATGTTTTCAAGGCAGGATGATGTATCTACAATGGAACATATCAGCCGATTCTTAGCTCAATGAGGAGAGGCATTGGCTGAAGAAGCCCTGAGAGTTAGCCTTTTTCCATTGTCTTTGACTGGATCGACTTTCACATGGTTTTCGTCATTGCCACCAAACTCTATTAGAGGTTGGGCCGATCTTGAGAGGCAATTTCACTTGTACTTCTTTGCTGGGGTTGATGACTTGAAGGTTGCAGATTTACTATCAGTTAAACAACAAGAAGGGGAATTGTCTAAGGAATATATTCAAAGGTTTCGTAAAGTCCGCAGCCAATGTTATAATTTGAATTTAAGTGATGTGCAGCTGGCAGAGCTCGCATTCCAAGGGTTATCAATTCCAATCAGAGTTAAATTTTTCTTCCATGAGTTTGACAGCCTGGCTCATCTCGTTCAGAAAGTATCGGCTTACGAGAGCCGATGTCAAGAAGAAGAGAAGAATCTGTTTTGGGGAGATCAAGACAAGGATAATTTTGAAGCATGACTTTTCATACTCCAAAACTGAGGGGCATGTGTTAACGCCAGAATTTGGAAAGCCCTGGTATCCACATCGGCTCAGTGTTCATATCAGCTCAAAGCTAGTATCGGCTTAGAGTTATGTAAGCACCCGATGGGAGTTTTCTCTTATCAACATCTCAAGCAGTCGGATTCTTGTTAGATTCGGTTTGGGAAAATCTTATCCAGAAGAGACCGAGTTCAAGAAGGATGTGGCTTCTATCTATTAATTAGAAAGAGTTTGTTAGCTTTCTATTTTATCTTTAGGAAAATATTTTAGTATCTAATAAGGATTCGGTTTGTTTCCTTTTATCTTTACGAAAGTTTGAATTGTAATCTGTTAGGATCTTTGTTAGCCTTCAGGTATAAATATGTGAGGCCGAGGTTCGTGTAAGAATATCTCTCGATCAATACAACTCGGTGCATCGCCACCTTTTTTATCTGTTCTACTTTATAATCCGGCGGAACTTGGCACCTGACGCGGGGCTGCATCAGCTTCGATCTCCCGCGAAGGGGTAAGTCCAAGGTCCCGCCGGTTCAGGCAATCGTGTTGGCTACGTTGGCGTCATCCAATGCTTCATCAGTACATTCGACCTCTTGGATTGTTCGATTCGGTTAACATCTTTGCCTGATTGTTTTTCATATGTCTTTGTTGAATCAAATCCCAGTATCTCGATTTGGCTCTATCGGCTGTCTCTCGTTTTAGGGTTTCTGCCGATATCGGTTAAATTGTTATATTAGATTAGATTAGCTTAGACATCTATCACGCTGAAAATCGGTCAAGGGCTTGATTGTCTAGATATTGCGTTTCTTTTCATACTTAGTGCTGTATCATTTCAGTTTGATCTACTAAGTCATGATTAGAAGCGTAATCTCTAGCCCGCTTGTTGGCTGCCAATAAGGGTTTCATCGGGGTTTCAGCCGATGAGTTATCTGGACATTACATCGACTATGTTATGAAATACATATAAACATTCTCTTGAGGTATGTTTAAACATAAGTGATTTATACTGTCTCGGTACACTACCGATCTATCCCAATCACTTGGTGTAAACATATTTTGAGACCTAGATTATATGCTATTAGTATCTTCAGCCGGTCGAGTAATTGTCAATCCCATGGATGTTGCATCGGCTTGTAAGGATTGCGTATGAATTGGTTTTTAGCCGATGACAACAGAGTCTTCATCGATCATTGCTTATTTGTTGGATTTTATGTCATCGGACCTCCAGCTGATGTGTGCTTTTATATTCAGATCAATATCTATGATATTATGTGATCGGTTTATGCTATTATATCATCGTGTTATCATCGGCCAATCACCTTTATATAGATGTTTGCCCAGCATATTACCTATGGATTAAAACCCTAACTGCATCGGCTGACATCGGCATTGGTTGGAATCACACTATCGGTTTATCAGCCGATCGGCTGTCAACAGATCAGTTGTCTCGATTATCGGCCTATCGGCCGATATGCTTTTATGTTCTGCTGTTTTGCATATCTTGTCAGTGGCAAGATCAAACTGACTGGCACACTTGCACTTTATCAATTTTAGGACCTGCACTGGAGGGGATGGCATCAATGTCATTGGTGCCATCATGTTGGACCATGATGTCAGTGACGTTGGTGTCGCGAAAGGTATCCATTTCTAAAATAAGTTTTTAGATTTATTTATAAAATAGGTTTTCTAAAAGATCAAAATGTAAAAAATCCAGCCGAAGCTTCTTCCCTTATCCCAAATTTCATGGTGAACTGACCAACCATGCAAACCTTCTTCCAACAACTAAAGATATTATGGTTAGTGAGCTCAACATGCTCGGCGGAGTGTACACTCTTCAATTGATGGAGTCCAGCACAATTTATTTTTTTACTTACAACTCCTCAGTAAATTTAAAAAGGCAATTGGTTCTTGCCTTCGCTTTAAGCTGCAATTGTAATTTTACCTTTTTTTTTGTTTCTGATTTTGCCCTCACTTTTTTCAAACGAAGCTCTGGTTTGCCCCTGTTCTGGTAGCATCACTTAACAGCGGCAACTCAGCTATAAAAGGACTTGTACGCCCGTCCACATTTGCCTCTCCTTTCTTGATATAATGTGAATATATTTTCAATTTGACCAAACTTCGACAAATTTTGGAAGAATTTAACATCATTTCGCCAGCATTTTCAAACAACTTGCTCCTGGGTGCAAAAATTCACCAAAAAGATTCATTACATTTACCAAGAAGAAATCACCATTCACCAAACAAATTTCTCGGAGATACAAGACCGGAAAAATGGGAAAGAAAAACAGGGATCTGCAGCAGATTTCCTCTATGCACAAGATTTCCTCCAAGACGTCTCCTAACCTGGATCTGCAGCAGCGCCAGACCGCAGCCCCCTTCACGCCATCAGCAAGTGGCCGCCACGACTCCCCTTCGCGCGGGGCCGCTGCGCCTCCCTGCGCACCGGCCCACGGTCACCGGTGTCCGTTCCCTTCTCGCCACTGGCCCGCGCTCCAGCCTGCAGTCGTCCTCGCGCCTCCCTACGCCACTGACCAGGGCTCTGGCCTGCGGTCGTCGCCGCACCTCCTCGCACGTTGGCCCGTGTCGCCACCGTGACTCCCCTTTGCACGCGGCCGCTGCGCCTCCCTGCACGTCGGCTTGCAGTCGACGCCACCTTCGCCGCGATTCCCCTTCACGTAGGCTCGTCACACTGACCGCCGCCTGCTACTCCTTCCTACTTGCGCGTCACCGCTGTCACATGCTCCTGTCCGCCGCCGCCGGTTTTGGAATTCCATCCCGATTCACACCATGTTGACTGATTTATTGAGCAAGGGTATAATGGTCATTGACAAATTAAAATATCATTTTATTTCTTAGTTTAGTTTGAAAATTCGGGGCTCACCTAACTACCATCCAAAGTAGGGCAAACGGTTGCTTCATCTTAAAAAAAGCATGGACAAAAACATAAACCCAAATAAAAAATAAAGATAAAATCACAATTGAATTGAAAAGTAAAGGCAAAAAACACAATTACCTAATGATCTTGTAAATTTCCTCGTGAACTTCACCCATAGCAACTTTAGATTGATTGGTATTTAAATATTTTAATAGCACACCATCTATATTTTGACGATATAGATTTTCATCAACCAAAGTATACTTATACGCTTGTCGCCGAATTTTTCGATCAACCCTAAAACTAGGATCCTTCAAATAGCTAATCAAAAGAATTCGCGAATCATTTACTGCTTCCAGGGCACACATGTCCGAATTTGTACTTAATTCGGCCTCTGTATTGAGAAGATTGTGCCCTCCAGCACCTTCTGTGAAGTCGGTCTGACCGGCCAAGCAACTTCGGTCAGACCGGTAACCATCCGCGGTCAGATCGGCCCGTGACTCACGCAGCGAACTTTTGACACTTTGTGCCGATATTGGTTCATGTGAATAGTGATGTTTTTCACCGAAACAAAATAGTTCAAAAAGCACCAAAACATGAGTTTTTTACATATTGGAGCGGATTGGGTGCTTTCGTTTCGAAAAATCTCTTCGTGACTCGTGCGGCGAACTTTTGACACTTAGTGCTGATATTGGCTCACGTGGATGCGATGTTTCCCACCGAAACGAAATAGCTCAAAAGCACTAAAACATGAGTTTTGGACATATTGGAGTGGATTGGGTGTGTTCATTTCAAAAAATCTCTTCGTGACTCGCGCAACGAACTTTTGACACTTAGTACCGATTTTGGCTCACATGGATGCGATGTTTTTCAGCGGAACGAAATAGTTCAAAAATACCAAAAACATGACTTTTTGACATATTGGAGTTTATTGTGTGCGTTCGTTTTGAAAATCTCTCCGTGACTCGCGTGGTGATCTATTGACATTTAGTACTGATATTAGCTCACGTGGATGCGATGTTTTTTATCGAAACGAAATAGTTCAAAAGATACCAAAACATAACTTTTTGACATATTGGAGTGGATTGGGTGCGATCGTTTGAAAAATCTCTCCGTGACTCGGGAGACGAACTTTTGACACTTAGTGCCGATATTGACGCACGTGGATGCGATGTTTTCCACGAAACGAAATAACTAAAAAGCAAAAACATGATGATTTAAATGCTTGTATTTTAAAGTTCTAAAATTTAATAAATTATGTAGATAATATATCATTTTTCATAAGGTTTAAAATGTAATAATTGTTAGTGGATGACGTGGTATCTTTTGTATGTTGAGTTTTAAGATGTGACGGGTTGCAACTTTATATAGATGATATGCGTAGTACAGTAAACCGCAGCAGCGTGTCAACCTGATGATTGGTGGTCCTTTTCATCTTTCACTGCCTACCAAACCAGCCTAATGAAAGATCGGCTGTATCCAGTATTACATGCACAGGCACTGCTGTGGGAGCAAAATTGCAAAGGCCAGGACATGTTTCTCATTGCCAAAATTTTCCTGTGAGGCTAATTTAATTAATTTGTCCCCCAAGAACGTGGTCCAGCCTAGGAGGATTGAGCACATATATCACAGAGAGTGTGTCTTATCGATCTGGCTATTCCCTACTTGATACAAACAAAAGCCTGACCACTGTCTAGTTTGTGAAGTAGTACTAATCACTAGATACATACATGCATGGAGGATTGAGTTTCAATATCCAAAGAATAATCCATTTGTTTGTATCATGTTCACAGTGAGTTGGAGTTCTAAAACTTGTTGATTGAATCGATCAGTTGCTCGTTTATAATTTAGTAATAATTACTGTACATCTTTTTTTAGGGTCACATCTTTCTTTTAGTAGTTGGCATATATAGTTTGTATAAATTTAAAAAAGAATTCCAGATCAACATCAATGTCTGCAATTTTACTTCATCTAGGAAGATTTTCACACAAGTTATTGATCCCTATGAAACTGAAATTATAAAGCTTGAATATAGGCAACAAAGTTGTTTTGCTTCTGCGCCAGGTTTCTTCTAATACTAGCATGCACTAATGAGGAAAGGGGCTTTAGTCCCGGTTCGTATCCCTCTGTTGTCCCGCTTACTGAACCGGAACTAAACATACATTTTTAGTCTCGGTTAATAAGACCAATCGGGACTAAAGATGACGACACCACGTGGTTGGCTCCGTCATCTTTAGTCCCGGTTGGTGTTATCAACCGGGACTAAAGATTCTTTTATTTTTTAAATTTTCTCCTGCTTGCTGTTAGCTTGCTGCTTGTTAATTATATATTATGCATACATATTTTACACACATATATATTTATACATATATATATGCAACATGCATATATATAAATATATATTTTACACACATATAAATGCACTTAATTAAGGAAATATATACATATATTATCAAAATATGTACACACATAAAATATGCACATATATTTTCTATATCATATGTTACAAAAAATTCTCTATTTTGTGGATCCGGGTCTATGTTGCTAACACTAAAGTAGAACTCTCCCGCGGGATTAGTAATCTGCTCGTTGATAAATCCCATCAGTTCTTCTTGAGCAGCCTGTATGAAACTCGCGTGGGGAGGTTGTCTCTTACTTTCGTAAGCTGTCATTCGAATAAATGAGAAACAAATATATAAAATAAATAAAAAATCGAGACGTAATGTATGAATGGCTGTTATACGTACATCTAGATCCTGAGGACCAGTGACTTCGGTAACCATGCGATGAATGTAATGGCAGACGTAGTAGCCGCACAAGTTTGTCCCCTTCGCCTGTTTTGCATACTAAAGGAGAAACGACGACAGATTGAATATACATTTCATAATTTAGAACAAATTAATGATTCAATACAACGTTGGAGCATGTTACTCACTGGAAAGTTCAGCCTCATAGTAAGCTTATCTTTCCAATTCCCGCGAACCTTCTCACGGAGCCGTTCCCATGCCCTACGTGCAGTTGAAAGCTAGCGAGTAATTATCTGAGGACCGCATATATGCAATAGCAAGTAAGATGGCATTACCTATTTAACAGTTCAAAGATCTTTGCGTACGTGGACTCTGGTTTATCCATTGAATCAAAGACATGGATCTGTGAGTGATCCATGTCAATTACGAACAGAGCTAGTGGAATTTATAAATTATGTGAGATGACACATATGAAACTTTATGTATGCACGGGATTGAAATTTGTATGGAAGGTAGTAAAAACTCATGCTATGTTGTATGGCAGAAGTATAAACGTCTTGTAATGCTGATGCACCAGCATATTGTATATGTTCTCCTCTGTTTGCTCCAGATATTGATCTACCATCACGCTGTTGATTTTTCATGTGTCCATGAATCCATGTTTGGTACATTCTGTCTTGTTGCAATTTTGGATCGCCATTCTACAACGGTTAAAAGAATTTTAGTCAGCTCAATACAAGGAGCTAAGGAACGAAATAAATATAACTGAACGATACTTACAAAACCCGCGTGGCTAGAAGAGAGATGTCGAGGGCATCCAGCTGGTACAGGTCGATTATGTCTTCGAAACGGATAAAGAAGTGGTCACCTCCATCGAAGAAATAGTCGAGTGAGTATCTTCCCATGATCATCTCTGTACCTTTGTTGGATTCTTGCATGTACCACTTATGCAAGCGGTACATTTGTGTAGGTAAATTTTAAACTTCATTGGGCTTTACAAGAGGTTTTCCGAGTTTGAACTTGTACTTCAGCTCAAACTTCGCAATCGGTGCACGTCTAGATAATTGGTCCACCGATATTCCCGCAAATTCCGTAAATTGTCTTAACTCGGTTTGAACAGTTGGAATCGTGCTGAACTGAAGTGGTTTTTGAGGCTGCATGCTAAGCTGCGGTACATCTTTGCCTTTTGTTTGCGCCTTCCTAGAAGCCTTCCTGATAGTCCTATCATAGTCGGACTGCGGTTGCGATTTAGGCCATGGCGTTAGGTACATCTCCTTAAAAAGTCCTTTATCTCCGAGGCAATTTCAGGAGGGTTCTCAGGAGACTTCTCTTGAAATGTGCCTTGGCCTCAGCTAGGACTACCTCATCCAACTCCTTTTGAGTCTTGTCGTTCGTCGTTTTCTTTGGGGCTGGCGGGAGCGAGTCAAGTTTAGGCATCTTGCTTCTTGGTCCACTGGTTGACATTGACCGCGTGGCTTGAGCTCTATGCTTAGAAGGCGATGGAGGAGGCAGAGGAGGCTGAGAGGCGGTCCGTTTAGGAGTCGGTGCTTGTTATGGCGATGGAGGAGGCGGAGAAGGCTGGGGAGTGGGAGACGCCCGTTTAGGAGTCGATGATCGTGGAGGCGACACAGGAGGCGGAGGAGGCGAAGGAGGCGGAGGAGACGGTCCACGTGGAGCCGACGGCGGAGGAACGAAAGGCGTCGCTTCTTCCCCGAGAAATATGAAGAAGGGCTTACTCCAAAGAAATATCCCGTGAGTTGTTTCTCCTAGCGTCTTCTTCCCGTCTCCTCCAGGAATATCTAGCTCGAGATATTCTTATCCGCGTTCCACCTGTTCAATTTTGACTTTTGAGAATCCAGGTCGAACAGGCCTGCAGTGGTAGGTGCCATCTCGGTCTACTGGTATCGCCATGCTCGACTCCACCTGTTCGAGAAGATAGCTTATTAATTAGTAATCAACCTTGATTCTTAAGTTATTCAAGGAAATAAATAACATAAAACTACGAACATACCTTGATTGTTATGTTCTTGAGTGGAATGTGCAGCTCACACGGTGTCCGCTGCATGATATCATCAGCAGGGCATGGTAGACACACTGGAGCTTGTGGGGCCAATTCACCTTCATGTCCTGTTGAAGCGCAGCTGCTGTAGTTGAGCGGTGGTTGCTGGATCTGACTGTTGGCTAACAAAGTGGCTCCGCTCCTCTTCCATCCTTTCGGCCACCTTTTGCGCCACTATCTAATCGATCTGCGAGAGACGGATCTCCATTTGTGCGAACCTCGCATCCGTCTCTCACTTCGTCCTCATGCGGCTCTTGTATGTGTCGACGTCCGCTTGAAACTCGTATTTTTAGGGGACAACGCCTTTTCCACGCGTTCGTCCCGGATGCTCGGGGTTTTGGAGTGCGAGCATTAGCTCATTTTTCTCTCTGTCGGGTTTGAACGAGCCCGACGCAGAGGCCTCCAGTGCTTCTTCCAACCTCCTGACCGTTTCTTGGATTTCAGCGCCGAAGATTACTGATCCATCGACAGGATTTAGCGATCTGCCATGAGCATAGAACCAATGTTTTGATCATTCCGGCCAGTTGGCATGCCCGGAACGATATCTCGCGCTTCCAGGCTGGCTTCCATCTTCACCCTTTCTGCAGTGCCTTTTGATAGCCACCCGACCCTAGCTTGTGATGGTATTTCTTCTTGGCTGCGTTGGCCTTGTACTTTTCAATGAGGGCTTGCGCTTGTTCCCTAGTCTTGTATTGCACAAAGGCCTCCCAGTGATCTCTGAGCTTTGGAAACTTGTCAAAGTCTGGGTTTTGGCCCTTCAGGATGTATTGCTTGTGTAACTCCTTCTTATAGTTCCTGAAAAGCTTGGCCATCTTCTTTTTGTTAACGATATGGGCAACATGGAGATGTTGGATATCATTGTCAATGTTTATGCATAAATGAATAAAGTGTTATTCAGTTCCATGAAATAGATATCTTGTATTGATCAATAAGTACGTGACTTATTTATGAGACTCTATATTTATGAATCTATTTCTAAATGATCCCTGATCATATATCATATTATTGAAACTAATATGACTCTAAGATCGGCATGTTTATTGATTGATGATCATGTCTCATAGATCATTGGTATGGAGATACCAAATCAATAAACATGGACACATGTGTTAGAGAACACATTGTTGGATAGACCCACCATGAGACACTACAGAATTAATGTGCCATTAGTTGGTCTCGGGTAGTGTTGGTACAAAGTCCTTAGACCTGAGATCACCATGGATTCCAACATGTGTAGTAGCCTAC
The DNA here is from genome assembly GCA_019925245.2 of Oryza australiensis. NCBI lineage: Eukaryota > Viridiplantae > Streptophyta > Magnoliopsida > Poales > Poaceae > Oryza > Oryza australiensis. The sequence continues at coordinate 174,288 of JAIFGZ020000357.1, read as the reverse complement.
TTTGGGACTACCAAACGCTATTCCGTAACTGGGTAGTTATAAAGGTAGTTTTAGGTTTGCTATGAAACATGGAGTGCGATCTGAGTGATCAAGATGAAATTTGCCCCTCCTTTGGAGAGATATCTCTGGGCCCCTCGAGGTAATGGATTATGGAAATGCATGGCCATGCTAAGTTGATTGAGGAGTCAATCAACAGACAGATAATCCAATACGGTTTGATTGAATGGTTAAGCTATTGAAGGGATGACACACATCTTGCCTATAGCTTAATTGGTATCGTGTGGCAAAGGGATTTGTGTACACATTACAGATTCAGAGCCGATATTATGTTTTTGTATACTATGGTGTCAATATGTGCTGCTAGGCGCCGCCATTGACTGGTCGGCTGAGTTGGACTCGAGCCGACGATCGGCTAAGTTAGACTATAGCCGAAACCGAGTATACCTGAACCTACAGGGTCGCACGCTTAAGGGGATAAGAACAAGCATTCGAGTTGGACTCGGATACGGCTCGATCGGATAGGGATCCGATCGGATAGAGTCCTATGGTCTTACGACGTATGGGCAGCCAACTCTATGAGATTCGGATGAGATCCGATTCAAAATAGTCTCCTGATCGGCCACTAGTCCTAGTCGGCCAACTCTATATAATGGGGTGAGGGGTGGAGAGCTGATGTACGTCAATTGAATCGCATTGCGCCGAAATCAATCTGATCACACGCGGCTTTAGAAGTCGGCGAGATCAATCTCCACGGAAACCATCCCCACCTTCGAGCCAAACTCTAGCCTTGCATCGCGTGCTAGCACACGGGTGTTCGGCGTTCTGTTCCCGGACGTGTGGATACCGGTAGAGGCGCTGCTATGTTGCGCGCTGTTGATTGGTTATGAATCGGCTCCAATCGGAGTGAGGCGACTGCGGCAGATCGGCGCGAGAACGCGGTCAGACGACTCGGCGAATCGGCTTAGTTCAGGTTTTAGATTGGATCTGAAACAAGTTTTGCACACGGGTTGATTAGATCAATCGATTTTACGGGATCTGTTGAGGATAGTTGATGGTAATTGCGTTCCTTGATAGTGTATCGAAACGGTGTAATGTGATTACGTCGAAGCAATATCCATAGAACTCGGTTTGAGTTGGGTTCGACATAGCGTTCCTTGATAGTGTATCGGAATGGTATAATGTGATTATATCGAAGCTATCTCATAGTCCAATCTTGATTGCTGCGTCGCGCCTACGCAAACCATCTCCCTTGATAGTGTATCGGGACGGCATAATGTGATTATGCCAATATGGTTTCCGTAAGCGATTTCATAGATTGGATCTATGAATTTCGTGTGGTGTGCGTCCCCCTTATAGGTCGTCTCGATGCCGTTTCTCTGCGATAGGTAGAAAACGTTCTACGCCTAACTTGTTTTTGTAGAGAATGCTTTGAGATGGTATGGCCCTATTGTATGTATGAGATGCATGTGATGCGTGTAATATTCTTTCATATGTGCAATCCCTGTAATATTCTTTCATACGTGCAATGCTTGTAATATTCTTTCACGATGATGCCCTAGATATAAGCTGTCTCATGCTAGCTACAATGTCCCCTGAGCTTCAGAAGCAATATGAGAGCAGTGATGCTCACACTATTATTCAGGGACTGCGTGACATGTTTGAGAACCAAGCTCGGGCCGAGAGGTTCAACACCTCAAAGTCATTGTTTGCGTGCAGGCTTGTTGAGGGGAATCCCGTCAGTCCGCATGTGATAAAGATGATTGGCTATATCGAGAGTCTTGAGAAACTAGGTTTCCCTCTTAGCCAAGAGTTGGCTAAAGACGTTCCAGTAGCTCCCTCCGAGCTTTGAGCCATTCATATTGAATTATCACATGAACAGTATGGATAAGTGTCGAATCTCGGTTTCGGCAATAGAATTTTGGGGGTGCAGTCAAGATCGCCAAGCACAATGGGTTAGACGGAAAACGAGATTTAGACAGGTTCAGGCCCTCTCGTGAGGTAATACCTTACTCCTGTTTTGGGGATTTGATCCACCGAGTGTCTTTATTGATCTCGTGATCTAAGGCTGAAAGCTAAAAGCTCATAAAGCATATGATCTAATCTCTAATATCCCTCAAGGGACGCCCCTTACCCCCCTTATATAGTCTTGGGAGGAAGGCTTACAGATCGGAAACTCTATCTTACTCTAGGTCGGTTTCCTCAATCTTACCAAACCGTGACTATAGGCCGTTACCTTATCTCAATCGGCAACGTAACACCCAAGTCATGTTTGGTTTACACATATGGCAGGCGCAATCCATCCCTACCTCCAGTCGGATAAGCTTGCCATGTAGATACCCGATTGCTATAATTTCCACAGTAGCCCCCGAGTCCTTTTCAGTCGACGAGACAACTCAGCTTCAAACCAAAACAATACGCAGCCAAAAACCTCTTTGGCCGAGTGCTTCTGGCGCCGAGTGATTCCATCATCTCTGCCTGAATCTTCCCAAGTGGCTCCAAAGACTGTGAAGGGCTAGAAAATATCTAAAAAATTCTCAAAAATAAATATCTAGGTGCATCCCTGATGCACCTAATTAGGTGTAGCCCTCGACTATATGATTAGTCAAAATTAGACTAATCATATTGTCAAGAACTATAAAAAATTATTCTCATATAAATAATTAGCTCATGCTAAAGCAATCATAAAAATCTCACAACCCGGCAAGTTCATACTCATCCAAGTGAATTTGCCCGAGTCATCTCAGAACAAATAATTCAATCAACCCTCATGGGTGGAAAGCACTCGAAGCTCATGTTTATCCGAGTGGATCGCTCGAGTCATTTCGGAACAAATATTTTAATCGTCCCTCATGGGCAAACAAGTTTTTAAATCATATGAAAAACACGACCAAGTTATCAAATAGCTCTTGCCATAATACCGGTCTCAATCTATAAAGATCTTCACCAAGGTGGAAAAATAGCATTGATATAATCACTTAATCAAATGCCAAAAAACCAAACAGCCCCTGTCATCAAGGCAGTTATAAAAAGCTTAGCTGTTTGTCACCTTTCAAATTGCATCGTGCTAGCTTCTCATGAAGTCAAGCAAACCGCGGTATGAAAGGATTTCCAAAGGTATAGGGCATTCGGACACGTGCATATTGCCAAGGCAAATCTGCTTAATCTCATCCGCCTAAGTCCCTAAGGACACGCGTCGGGCCACACCTCAGCTGGGTCGCAGGTCTTTCATGGGCTCGGCCCAATTACGAGAAAACCTAGCGTAACCCTCAAATCTTTCTATATAGCCTCGAGGTCATCCCCGCCACTTCGTCTTCCCAAAAAATTTCTCTTTTCACAGCGCTGTTCACCAGCTCCCTGCGAAAAACCCTAGACTTGCGCGTGCCCGAATCCATCAACCCAGGAGCTCGTCTCTTTGCCACAAACTAGCTTCCGCAGCCAACTCCCAAGATCCCTTGCTCAAACCCCCATCCTTTTCGACCAGATCTACTTTCCACCCAAACCACACTCATGGCGGATGAAAAGAAAATCCCCTTTGACCAATGGGCCACATCAGATGTGAGGGAATCCACCCTCAAGGAGATGGTGAAGCACGACATGCTTCCCCCCAAGGAGATCGTGGGTTGGCGCCCGGCGGCGGGTGAAGATTTCCCAACCCCGAACACCGGTGAGCTTGTTGTGTTCACCTCTTTCTTTTACTGCGGGTTCAGCCTCCCCACTTCCGAGTTCTTTAGGGGGCTTTTGGATTATTATGGTCTTCAACGCTACCATCTGAACCCCAACTCCATGCTTCACATTGCTCTTTTCATCCACGTATGTGAAGCTTTCCTTGGCATCCTCCCCCACTTCCAACTCTTTCGTCGCATGTTCTATCTCAAGCCGCATCCCAACAAGGACCAGCCCTACGTTGTTGGCGGGGCAGGCTTCCAACTCCGCGGATCCCTCCGCAAGGAGTATTTCTCTCTCCCTTTGAAATCTTCCAATAAGGGATGGCACGCGAGCTGGTTCTATATCAGCAATCTCGAACCCAGCCTGTCAGCCTTTGTCGGCCTTCCCCCTATACCCAAGCATACTTGGAGCACTGTTCCAGTGGCTCACGATTGGGATGAGGCCAACAAATTGCTAGCGAAGATCTTGGCGATTAAGCAGAAAGGTCTTCGCGGTGAGCAGATCACTCGGCACTTCATCAGGTGCCGACTGGCTCCAATCAAAGAGCGGTCGAAGCCCGCCTTCGAATACGAAGGCGGGAAGGACCCCAATCGGGAAGACCAAGACCCCTAAGCTATGAGGTCCCGAAGATCCGGATGTATAAGATCTTCTCGACGGAATTGCGATCGAGCGCGCCCTCACATGATGCCGGTCCTTCCCTTCAGTATCCATCGGCCTCCTCCTCCGGTAAGCCGACTGACTTCTTTGTATTGTCTTGCAACCTTGATGTCATACCTCTTAGTATTGCGGGAATATCTCTTGCAGGAAAATGCTTCCATCGTTTCAAAACCATACAAGGTGCCTCATGATGACGTGCCTCTTCGCCCTGCCAAGAAGCCAATTGATGGGGTGAAGATCCAAAGTGACCCAGTCGGGAAACGAGCGGCGCCGAGTGAGGACACCAACAAGCGGGCGAGCAAGAGGAGGCTCGTAATCGATGACTCGGACGATGACGTCCAGGCTCCTCCAGTCGAGACTCCTCCTCCAAGGCCATCGCCTAAGGTGGCGCCGAAGATCCGCCGGTCATCTAGGTACGCCTCATGACTGAAGCCTGAACTTCATTGTTGGAAATTTCTTTGTCTTCATTTCGACTAAGTGCGTCGTTGGTTTGGCAGGAGGCCCCAAAATATAGATCCTGCCGGGAGGAGTGAAGGGCCTACTCCAGCTGCTGCTCCCGAGGCGTCCAAGCCTACGGCATCAAGACCCCGGAGCCCTCTCCCAAGCGAGAGCGCTCCGGGCAAAAAGCCCTCGCCTCCAAAGAAGGATGTCCCAGGAAGGAGCCTTGCGCCGGGCCGCCTGGGAACCGCACGCGGAGAAACCCCGGTGCGGCTCAGGAGCCCGGCGGAGACCGCCGGAGAAAAGCCGAGAGGAGAAGACCGGGCTGCTCCGGTCCAGAGCTCAGCCGCCGAAGCCGGTAAGTCTCGAGTCAAAATCTTGTCTTTAATCTTTAGTTCATATCCTTCGTGTCTTCATCTGCCCTTCCTGATCTGCTAGCCGTAGTAGAGGAAATCCCCGTGTTGCGCTTCGAATCCTGGGTTCCTCCGATTAAGATCGAATGGCGAGACTCGGAAGGCCAAAGGCAGGGCATCATCTTGGACAAGCAAGCGGAAAGCGAAGAAAGGGATGCCCTTGTCAACAGCCTAAATGAGGTGACTCGGCTACTCAACGTAAGCCTAGATCTTTTCTCTGTCTTGTATCATCATTTCTTTCTAGTCGGTCAACTTCGATCTTGCGTGCGAGAAGGAGTATTGTCGATCCATGGCCAAGTCCGAGGCACTGGAGTAATTGGTCCCTAATCTCAACTCCCTGGAGGTCGTCCAGCGGAAGTTGAAGACCACTCGGGAGGAGGCCGTGTCGAGGGAGGCGGCCCTGAGGAAGGAGATAGCTGAACTCCGAGAGGAGAACCTCGACCTCCGCGGTTTAGTCGGGAGTAAGTCCAATCCTCACAACCTCTATATGGCTTCTGTGTCAACTTTGGTTGTTGTTAGCTTTCTGTGTTTGTAGAAAATTCGTCGGAGGTCCACTCGCTCCTGGTCCAGCTGGAGGCAGTCAGCCTCGGCAAGACCGAGTTGGAGGCCGAGTTCGAAGGTGAGCTCCTTTGAAGTAATATCCTTCGTGCTGCTTTGTCTTTGAGTACTTTGCGTGATCATGTTCTTTTGGCAGCTTACAAAGTCAAGACCCGCGCTCAATACGACGTGCTTCTTGAGAGGGTCAAACGAGTCGGAGAGGTCCGGGAAGAGGTTATCTTGCTATCCTTGTTTCGCCAGGGGGTCGAGGCTAGCTCGCTGGAGCCATTGGAAATCTTTGACAAGCTGCGGAGGGCCCCTGACCAATATTTGGCAAACATCACCAAGGCTGCCACCATGGGGGTTGGTCTGGCTCTTGCGCAGACCAGGTCTCTCTACCCCCGAGTGGATGTCAACTCGGTGCGGGAGGGCTTCACCGACGGGACCTCGGATGAGCGAGGCCCTGGACATGCTTAGTGAAGCGCAGGAGTCGGCGAAGAAGATTGCTATTGATGTAGTGAACAACTTCTAGCTTTAATCAGTCTCATGAACATTGTCTTGTGAACATTGTATGATTATGGCACTCTGATGTAGGATTGTGAATACTCAGTCTATTTTTGTTAATGCCCTGATCCGAGTTTTTATGTGAAATTTCTTAAGTAATTTTCGTCCGACTATCACCGAGCCTAGGCTTGATTAGGCCATCAGAAAACTCTCAGTCTTTAAACACTGAACTCGAATCGAGGAACATTAAACAATGATACACCAAATCATGCACAAAAGTTGATGAGGAAAACTATGCTTTATTGACATATGTACAACCCCCGACTGCTTAACTCAAGAAGTCATCTTACTTGAGGTTGGCAGTCGAGAAAAACATGAAACTTTAGTCAATTCAAGCATAAAATCGTCGAAGATGCTCGATGTTCCAGGAGTTCTCCACCATAGATCCGTCTTCACGTTTTAGTCAGTATGCACCGGGCTGAGTCACCTCAGCGATTATGTATGGTCCTTCCCATAAGGGGGATAACTTGTGACGGTCTTTGGTGGTTTGAATCTTGCGCAGAACCAAGTCGCCAATGATGAAAACTCATGCTCGAACGTTGCGACTGTGGTATCGTCTGAGCCCTTGAAGATATTTCGCCGACTGTATGAGGGCTGCCTCTCGGGCCTCTTCCGGTCGGGTGAGGTCGTCCACTCGGTCGGGGTCAAAGCGTTCATCGTTGAAGCTGCGGACTCGGAGGGATTCATACTCCATCTCATTTGGCAACATGGCTTCTGCGCCATAGACCAGAAAGAAAGGAGTTTGGCCGGTAGCCCGACTGGGTGTGGTCCGTAGAGACCATAGAACCGAGGGAAGCTCTTGAACCCACATGCCTGCGTAAAGGCTTAGACGATCGAACACGTGGGCCTTGATGCCTTGAAGGACCATGCCGTTGGCCCGTTCGACTTGTCCGTTGCTTTTGGGATGTGCGACTGACGCATAACAGATCTTGATTCCGAAGTCTTCACAGAATTCCTTGAAGATGCCTCCCGTGAATTGAGTCCTGTTATCGGTTATGATCCCGTTTGGGACGCCAAAGCGGCACGATGTTGAGGAAGAAATCTCGTGCCTTGTCAGCAGTAATTGTGGCAACCGGCTTGGCTTCAATCCACTTGGAGAACTTGTCGATTACGACGAATAGGTGTGTAAATCCTCCTGAAGCCTTCTTGAAAGGGCCGACCATGTCTAAGCCCCATACCGTGAACGGCCGGGATAGTGGGATTGTTTGTAGCTCTGGCTGGGACGTGGCTCGTCGGGCGAAAAATTGGCAGCCTTCACGGTTCGTACCACTTTGTCCACGTCGAAGACCGCGGTAAGCCAAAAAAACCCTGTCTGTAGGCTTTGCCTTCCAAGGTGCGTGCTGCCGCGTGGCTTTCGCATATGCCCGAGTGGATGTCTTGGAGCAGCTGTCTCCCTTCCTTGGGTGTAATGCATCTCATTAGGGTTTCGGAGGGGCTTCTCTCGTATAAATCAGAATCAACCATGACGTAAGCTTGGCAACGACGTCGGACATGTTCTGCCTCGTCCCGGTCTTCCGGCAGCTCTTGCTGTGTTAAAAATTTGATGAGGGGTGTCCTCCAGTCGGCGTCGGTTATGGCGATTTTGTTTATAGCTTTTTTGTTGGAAGTTGTCTTTGCCGTGACGGTTGGCTCATGGAGGTGTTCGACAAAAACGTCCATTGGGGCGGCTTCACACTCGGACCCGAACTGCGCCAGCTCGTCAGTTGTTTCGTTGTTGTGTCTCAAAACATGTGACAGTTCGAGTCCGTCAAACTTGTCTTCAAGTTTGCAGACTTCTTGTCGGTAGGCCTCCATGGTGTCGTTTAGATAGGACCAGTCCTTCATTACTTGGTTGACGACCAGCTGGGTGTCCCCTTTCACGATGAGCCAACGTATCCCGAGTGAAACTGCGAGCCGCAGTCCATGTAGCAGGGCTTCGTACTCGGCGACGTTGTGCGAGGCGGAGAAGTGGAGGTGGAGGATGTATCGTAGCCTTTCCCCAGTCAGGGAGATCAGCACAACTCCCGCTCCCAAGCCAGTGATCCTTTTGGATCCATCGAAGTGCATGGTCCAGTGTTGGAGGTCTTCCCGAGGTACGCTTTCTTGTTGCTCAGTCCACTCGGCCAGGAAATCCGCCAGGGCTTGTGACTTTATGGGCATCCTCGCCTTAAAAGTTAAATCTAGTGGCATCAGCTCCAGAGCCCACTTAGCAATGTGCCCAGTTGCTTCCCGGTTGTGGATGACGTTGCCGAGTGGGAAGGAGGTGACGACGGTGACCGAGTGACCCTGAAAATAGTGCGCCAACTTCCTCGCGGTTATCAGGACACCATAAAGCAATTTTTGTACCTGAGGGTAGCGAATTTTGGCTCCTGCCAATACTTCGCTAACAAAGTAGATCGGCCTCTGGATCTTCTGGGCCCATCCTTCTTCTTCGCGCTCGACCACGAGTACCGTACTAACCACTTGGTGAGTGGCTGAAACGTACAGCAGCAGGGGCTCCTGGGGCTGAGGCGAGGCCAGGACGGGCGGCGTTGTAAGGAATTCCTTAAAATCTTCGAAAGCCTTGTGGGCTTCCGCGGTCCACTGGAAGTCGTCTGTTTTCTTTAGTAATCTGAAGAAGGGCATGCCTCGTTCGCCGAGTCGAGAGATGAAGCGGCTTAGTGCCGCCATGCAGCCAGTGAGCTTCTGGACGTCCTTCTGGTTACTCGGGGGCTTCATGCTCAAGATAGCGTTGATCTTCTCTGGATTGGCTTCAATGCCGCGATGTGACACCATGAAGCCAAGCAGTTTGCCTGATGGGACACCGAAAGTGCACTTCTCCGGGTTCAACTTCATTCTGAATGCCCGGATGTTTGCGATGGTTTCTTCTAAGTCAGCGATCAGGTCTTCTTTCTGCTTGGTCTTGACGACGACATCGTTGACATAAGCTTCTACGTTTTTGCTGATCTGCATCTGGAAACATCTCTGGATCATGCGTTTGTATGTGGCGCCGACGTTCTTCAGGCCGAAAGGCATGGTGATGTAGCAGTAGGCTCCAAACGGCGTGATAAACGATGTCTTCAGGCAGTCGGATTCTTTCAAACTGATCTGGTGGTAGCCCGAGTAACAATCCAGAAAGCTCAGGAGTTGGCAGCCGGCTGTTGAATCTACGACTTGGTCGATGCGAGGCAGCCCGAATGGGTCTTTGGGGCAGGCTTTGTTGAGGTCGGTATAGTCAATGCACATGCGCCATTGCCCCGTCTTCTTGCGGACCAGGACTGGGTTGGCTAACCAGTCGGGATATAGGACTTCTTTGATAAAGCCGGCAGCCAAGAGCTTTGTGATCTCTTCCTTGATGGCGTCTTTTCGATCCTGCGCGAATCTGCGTAATCGTTGTTTTATCGGTTTGGCGTCATCTTTGACGTGCAAAGAGTGCTCGATCACCTCCCTAGGAATTCCGGGCATATCGATGGTTTCCAAGCAAAAACATCTTTATTATTTTGGAGGAAGGTGACGAGTGCGCTTTCCTATTTGGGATCTAGTTCAGCGCCGATTACGGCGGTTTTCGAGGATCCGAAGGATCAAGGGAGATTTTCTTGGTCTTGGCGTCGCCGGATCCTGATTTGGCTATCTTCTTCGCGGGGACTTCGCCCTCTACCGAAGTCGATGCAGCCAATCGGATTTCTTGCTGGCCACGCAATCTCTCGCGAGATTAGGCCATGTCGCAGCTCTCCTTGTCACAGGTGAAGGCTTGTTTCACATCGCTGCGAAGAGTGATGACGTCATTGGGACCCGGCATCTTCATGCAGAGGTAGGTATAATGTGGGATCGCCATGAATTTGGCAAGCACAGGCCTTCCGATGATGGCGTGGTAGGCCGTTTTGAAGTCGGCCACTTCGAAAGTGATGTTCTCCGTTCGGAAGTTCTCTCGAGCCCCGAAGGTGACCGGAAGGGCGATGTGCCCGAGTGGTGTAGATGATAGCCCCGGGATGACTCCGTGGAAGGGGGCTGAGCTTGCCTTCAATTCGGCCCTCGGAATCTGCATCTCGTCCATGGTCTTGGCGAACAGAATATTGAGGGCGCTGCCCCCATCGATGAGGACACGCTTAAGCCTGATGTTGTGGACCACGAGGTCCAGGACGAGTGGATAGCGCCCTGGGTGAACCACTCGGTCGGGGTGATCCGAGCAGTCAAAAGTGATGGCCACTTCCGACCATCGCAGGTACTGAGGGACTTCGGGTTGAGCCGCGTTGACCTCTCGGTCGGTTAGCTTTTGTTTCCTCTAGGATTCATAGGTTAGCGGCCCCCCGAAGATGTGATTGAGCTCTCCCACAGGGTCTTGGAAAGGTTCGGCATTCTCAGTCGCGTTGTTTTTCTTGGCGCCCGATGGACCAGCCTCATCAGCCGGCTTCTTGTTGAGTTGCACCGCGTACTGTTCGGCGAACTGTTTGTAAATGAAGCAGTCCTTAGCCGCGTGCTTGTGATTGGGATGATGCATTGAGCGTTCATGATGGCGTCGTAGGCGGCGACTCGGGGGCGGCGTTGAGAGTTGGAGGTTGCGGCCACTAGATCTTTGGATCGGCGCTTGCAGTCCTTTTGGGCCTGGTTGTTGTTGCTGCCGTTGTCCTTCTTAGGATTCCGGCTTCCTCCCGCCTGCTTATCTTCCCTCCTGTCGGGCCGGTCTTGGCGCGCTGCCTTGATGGCATCATTGGATTTGGCGTAGGAGTTCGCCGTTTCGAACATCTGCTTCACCGTCTTCGGTGGCTTGCGCCCGAACTTCCCGATTAACAGCTCATCACGGACTCCCTTCTGGAAGGCGGCGATGATGATGTCATCGGTGATGTTGGGGATCTTGTTGCGCTTTTCAGAGAAGCGCCAGATGTAATCTTTCAGAGGCTCGTCCGGCTTCTGGATGACGTTGTATAAATCGAAGTGGGTGCCGGGCCTCTCGAAGGTGCCCTGAAAGTTGGCGATGAAGTGGTCCCTCAGCTCGCTCCACGAGCCGATTGAGCCTCTTGGCAGGCTCGTGAGCCAGTTCCTGGCTGAGTTGGCGAGGGCCACGGGCAGGTAATTGGCCATAGCCTTGTTGTCGCCGCCTGCTGCGCGGATGGCGAGAGTGTACACGGTAAGCCACGACTCGGGGTCGGTCTTGCCGTCGTACTTCTCTATTCCTGTAGGCTTGAATCCATTCGGCCAGTGCACTCGGCGAAGCTCCCGAGTGAAAGCTGGCACTCCGTCGTCGTTACTATCGGGTGATCCCCTCCGATCTTCCCGAGTGCGTCGGTCTCGCTCCTGGTAACAACGATCGAGGACTTCCCGCAGATCACTCGGCGGGGTCCTCGGTTGGCTGGTTGGGTAGCTGGAGCTGTTGTTGCGGTGGACACGGTGGTGGACGGGTGGACATCCATGTCGTTTGTCGCGGGAGTCGGTCGTTTGCTCCTGATGCTTTTGCGTGGAGTCGTGGCGTGGGCCTCTTGGCCTAGTCATCGATCGGTCTGGCTCGGGCCTCTTGTAGTCTCTTGACCTTAGAGGCGGGAGTCGGCTTTTGTTCGGCGTTTCGGCCACGGACTCAGTCGACCTTCGTTCCGAGGTGGAGGGATGACCGTTGGCTGTGGCTGCGACGATGGTCTTGATTTTGTCAAGTATTGGAGTAACGTCGGGGGGTGCCGTCTCCATGACGGTGTCCAAGAGTGTGAGTACGGCAATAGCGTTCTGCTTTGGCGTCTGGAAGATATTGGTGTTGCGGACCCGCTTTGAACGATAGCCTCCTGAGCGGACCGTCCGGCTGCCCGTAGATCTTGCTTTCTCTTGTCAGCCTCTTCCCTGCGTTTCTTCTCTTCTTCAGCCAACTTGCGCTCTTGCTCGATCTTGGCTCGCTCTTCCTCTGCAAGCCTGCGGGCCATGGCTGAGTCGGACTCAGCCGGCTCAGCAATGAGGACATTGAAGCACTTCGGCTCGTAGTCCTTGTGGCAGTCGGAGTCGTCAGCTTCGTCTGAGGGGATGTCATAGAGGTCTTCAAAGCCGGCGGAGTTGAGGTATTCGCTGAGCTCCGAAGATGAGCATGAGCCGAACGGCTGGAGGATGACGGCGACCTCCCTCGACCCAGGGTAGCTCGGGTCTGGATCGTTCCAGTCCGAGTTAGAGCTTGGGGAAGCGGGCTCCTCCGAGTGGGTCGACCTGGACTCGAGGGAGAGGAGTTTGCGTAGATCTCAGCGGCGTTTGGTAATCCAAACGGCGCCGAGAGGTCTTCTTCAGAGTGGATCGTCTCTGTTGGGGAGACGAGGAGATCGATGTAGATTCCAGCGGCGTTCGGTAGTCCAAACGGTGCCGATTAAATTCCTTCATCGGAGAGGATGGACCGCATCTTAGACTCCAAGATGTTGTCGAAGATCTTGGTACTATTCGGGAGCCTGAACGGCGCTGAGTGGGTCTCTCCTTCGGACTGGTTCGAATCCGAGTCGAAGGAGGAGTACTTGTCAAAGTTGTCGGCGGCAAAGTCGCCGAATCCTGAAGGAGATCCCATCACGCTTGTCGGCGAGATTGTTGAAGAAGTCTTGACGCGCGATCCCCTACCTGGCGCGCCAACTGTCGAAACTCGGTTTCGGCAATAGAATTTTGGGGGTGCAGTCAAGATCGCCAAGCACAATGGGTTAGACGGAAAACGGGATTTAGACAGGTTCAGGCCCTCTCGTGAGGTAATACCTTACTCCTGTTTTGGGGATTCGATCCGCCGAGTGTCTTTATTGATCTCATGATCTAAGGCTGAAAGCTAAAAGCTCATAAAGCATATGATCTAATCTCTGATATCCCTCAAGGGACGCCCCTTACCCCCCTTATATAGTCTTGGGAGGAAGGCTTACAGATCGGAAACTCTATCTTACTCTAAGTCGGTTTCCTCAATCTTACCAAACCGTGACTATAGGCTGTTAGCTTATCTCAATCGGCAACGTAACACCCAAGTCATGTTTGGTTTACAGATATGGCCGGCGCAATCCATCCCTACCTCCAGTCGGATAAGCTTGCCATGTAGATACCCGATTGCCATAATCTCCACAATAAGACCTTGGCTGAATTGCATGGGATGCTAAAGACAGCTGAGGAGAGTATCCAGAAAAACGGTCATCATGTGATGATGATGCAGAAGGCTAAGCGCAAACCACCTGTCAAGAAACTTTGCACCAAGAGGAAGCTAACTCCCGATGAGATCGCGAGTGCCTCCAATGCAAAGAAGGGCAAGAAGGGGTCGGCGGCATCAGATGCCATTTGCTTCTATTGCAAGGAGACAGGCCACTGGAAAAGAAACTGCAAGAAGTACATGGAGGATCTCAAAAAGAAGCAAAGTACGACTCGCGGTATTAATGTTATAGACATTAATCTTGCTACTTCACCTACGACTCTTGGGTATTTGATACCGGATCGTAGCTCATATTTGCAAATCGTTGGAGAGAATTAGAAGAAGTAGAGGCTTAAGAAGGGGCGAGGTGAACTGCGCGTCGGCAATGGAGCAAGCGTTGCTACGTTCTTGTCGGCACGAGTACCACTTCATCTACCTTCGGGATTAGTTTTGGAATTAAATAATTGTTATTGTGTTCCAACACTATGTCAAAACGTTATTTCCGCTTCATGTTTGCAAGCGAAAGGATATGATTTTAGATCAATGGACAATGGTTGTTCAATATATCTCAGAGATATGTTCTATTTTCATGCTCCATTGGTGAATGGATTATACGTTTTGAATCTTGAAGCGTCTCCCATCTATAACATTAACACAAAGGCAACTCTCTAATGATACAAACCCCACGTTTATCCGGCATTGTCCCTTAGGCCATATAAACCGAAACGCATGGAGAAGCTTCATAAGGATGGATTGCTTCACTCTTTTGATTTTGAATCATTTGAGACATGTGAGTCTTGTTTACTTGGTAAGATGACAAAGGCACCTTTCACGGGACACAGTGAGAGAGCAAGTGACTTGTTGGCACTCGTACATACTGATGTATGTGGACCAATGAGCTCAACGGCCAGAGGTGGTTATCAGTACTTCATTACCTTTACCAATGACTTTAGTAGATATGGTTATATCTATTTAATGAGGCATAAGTCCGAATCCTTTGAAAAGTTCAAAGAATTCCAGAATGAAGTACGAATCATTTAGGGAAAACAATCAAGTTTCTACGATCGGATCGTGGAGGGGAATACTTGAGCCAAGAGTTTGGTAATCATCGAAAGATTGTGGAATTGTTCCACGTTGACTCCGCCAGAACTCCACAATGGAACGGAGTGTCCGAATGGAGAAACCGCACCTTGTTGGACATGGTGCGGTCGATGATGAGCCAAAGTGATCTTTCGTTATCCTTCGGGGATATGCTCTTGAAAGCTTGTGCTCACGCTAAATAGAGTTCCATCTAAGTCGGTTGAAAAGACACCATATGAGATATGGACAGGGCAACCCGCTAGTTTGTCTTTTCTCAAAATTTGGGGATGTGAAGCTTATGTAAAACGTTTACGTCGACAAGCTCACACCCAAATCGACAAGTGCTTCTTTGTGGGATATCCTAAGGAAACTAAGGGATATTACTTTTATAATCGGGAACAAGGCAAAGTGTTTGTCGCCCGACACGGTGTCTTCTTGGAGAAAGAGTTTCTTTCAAGAAGGGTTAGTGGGAGCAGGGTGCATCTTGAAGAAGTTCAAGAAACACCAGAAAATGTTTCAGCGACCACAGAACCACAACAGGAGGAGCAAAGTGTTGCGCCACCAGTTGTAGATACACCAGCCCCACGGAGGTCTGAAAGATCACGTCGTGCGCCTGACAGGTACACAGGTGCGGAACAACGTGATATATTGTTGTTGGACAACGATGAACCTAAGACCTATGAGGAAGCGATGGTGGAACCCGATTCCAACAAGTGGCTTGGAGCCATGAAATCCGAAATAGAATTCATGTACAACAATCAAGTTTGGAACTTGGTTGATCCACTGATGGTGTCAAAACCATTGAGTGTAAATGGGTTTTTAAGAAAAGGCTGATATGGATGGAAATGTTCACATCTATAAGGCGCGATTGGTGGCGAAAGGTTTTAAACAGATTCAAGGAGTTGATTATGATGAAACCTTCTCGCCCGTCGCAATGCTTAAATCTATTCGGATTATCCTAGCGATTGCTGCATATTTCGATTATGAGATATGGCAGATGGATGTCAAAATGGCTTTCCTAAATGGAAACCTAAGCGAGGATGTATACATGATACAACCTCAGGGTTTTGTCGATCCACAATCGCCTAGAAAGATATGCAAGCCACAGAAATCCATTTATGGATTGAAGCAAGCATCTCAGAGTTGGAACATTCGTTTTGATGAGGTTTCTTGCCCATGTCACATGGCATTAATCTTAGCAAGAATCAGTGACCTCAGACACATGATGAGCGGAATAAGATGGGTATGGTTCCATATGCTTCGGCAATTGGATCCATCATGTATGCCATCCTTTGTACACGTCCAGATGTCTCGTACGCTTTGAGTGCTACGAGCAGATACCAGTCAGATCCAGGTGAAGGTCACTAGACTGCCATAAAGAATATCCTTAAGTACTTGAGAAGAACTAAGGATATGTTCCTGGTCTATGGAGGTGAAGAAGAGCTCGTTGTAAGTGGTTACACCGATGCTAGCTTCCAAACAGGACAAGGATGATTATAGATCACAATGCGGGTTCGTGTTCGCTGAACGGAGGCGCGATCACTGGAAGAGTTCCAAGCAGGATAGTGTTGCTGATTCTACAACGGAGGCCGAGTACGTTGCTGCTTCGGAAGCTGCAGGAAGCTGTTTGGATTAAGAAGTTCGTTTCTGAGCTTGGTGTGATGAATAGTACGACGGTCCAATGTCTATCTATTGTGATAATAGTGGAGCCATTGCGCAAGCCAAGGAGCTAAGGTAACATCGGAAGTCAAAGCACATACTTCGGCGATATCATCTCATTCGCGAGATAGTGGACAGAGGTGATGTCAAGATATGCAAAGTGCACACGGATCTCAACATAGCCGATCCGCTGACAAAACCTCTCCCTCAGCCGAAACATGAGGCGCACACAAGAGCAATGGGTATTAGATACTTATATGATTGACTCTAGTGCAAGTGGGAGAATGTTAATGATATGCCGTAGAGGAAACATGGAGATGTTGGATATCATTGTCAATGTTTATGCATAAATGAATAAAGTGTTATTTAGTTCCATGAAATAGACATCTTGTATTGATCAATAAGTACGTGACTTATTTATGAGACTCTATATGTATGAATCTATTTCTAAATGATCCCGATCATATATCATATTATTGGAACTAATATGATTCTAAGATCGGCATGTTTATTGATTGATGATCATGTCTCATAGATCATGGGTATGGAGATACCAAATCAATAAACATGGACACATGTGTTAGAGAACACATTGTTGGATAGACCCACCATGAGACACTACAGGAATTAATGTGCCATTAGTTGGTCTCGGGTAGTGTTGGTACAAAGTCCTTAGACCTGAGATCACAATGGATTCCAACATGTGTAGTAGCCTACTTTGGGAATACCAAACGCTATTTCGTAATCGGGTAGTTATAAAGTTAGTTTTAGGTTTGCTATGAAACATGGAGTGGGATGTGAGTGATCAAGATGGAATTTGCCCCTCCTTTGGAGAGATATCTCGGCCCCTCGAGGTAATGGATTATGGAAATGCATGGCCATGCTAAGTTGATTGAGGAGTCAATCAACGGACGGATAATCCAATACGGTTCGAGTGGATGGTTAAGCTATTGAAGGGATGGCACACATCTTGTCTATAGCTTAATTGGTATCGTGTGGCAAAGGGATTTGTGTACACATTACAGGTTCAGAGCCGATATTATATTCTTATATACTATGGTGTCAATATGTGCTGCTAGGAGCCGCTATTGACAGGTCGGCTGAGTTGGACTCGAGCCGACGATCGGCTAAGTTAGACTATAGCCGAAACCGAGTATACTTGAACCTACAGGGTCGCACGCTTAAGGGGATAAGAACAGACATTCGAGTTGGACTCGAATACGGCTCGATCGGATAGAGTCCTATGGTCTTACGACGTATGGGTGGCCAACTCTATGAGATTCGGATGAGATCCGATTCAAAATAGAGTCCTGATCGGCCACTAGTCCCAGTCGGCCAACTCTATATAAAGGGGTGAGGGGTGGAGAGCTGATGTACGTCAATTAAATCGCATTGCGCCAAAATCAATTTGATCACACGCGGCTTTAGAAGTCGGCGAGATCAATCTCCACGGAAACCCTCCCCACCTTCAAGCCAAACTCTAGCCTTGCATCGCGTGCTAGCACACGGGTGTTCGGCGTTCTGTTCCCGGACGTGCGGATACCGGTAGAGGCGCTGCTACGTTGCGCATTGTTGATCGGCTACGAATCGGCTGCAATCAGAGTGAGGCGACTGCGGCAGATCGGCGCGAGAACGCGGTCAGACGACTTGGCGAATAGGCTACATCGGCGAATCCGCTGATTGGTGAATCGGCTGTCCCTAGGAATCGGCTTTTAGCTTGCGGGAATCGGCTGCCATTGGCCAGCACAGTTCCAGATCGGATAGTCCTGATTGGCTATTTCCACTGCATACTCCAATCGGTAACGATCTATCGGCCCTTACTTGCAAGTGTTCCTGGTTTGCGCGGTAGAAAAGTTTTTGTTTTCGGCTAGCGTAGCCTCCGCGTAACCCTTCACTTTTACGTTCATTCCTTGACCCTTGCCTGTTCTGACTCTGGGACAGTGAACGCCTGCAGCATTGTCGTCCACAACATCTCTTTCTCTGTGTTTGGGAGATAGCTCGACGACTCTCCTCCTGTCCTTGATCGCCTCCAGTTCACAACGCTGATGGGCACGTGATCCCTCACCACCCATCGTTGTGTGCCACAAACTTCCTTGCGGCATCGGTTGGGGCACTTGGTCGACCGTCCGGTGCTACTTCCGTTATGACATGTCGATCCTCAATTCGCTTACTGACACCGCGTTGCCCGTGTGCCCTCTTCTCTCCAATGGCTGGGTTGTCCTCATTCCCCTCCTCGTTTTCCTCCTTGTTCCCCCTCTTTTCCCTCCTCGTTGAGGTACTGATTTGGATCCTCGTTCCCCTCCTCAATGTAATATTTTTTGACCAAAAGAACTGGGGGGAGGTCCCCTCAGTTAGGAGCAAACTTTAAAATTAAAGGGGAAAGAAGTTAAGGGTTTAGGATACAACCTTTTAAACATAGGCGAAGATGCCTAAACAACAAAGCCGAACTCAAAAGGAAAGGAAACAAATCTAACTAAACACGTCTAACCAAGCACAAAAAGAGGATTTGTCCTCGTTTTTTAGTCTAAGAATCTGAAGGGTGCATTGGTGCTTGAAGTTTCTTTTCCAGAGCGCTAGGCTCGGGATTGCTCTATGAAAAACTTTGTCGTTCCTCAGCTGCCAAAGTTCCCAGGCTGCCAGAAGTGTTATCTCGAAAATACATGGTGTTGTGGATGCAGAGACCATCCGGGCCATTCTATCCATTATGCGTAGAGAAATATCCCATTGGATTTGTAAGGCGGACCAGCACTGCCCAGCAAAGGGACATAGGAAGAAGAGGTGTTCGACAGTTTCTTCCACCCTTGCGTCGCACATGATACAGAGGCTGCCATCTTGAATATTTTTATGTCTTCTTTGAAGCATCGATTTTGTGTTAAGCCTATCCATCAGCAATAGCCATACAAAAAATTTGATTCTCGGCATGCATCTGGATTTCCACAGAACGAAAGCTTTTGTGGCTTTCTATTGAGTGAAGATGTGGTTGTAGAAGCACCTTGAGGTGTATTTGTTTCCCCGGATCGGGACCAGTTGTCAAGAGATTCTTCTTCATACGGTAGATCCTGCAAGAGCTGTTGTAGCGAGTCTAATTCCTGGTAAGCGTCATCAGAAAGGGGTAGATGAAAGATTGTGTTCATGTCCTCTGCCTGCATAATCTCAGCCACCGACGCATTTCTTTTCTTGGCAAAGGATGCAAGATGAGGATAATTGACTGAAATATTTAGATTATTCCAATTGTCTAGCAAGAAGCTCACCAAGTTCCCCCGTCCAATCTTGCAGGTGGCAATCATTCTGAAAAGGTCATTTAGCCGAGAGATGTCTTTCCACCAAAAGGAACCTGTTTCCCTGCAATGATGTGGGACCTTGGCCAAATAATATTTAGACCAAATAAGGTTGACCCATGGGATGTCTTCCTTATTGTAGAATTTTGAGAGCTGCTTGATGAGGAGAGCATCATTCTGCAATCTTAGGTTGATCACCCCTAGACCACCCTTTAGTTTTGGTCTTGTTACTAAATTCCACGCTGCCAGATTACCCCTTTCTTTTCCATGCTGTTGCCCCTCCAAAGACATTGTTTTCTTGTTCTGTCAATAGCTTCAATGATACCCTTCAAAAATTTTAAGGTGGACGTGGCTTAAGTTGTTATTGGTGTTATTGCCGTATTGATCATCTCCAATCTTCCCGAGTAGGATAACCAAGTCGCACATGCTGATAGCTTCCTTTCAATCTTGTCCAACATGGGCACAAAATCTTCAATCTTCGGTTTTGTTGTCCCCATAGGTAAGCCTAGATAGGTGAAAGGTAGGGAACCCACATCACAGCCGAAAATAAGTGCCAGATGGTATAATTTGTCAGCACAGATATTGATCGGATACATGCTTGATTTCCTGTAGTTAACCTTTAGGCCAGTTGCCGTTTGAATACTATTTAGGAGGTTTTTGAGAAAGAAGATCTGCCGAGCATCTGCTTGAAGAATTATGATGGTATCATATGCATACTGAACCATAGGGAAGTCCTCGTTTGGTTGCGCAATTAACAGATGGAGGAAGCCTTCTTGTCTAGCTTTATTGATCAGAACTTGGATCAACTCAGTT
This sequence comes from Oryza australiensis, assembly GCA_019925245.2. Classification (NCBI taxonomy): domain Eukaryota; kingdom Viridiplantae; phylum Streptophyta; class Magnoliopsida; order Poales; family Poaceae; genus Oryza; species Oryza australiensis. The sequence continues at coordinate 154,111 of JAIFGZ020000357.1, read as the reverse complement.
GCTAGTACAAAAAGGAGAGGGGAAAGGGGGTCCCCTTGTCTCATGCCTCTCCTGCATCTGAAAGTTTTCCTAGGGACACCATTAAGGAGCACCGACGAGGATCCTAAGGAGAGGATCTCCTTAATCCACTCTATCCATCTATCTGGGAAGCCAAGGCTCTACATCATCAAGAGTATCGCCGAGTGTTCAATAGTATCAAAAGCCTTTTCAAAGTCTAACTTCAAAATAACCACCTCTCTTGAGGAGAAGTGGCAATGATTGATATACTCATATGCGCAGGCTAGGCAGTCTTGAATAGATCTAGACCGAATGAAGCCATATTGATTTTGATGAATCACTGAGCGGATGACCCCTTGTAACCTGTCAGCCAAAACTTCAGTTATTATTTTCAAAGAAGAGTTCAGCAGGGAGATGGGCCTGAACTCATTAACTATTTCAGGGTTTTCTTTCTTGGGGATAAGGGTGATGAAAGAGGTGTTGATTGGCTGTAAGCTTGCTTGCCCTTGTTGGAAGGAGTCACAAAGGCAGTAAAAGTCTTCCTTGATAGTCGGCCAACATTTTTTAAAGAAGAGTCCATTGAAGCCATCCGGTCCAGGGGCCTTGTCGCTGGGCATCCTTGTAACAACCGCATCAATTTCTTCATGCGTAATTGGCTGAGCAAGTGAGTCCAGGCCCTCTCTGGGAGGATAAGGCTTGAGAGGTCAAAGACCATGTCTGGATTGGAGGAGGAGCCCAGCCTATCTTTAAAGGAAGACCAAAGCAGTGCAGCTTCCCCGCATGATCTTGAATCCAGATCCCTTGATCATCCTTAATCTGTGAGATTGTATTTCTTCGATAGGCAATGGTGGCCATGCTGTGAAAGAATTTAGTGCATTCATCCCCAAGCTTCACCCTGTTCACCTTGTACCTGTTCTTCAAGTAGATGTTTTTATAGTGTAGCCAGTGCAGAAGCTTTTTCTTCACTATTTTGAATTTTCCTTAGATTGGCTTCTGTGTTAAAAAGACATCTCCTTTCCTCTAGGGAGTCAAGGAAGGCAATCACAGTGTTGCAATTCTCTATAATAACTCTGAGGTTGGAAATGTTTTTGCTCCAATTTTTTAATCCTGCTCTTAGGGTTTTAAACTTCCTTGCAATATTTTTGATAGCATCTCCCTGACTGTGGTAGTAGACCAGCAACCTGTTACTGTATTTATGAAATTGGGTTGTTCTGCCCAATAATTTTTAAAAGGGAAGATGGTTGCCTTGGGGATCTTTGTGCCAATTAGGATCTTACATGGGACATGATCTGAAGTGGTTCTGGCCAAAGGAATCACTCTGGTGTCCAGGAAGTCTATTGTCTAATTTGTGGAAGAGAAGAACCAATCCAGTTGTTCTAGGAGTGGATCTGATTGCATATTACTCCACGTGAAGGCCCGACCCTTGATTGGCAGTTCAATTAGGCCCAGGTGCCCAATGGCTTCATTTAAAGTGAAGGTGTCCAGTATGTTCCCTCCCGGCTTATTTCTGTTGGAAAGCGAATGATAGAAGTTGAAATCACCCAAGAAAAGCCAATCATCCAGCTCCTCGATCTCGTGATTTCTAAACCAAGTCATGAATTCTGAACGAAGAGGTTCTTCACAGGGTCCATAGACTACTGTTAATTTCTAGGTTATCGAAGCTTGGAGGGAGGTTAGGGCGACTTAGATACCAAAGCTTTGCTTGTCAAAGACCAAGCCCGAGAAGACACTGCTTTTCCAAATAACCAAGATATCTCCCGCGGCCCCCACCGAAGGAATAAAATCAAAGCAGTCAAAGCTCTTAGGAGCTAAATTCCTGATAAAACTTCCCTTTTAGTTTCCTGAATGCAAACAACCGAACAGGCACTTTCATCAATTTTATTTCTGATTGCCTCCCACTTTTCTGGGGCATTAATTCCTCTGATATTCCAACAAAGAATAATCCAGTCCTGATTGATCATAATAAGAGAAGAGCAGTAAAGCGAAAGGGGCCTGAGTGGCATAGCTAAACAGGCATCCAAAGTTTCCTTTCCCAGAATGAAAACCCATAATCACAGAGAACATGTAGATAAAGGGGGCAAAGATATAAAGCATCAATAAAACCCATCTTAAGTCAGGCCCACAGCAAGGGCAATATGAAGGGTTCAACAGGCCGAGAGAGTCATCGTTATATTACAGCAGTGATCAAAATAGTCTGAACCAGCATGTAAAGACAGAACAGAGCAGAAAAGATAAGGCAGGAGATTAGATTTGGCCGAGGTGTAGATCATGAGCATGATCACTGTTATCATCTGGGTTTTGCGTCAGCACGTCTTTAGAGATCTCACTAGGAGCTGCTCCACAATCCCCATCCTTGTAGCACTGAGAGCTGCACTGGCCCCTCCTTTCCAGTGTTCTCATCAATTTGAACCACAATAATTTTGCGCTTCTTGGATGGGTTTGCATCAAGCTTAACTGTTGGACAGAAAAAACCATTGGAATTAACATGACGTCTTGAGCTTTATCTCACACAATTTTGCATTAACGAAGTTTGATTGTTACGAATTGAAACTTTGGAAGGGAGGGCTAAAGATTTTGTACCCGGAGGAATTTTGTTCTCCTGGACCGAATGGGAGGTGACGCCAGCCGAGTCATCTATAGCTTGGGTGTGGGCTGCACCCCTGTGCACGGTGGCCATCTCCTTGGCCATGCATCCTTCTCTGATGGCTTTGTCCACCATGGGGCAGAGTCTGAGGGCAATGGCGTCTTTCATTGGGTGCCAGGGAACAATCTCCAGCCCATGTGCTGGCGTTGCTGGGCATCTTTCCCTCCAGTTAAGCAGACTCATATCTAGCCGCACCGGGTTTCTAGAAGATTCCCCGATTTCGAAGGTGGTGTTGGGGATGTCTCTCCGGCATAGAAAGCTAGGTCTGCACACCTTACCCTAGCATCTTCAAAGCGAGTCTGCTTCTCATTCATAACAGGGGAAGTTGTCTCGTTGGAGGATGAGCTGTCATGTTCCCCATCCCCATTCAAAGCTTTGATGAGATCTTCAAGTGGTATATCAGGACGCTGGGCGCGAAGGTAGCGCATTGGGGAGGAGAAGTGATCAATGTCCATATAATTCTGGGGGATGTGGGGGTGCTCTGGGATCTGGGGGTCCCAAGCTGGCCAGTTGTTGTCTTGTTGCCCATCTGCTTCCATGTCCTAAACTGTCTGCTGCTCATTAACTTCTGGTTGTTGTTGCTGTTCAAACTGGTGTTGGTGCCAATGCTGCTCCTGTTGATTCCCTTCTTGGTGGGGATCGCCCCCTATAACGCCCAGATGCACGCCCCCACCTTGTTGTTCGTGCTGCCACTCAGGGGCCGGCAGCACTGGATCGGGCAGAAAAGGCTCCGGGGGGGATGAGGCTGTCCACCATGGGGGACCGGGTCTTCATCTGCAGGGAATTGATCGGAGAACTGGCTGTTAAGGATGAAAACTGGGACCTGTCCAAGATCTGCCAGTCCCATCAAAGAGAGAGCCCGCCAAAACCACAATGCTGCGCGGGACTCTATCTGCACTCAGAACAGGCATTTGGCTAAGATCCTGGATCGGTTACCATCCTTGTACCAGTCTAGCAGCCGACCAAAGGGTGCAACTGTCGCCTGGATGTAGTTGTCATAATCTAACAGAGCCTCGTGTAGCTACAGGATCTCGTGTTTATTCCCTCGTCATGGCGCACTACACAGATGATGATGTCCTCGCCCGGGAAGAAGGGAGAGTTTCAGACCAACCTTTCCCGCTGAACCACTGACCTGAGCTTGATCAGCCCTAGATCGAGAGGCGAGAGGTGCGTATCTACAATGCGAACTTGCTGTCCTCCTCCAGGAAGTTGCAATCGTTGGTGAGTGCCTGGCGAAGGAGGTTATGATCTTGGGGCATTGGCTCCAGGGAAACAATGGCATATTCCTCCTGGCCTCGCAACAGTTCACCTCCCAAGGCCACCCTGGTTCTTGCAGGCCGCTCCCATCCGTGTTCCACATGAAGGCCGCCGATAAGAAAAGGGGTTGGATTCATAGGGAAGTTGGCCATGTCAGTGGAGGGATTGGAGGAACTGGTGCAAAGAGACTGCGGGCTGGTAGTGCAAGATTGAGATTTTGGGGAAGAAGCAGTCGCCTTAGAGCAAGCAACCTAGGGAACAGATTGGAACAACAAAGGAGATGAATCTGGTGGTTGCTGATCGTGGGCGTGAAGATGGAGGTGGGCGACCGATGGTTTCCAAGAGGCCATCTTGGGGCTCTAGGTTAGACGAGGGGAGGATCAGGTCAGCCCATCGTGCAGAGAGAGACCGTTTCGCGTGTCACAAAATTTTGGTTTCCATGTTAAGCGTGAGACTTTGGTCGTGCGTGATGTGCAACGCGAAACAGTGTGCCCAACAAGGTTGCACCGGGTGCATCGAGTCCATCCTGGGCAATTAAAGCCGATGTGACCAGGCGAGAGACAAGTGCTACACGGTTTTGAAACTGGGGGAACAAAAGTTGGGGAACTTGCAATCTGAGATTTGGAAATCTTCTGTGAGTAGCCCGTACTGTTGGCAATTAATGCAGATCTAGGCTGGAAAACATCCGACCATTTCAAGCAAGGCTGAAGAACACAATTAGAAGGTTGTAAGCCCGGGTTTGAGCGGGAAGAAAGATTTCCAAAAACGAGTTTACCAGGGAAAAGGCTAGAAGAGGGATCCAAGGAGACCTTAAAGGAGCCAAAAGATAGAGAATTTTTCAACCCAGCTGCCTTAATCGAGGATCGGACAATCGGTTTAGCAAAAGAGACCCTCTTAGAACCCTTACGAGCAAGCTTTTTGGACCTCTTAGAAACCACCTTGATCCATTCCTTTTCCTGTTCAATTTCCCAAAGACGCTTCTCCCTCTCCCAATAAGGGGTGCCATTGCTCCAAAGATGAAAATAACAATCAAAGCAATCCGTGATAACCCGACGGAGCTTGTAAACATGAAGGCCCACTTACTTAGAAAAAACCGAGAAGCGAAAGTGATTGTTGCTTAAGAAACAAACATGTAAGTTTTCAGCCTTGCCACCCAAACAAGCTTGAAGAGCAACGACGATAGAGATGGCGACGAAAAGTGACCAGCAAGAAGAAAGAACCCGAAATAGAAGCCGAAGGATGATGCACTGGTGACCTGAAAAGGCGACGAACTTCTTCCTGGAACGCCAAGCCTTTGTCGAAGTCCATCCTGCTGGCGAGGTCCAAGGCAGACCCCATGATCGAAGACTTTGCCAACCACACTTAGCAGAGAAACTCATCGCGAATTAGGGAGGCAGGAAGGAGGAAACAGAGAGAGCGCTGTGTTGGTGGGGGGCGACATTTTCTCCCTCTGAGGGATCAATGTTATAGTTGAAGGGTTACGCGGAGGCTACGCTAGCCGAAAACAAAACTTTTCTACCGCGCAAACCAGGAACACTTGCAAGTAAGGGTCGATAGATCGTTACCGATTGGAGTATGCAGCGGAAATAGCCAATCAGGACTATCCGATCTGGAACTGTGCTGGCCGATGACAGCCGATTCCCGCAAGCCGACAGCCGATTTCTGGGGACAACCGATTCACCAATCAGCCAATTCGCCGATGTCGCAGCCGATCCGAGTTGTCCGACCGCGTTCTCGTCGCCGATCTGCCGCAGTCGCCTCACTCCGCTTGCAAACATGAAGTGAAAATAACGTTTTGACATAGCGATCTCATCAAGGAGAAAATGTTTGTCCTCACGATCAACCATTTGATTGTTGTGAGTTCGAGGATTTAACCAAGGAATTTTGACAAGGAAAAAATTAATCACATTATACATGTATCAATTATTTAGTTAAATTCATGTATGTCTACCTAGAAAAAACATAGAGAAAGAACTAAGAGGAGAAGATGGAAAAAATAGATGAAATCAGATACTCGATCAATTGTGCACATCCATAATGGTGACATTCTTCGAAGAATGTCGCAATTATAGATATGCACAATTGGATCGAGTATCTACCGGATTTCATCTATATTTTCCTGTTATACATAGAGAAAGAACAAAAGAGAAGAAGAAGGAAAAAATTGTACTGTTTTTTCCTTCTTCTCTTTGGGTTTTTTCTACCTAGAAAAAACATAGAGAAAGAACAAAGAGAAAAAGATGGAAAAAATAGATGAAATCCGGCAGACACTCGATCCAATTGTGCACGTCCATAATGGTGACATTCTTCAGAAGAATGTCGCAATTATAGATATGCACAATTTGCTCGAGTATGTGCTGGATTTTATCTATATTTTCCTTCTTCTTCTCTTTGTTTTTTATATTGACTATATTTTAACCGTTTAGTCTATCACCGAGAGAGAAAGAGAGTAGGATGACGTGAGAAAGATAAGGTGTGGAGGATAGGAAGTGGAGAGGAGAGGAGAGAAAGAGAGGAGGATGTCGCGAGGGAGATAAGGTGGAGAGGATAGGAAGTGGAGAGGAGAAGAGATAAGGTGGAGGTCCGTTATAACGACCGAATGAACGATCGAACGAACGAACAACCGAACGAATGAATAAACTCGTTCGTTCGTTCGTTCGTTCACGTCCATTCTATTGTTTTATCGTTCTCGTTCGTTCGTAAATACAAAATTTTCACGTTTGCATTCAAATTCACATTCACATTTATACATTCAAAATTCACATTCACAATCTATTCATGCACTCAAATTAAAAAAAATTCATTTATACATAAAGCCTATTTACACATTAAAAATCCATATACATAAACATTCAAAATCCATACACATAAACATTCAAAATTCATCCATTTACACATTCAAAATTCACATTTACAATCTACTCATGCATTCAAATTTAAATAAAAAGTCCATTTATACATAAAGTCCATTTACATGTACATTTAAAATCCATATAAATAAACATTCAAAATCCATACACATAAATATTCAAAATTCATCCATTTACACATTCACAATTTTCATGCATATATATAAAATTCATCTGCACAAAATTCTAAAATTCATCCATTCAAAATTCTAATAATACATTCGAAAATCTATTAATGCAGGGGACAGGGGCGGCGGCAGCTGCGGCGGCGGCAGCTGCGGCGGCGGAGACGGAGGGCGGCTGCGGCGACGATGGTGGCGATGGCGACGGTCGGAGCCTAAACCTTAAGCGGAGGCACACACACAGAGGATGAAGTGTCAAGAAACCTTTGTTTAAAGTAGTGTCAAGAAACACTATTAGGAAGGACATATTGGATATGTATGAAGTGCAAAAGATCTCTATGGTCAAATACTTCCAGAAAATTCAGTCTCGCATTGCTGTCACTACTGATATGTGGATATCCAATCACCAAAAGAAAGGTTATATGGCAGTGACAATGCATTTTATTTCTTTTAAGGTAATAAGTGAAGCCACTTCTTTTAATTGTTGTGCTTATTATTTGCCATAAGTGTATGACATTTCATTTTGCTATTGTAGATTAATATATGTACCACATCTACATACAGCTGAAGCTATAAGTGAAGTCCTTCATGATGTACTCTCAGATTGGAGGATTGAGAGGAAGGTTTCAATTGTGACTCTTGCGAATTGCACCACCAACGACAGTATTATGGAGAAAATGCAATATAAGATGCCCCTTTTCTCTCTCATGCTACATGGTAAACTAATGCATATGCGGTGTGCTGCACATATAAGTAATCTTATTGTTAAAGATGGATTGTCTGTGATGGAAAAGGGCATTGAAAGAGTCTATGATAATGTTCAGTTTTGGACAGCCACACCAAAAAGACATGAGCGGTTTGAAAAGGCTGTTGCACTTGAGAACCTCAGCTATGATAGAAAGATAGCTCTGGATGTTAAAACTAGATGGAATTCTACCTATCTCATGCTTAGTACTGCACTAAATTACATACTTGTGTTTGATTTCCTTGCAAACTGTGAAAGATTGTGTGCTCCTTTTCGTCCAACAGTAGATGATTGGAGTTTTGCTGAGCAGCTTTGTAAGAGGTTGAGACTGTTTTATGTCATAACAGAACTATTGTCACGCACCAAATATGTCACAAAAACATTTTCTTTTCAAAAGTTTGTAGTATTTACATGGCTATTGAGAAATGGGAAGCTAGTTGTATTCCCATAGTAGAAGAGATGTCAAAATTGATGAAAGAAAAATTCCACAAGTATTGGGCAGACACTCATGGTCTTATGGCAGTTGCTACTGTTTTAGATCCTTGGTATAAAATGCAGTTCTTGTATGCTATGTTCAGCTAGATTTATGGGCCTATAGAAATGGCTAGTGAGGTGAAGAAAGTTAGAATTTGTTATATGAATTGGTGTTGGAATACCAAGATAATATGGAGGTTGTTGCCACAATTGATAGCGTAGGTGCTTCTAGTTCTTCTACTAGCAATGCCAAAATTAGTAATGTAGCTCATGATATATTTGATCAGTATTTGTCTTCCCAACCAGTAGTGTCAACTGCTCACCAACGCATGGAATTGGACTTGTATTTAGATGAGCATTTAAATATAATTTTCCGCTATTTCCAAATTTTTTTCGTCCTGACAAGGGTTAACAACCAAGACTAAAAATTAAATAATCCATTAAATAAATATAGGTTTAAAACAATAATAAGTAATGAATTAAAATTTAATCAAATATAGGTAATCCTACACATTGCACCTCTTTATGTGCTCCTCTAGATATTGTTCCTCTTTTGCCCCCTCTCTATTTTTCCTTTTGATGTTGTTGACCTTTTCTTTGGAAAAATTCGACTTTTCTTTTTATTTTTTATATTTTTTCTTGACTTATGATCACATGAGAGGTAACCACAGAAAATTTAAGCCTAAACAGTGAAATACGTGGCCGGTGGAAAATTCGGAAGACGCGCTCGAATCGGAAAAAGCTTCCGGCTCAAAAGGCAATCTTCGAGCAGTTTTGGGAAAAATAAAATCGTCAAACCCGAAAAGGCAATCTTCTAATCTTTTTTTCTGATCAATTTTCATATATGATGAAGGGTTACGTGGAAGCTACGCTAGCCGAAAACAAAAACTTTTCTACCGCGCAAACCAGGAACACTTGCAAGTAAGGGTCGATAGATCGTTACCGATTGGAGTATGTAGCGGAAATAGCCAATCAGGACTATCTAATCCGGAACAGTGTAGCCGATTCCCGCAAGCCGACAGCTGATTCTCGGGGACAGCCGATTCACCAATCAGCCGATTTGCCGATGCCGCAGCCGATCCGAGTCGCCGACCACGTTCTCGTCGCCGATATGCCGCAGCCGCCTCACTCCGATTGCAGCTGATTCGTAGCCGATCAACGCGCGACATAGCAGCGCCTCTACCGGTATCCACACGTCCGGGAAAAGAATGTCGAACACCCGTGTGCTAGCACGCGATGCAAGGCTAGGGTTTGGCTCGAAGGTGGGGAGGGTTTCCGTGGAGATTGATCTCGGCGCAATGCAATTCAACTGATATGTTGCAGCTCTCCAACCCTCGCCCCTTTATATAGAGTTGGCCTACTAGGACTAGTGGCCGATCAGGACTCTATTTTGAATCGAATCTCATCCGAATCTCATAGAGTTGGCCGCCCATACGTCGTAAGACCATAGGACTCTATCCAATCGGATCCCTATCCGATCGAGCCGTATTCGAGTCCAACTCGAATGCTTGTTCTTATCCCCTTAAGCGTGCGACCCTGTAGGTTCAAGTATACTTAGTTTCGGCTATAGTCTAACTTAGCCGATCGTTGGCTCGAGTCCAACTCAGCCGACCTGTCAATAGCGGCGCCTAGCAGCACATATTGACACCATAGTATACAAGAATATAATATCGGCTCTGAACCTGTAATGTGTACACAAATCCCTTTGCCTCACGATACCAATTAAGCTATAGGCAAGATGTGTGCCATCCCTTCAATAGCTTAACCATTCACTCGAATCGTATTGGATTATCTGTCTGTTGATTGACTCCTCAATCAACTTAGCATGGCCATGCATTTTCATAATCCATTACCTCGAGGGGCCCAGAGATATCTCTCCAAAGGAGGGGCAAATTCCATCTTGATCACTCACATCCCACTCCATGTTTCATAGCAAACCCGAAGACTACTTTTATAACTACCCAGTTACGGAATAACGTTTGGTAGTCCCAAAGTAGACTACTACACATGTTGGAATCCATGGTGATCTCAGGTCTAAGGACTTTGTACCAACACTACCTGAGACCAACTAATGGCACATTAATTCCTATAGTGTCGCATGGTGGGTCTATCCAACAATGTGTTCTCTAACACATATGTCCATGTTTATTGATTTGGTATCTCCATACCCATGATCTATGAGACATGATCATCAATCAATAAACATGCCGATCTTAGAATCATATTAGTTCCAATAATATGATATATGATCAGGGATCATTTAGAAATAGATTCATACATATAGAGTCTCATAAATAAGTCACGTACTTATTGATCAATACAAGATGTCTATTTTATGGAACTGAATAACACTTTATTCATAAATACATAAACATTGACCATGATATCCAACATCTCCATGTTGCCTCTAGGGCATATCACTAACATATGAAACGTCTCAATCGGAGTCCGTATGCAAAAGTTATGCCTGTTTTCAAAACCGACTCTGAGTTAGAGGACAAAACGGGAACAATGCGTGCAAAAACTTGTTACATGCTCACGACGGCTAGGGTCTGATGGAAACAAGGGGGAAAATGCACGAACTGGACTCTAACACTATCTAACCAGCAACAAGACCTCGACCAGTACACAAACTTGACACGGCGGATTCTGAAACTGAAATATGCAAAGGCTATGGCACGGAAGGTTCTACAATAGGAAAAACAATTGTGGTGGAGAGTGACACACCGATCCAGCTTCGGATCAAAAGATCTAATCCTGCAATCTTAGCACCACTACTCCTCTGGTTGTCAACTAAGACATAGACCCGATTGACCTCGCCAAGAAGGCTAATCCTCCCTTCTTCCTGGAAACCTTTGCATTTCTCTTTTTCATGCGCATGCTTCCCAAACTGATAAACGGTGTGTATTTTTGGAAAACATTCTATAGAAAAGTTGCTTTGAAAACAAATTAATAATTTTAAAAAAATTAGCTAATACTTAATTAATTATGTGTTAATATATGCTTAATTTTACTTATTGAAGAGGAGGGGTTCCCAACTCCTCCAAAACATAGCCTAACTATCGTAAGTTTCACTTTGATTTTTCATTGTTTTCCCTCAATAACATGGCACTATCTGGCATAAAGTGAAACTTATTTCAATAGTATGGCACTATCTGGCGCCCTGACAGATTCTAATTGGAATCTAACCGGGACTAAAGATCCTAGAGAGCTATTGTCTTTTTTAACTGGGACTAAAAATATTTTTTAGTCTCGGTTCCTATTGGAACTGGGAGTATTGTGGATTTTGGCAAGTGAAGCAAAGATCATTTCTCCAATAGTGTTTGCTGCTTAGAACAATGGAGCTAGATATTATCAATTGGTGGCACTACGCTGGGGTCAAGTATAAGACTTTGCAAAAGATTGCTCGAGATGTCATGGCTATTACTGTTACGATAGTTGCATCAGAGTCAGTTTTTAGCACGACTGGAAGAATTATAAGCCCAATCCATAGGAAACTTTCTCTAAAAATGGTGGAGGCATTAATGTGTATGCAAGCTTGGTCTCGTGCCGACATGCTAGGTACATATGCTAGTTCTTGTGTAATTTACATGTTGCTTTCTTTAATATATAATCTCATAGCACTAACTTGTAAATGCCTTAAATTTAGGTCCCGAGTTTTCGATTATGAATGCATTGATGACTTGTCTTGATGATGAAGAGGACGCACCAATATGTACTACTAATTACTTGCTCCTGTATAGCGTAGATTATTACTAAATTTAGATGAGTACTTCAATTCTCTAATTGTTTTTTGTTGTTAGGATGAACTTGACGCAGACATCATCGATTAAAGTTTGGTGTTCCATGATCTTTAGCTGTCAAATTTAGTGACTACTCCCTATTTTATTTGCCAGACATGAACTAGAGCTATTGTACTATACTGATTTGTGAATTTATGTCCAGCTGTACCGAAATGTATACACTGTTTTGTTGCCTGGCTGCACTGGACGTCACTCAAGTTAAAAAATAGCTGCCTGGCTGCCAGGCTGCTGCTAGGACACAATATGGACATTGTTTTGTTGCATGGCTGCTGCTGCACTGGACGCTGGACACTGGACGAAATATGGACATTGATTTGTTGCCTGGCTGCCAGGCTGCTGCTGCCATTAATAAATGGAATTATATGACTACTAGTGATTCTACCTAAATATATATTGCTACTGCTACCTGTAAATTAATTATATGTCATGCTGAGAATGTTGCTTTTAGGAATTTACGCTATACCCGTGGATACCCGAAACTCGATGGGTACCCGTGGGTTTGGGTTTGGGTTTAAATTTGCGACCATGGGTTTTTTGTGGGTGGGTTTTGCTTGGGTTGATGGGTTTAGCCGTGGGTGGGTTTTCGTTGTACCCGCACCTGAGCCCGGTGGGTGCCATCCCTAGTCGACAGGTAAATCAGTATGTATCCCCATGTTATTTTCCCAAAGGCATATTTATTTCCCTCAACTTTGATTCTTGCATAATTAAGCATGGCATGTTTATTTTTTCACTCATGCATAGAAAAATTAAAATCTTGAAAATTAGGATTTTTATATTGAAGAATTCTTGTTCCTACCATGGCAAGACTTTATCCTTTGATTCCACTCATCAAGCATGCACTAGGCTGAATAATTTAAAGTGAGCAAGCATTAGATCCTTGGGTTGGGGGCCAAACCCTACCACATTTGTTCGGCTGAACCCCCACTAGGGCAAATAGTGCTCAAACTTTTGTGTGTAGTGGGTGATGTTGTGGAGATAAGGGAATCCAAAGTTTGGAGGAGAGAGGGGCACTCCTTGGTTCGACCGAACCAAGGGTGATCCCCCTCTATAAAAGGGAAGGTGGGGAGGTTGCTCTTCTTGCACCAACTTGAGCTGCCATAGTTTGCCCTGAAGTTCCCTTCTCCACTCTAGAGTTTTTTCAATGTTCTCATCCTAAGTTCATAAAAAATTATTTCCCAAATTTTTCTTGCATTCGGAGTTTCCTCCGTGTGTTGTCACACAAAGAACGGTTTGTGGTGGCGACCAAGCTCCACAAGAACGACGAACTTTCGGACGGCTAACTTATCTTCTCTTCAACTTACCTTTAACCCATCTCGAGTGTTCTTGTGTGGTTCTTGTTTTTAGCTCCAGGAATAAAGAAGTGTGTCAAGTGTTTGTTCAGTGCTATCCGCAAAACATCGGGGACGAGCTCGAGCAATTCAAGCTCAGCTCCATCTACCGGCTATGCACATAGCCCGGCAAGGCAGGATGATCCGCAAGCCGCTACGTCAAGAGGAGAGCACTCATGCTTCATATTTCTTCTTTGACACTGATCTCAATCTAAGGGATGATCGAGAGAGGCACACATATGTTCTTCTGAAGGACTGGACATTGCTCATACCCGAGCATATGACCCGGATTTGCTCACCAGGACAGGTATGGCTTCCAAATTCCACATTGTTTGGCATACTATAGGATGGCAAAATTTTGCACATGTGGGGAAAGAAGGTTCACGCCTTCTTACCATCCAATTTCTTTGCACACTGAAAGAAATAGGAGATGGTATTTCTTTCCGATTCTTCGGGAAGGAATACTATTACACATGGAAAGAAATTAGTCTCCTGCTTGGCTTCACCCAACAGTGTTCTGTTGATTGGGAGTCAAGGTTGTAAAACTTTAAGAAACATAGTTTTTGGCAGAGTATATCAGGTGAATCCTTTTGTACTAAGCCAAGAGCTAATGACATCCATAATCCTACCCTAAGGTTGATGCATAAATGGTTAGCTTTTACCATTTTTCCTAGAGAGGATGTAAGGCCTGTTAGAGTAGATAAGTTAATGATCCTGTATGCCATGGTGAAAAAGATAAAAATCTCTCCTATTAAGGCAATGATAAAACAATGGTTAAAACAATTTTGGGTGAAGGGGCCTTTTGAGTGCACTTCACTAATTACTCGCATTGTTCATCATGCCGGGGACATGGGAAATGTGGAAGTTTTGTGCATTACCAAACCCCGTGAAATTATAGATGAGGAGTATTTAGTGAAGGACCATACTTTAAAGCATGGCCCCGATGGATCCCTTATCTTTTTCTTCCCCGGATATATGAATGAAATTCCACTTTGTAACCCAAAATATCATTTGTATAAGTGTCGGGTGCTAACCATTTCTCTCCGACCAAGAGAGATTGCCCACAGGAGTAGTATATCTGGTAGGATCACTAGGAGCAGGTCTAGAAGAGCTGGTATGAAGGAAGAACCTCAACCGCCTCCGCAACACATGCCGGAGCCGGGGTGGGTTCAACTGGGTACGCATCCGGTGGGGATCAACCCCCGCAATATTACGAGGCTGGAGGATCTTCATGGCAGTCCGCCAGAAGTGAACAATGGGCATAAGGACCTGGCTGGTACCATGAACAAGCCACGAAGTCTTCAAGCTCCAGTGGTTTGCCTCCATTGTTCGGTGCTCAACGCTCATTCTCGGCACGAGGCTTTCATGACCAAGGATTTGGTGGAGATCACCCAATGACTAGGAGAATTGGACATGAGAACCACAGGGATTCAAGATGAATTTCATCAACGTGTCCAAGGAACCCAGCAGTGGAAACAATGGACCCATCAGTGGCAGCAGCAGACCATTTAGCAGCTCTGGGAAATCAACTCCGCTCTGCAGCAAGGCCAATCAGACATGATGGCCTACTTTCAGTCGCAAGGGTTTAATCCCTAGCGCGGACCATAAGTAAAAGAACATGCTTGGGGGAGGACCCATACCTGAGGTACTCCATATCAACTTTTTGTTTTATTTCTTTCTTTCCATTGCATTTTAAAAAACTATAAAATTAAAATACAAAAATATAATAATGTAGATATGCATGGTAGGAATGTTTAATTCCCAATCTTTGGACATGATGAATAGTTGCTCTGTTTTAATTCTCTTATGTGCCTAGTTTACAACTTAGCATACTCCAAGTTTTGAGTTTATTGGCCTAAGTATATCACCATGAGCTTGAAAACTTGTGGGTAGCAAGTGCATGATCTATGTCTAGGTAGTTGTGAAATTTGAGATGGAAGAGTAGAGTAACTATTATCTTATTCCAAGTGAAACCAAAGTCCGGAGATTTTGTTATCGAAAATCCAAAAATAATGAGTTTCTCAAATGATGAGACATTCCTACCAAAGCCATATGTTGATAAAAAATGCAATATCCTCTACATCTGTTGCTTGCAATCAATTTGAGTTTGGTCAAGTAGTTAGACCCGTGCTAGAATCTTCTCATGCTTTTATGGTCGAAGTCTTGTGCATATCCACCATAAAAAATGCTCTCCCTCTACACAAGATGTTTAGCCACAAAAATATTTTCATCCCATTCCGTATGCTAACTTCTACTCCGGAAGTTTGCATCCACCAAATAAAGACTCCAAAACAATTATGATGCTCTATCCTCATATCCCTGCCAAAAGAGATATGAGCAAAAAGGGTGCACACAAAAATATTAGAAAATTCATGATGCTTACAAAAAGAAGGAACAACTCTTCTTGAGCATGATGACAAAAAAAGTGTGCTCATAGCCATGTTCTCCAAAATAAAAAGATAGGGAGGAGGATCGTACAAAAGAGTCAACCAATTTTTCTTCTTCCAATTTTCCACTCATACTTCTAAATATATGCACAAGCTTGATCCCGATTACATGATTAGTATTCTTCTAGGATCTACTTTGACTTTACAAAATAATTGATGCAAGTATATCTCATGATTTTCCCCTACCTTGAGCTTTAGTAGAAGTAGGAGAAAAAAAGGCACAATGTCTTGGTAAGGAATTCAAACACATTGCGTGATACGAGAGTATCATTCAAGGAACTCTTCTCTTTTCTTTTCAAAAACCTTCGGACAGAAGTGGAACAAGGAGTAAGAGAAGTGGCACTCTCATCTACAGTTATATTTGACAACCACCCATGACAAGGAGAAGCCGAAGCGCCACGAGAACTAAGGTAATAAGGGTGAGACTATCATTGCCAACTTATTCAATTCAAGGTAAAATACTGTTAGTGATATGCCCTAGAGGCAATATGGAGATGTTGGATATCATGGTCAA
The DNA here is from genome assembly GCA_019925245.2 of Oryza australiensis. Taxonomy (NCBI): domain Eukaryota; kingdom Viridiplantae; phylum Streptophyta; class Magnoliopsida; order Poales; family Poaceae; genus Oryza; species Oryza australiensis. The sequence goes on along the minus strand of JAIFGZ020000357.1, from coordinate 137,871 downwards.
TGTTTATGTATAAATGAATAAAGTGTTATTCGTTCCATGAAATAGACATCTTGTATTGATCACTAAGTACGTGACTTATTTATGAGACTCTTTATGCATGAATCTATTTCTAAATGATCCTTGATCACATGTCATATTATTAGAACAAATATGACTCTAAGATCGGCATGTTTATTGATTGATGATCATGTCTCATAGATCATGTGTATGGAGATACCAAATCAACAAACATGGACACATGTGTTAGAGCATCTCCAATGGCTTTCCTATAAAATGGTGTCCTATAATACAGTTTTGGGGATATATGTCAAAAATATATCCTTTAACCTACTCTCTCATCCAATGGAACCCCAAAAAAGTTTCCCAATAAATTTAAATTCATGGACTGGGCCACCTGAAAGTATTTTGGACCCTATTTTTTGGCCCAAATACTGATTTTAATCTTGTACTTTAGGCCCATGTACATGAAAATACTGATTTTAATCAAGTATAACAATTTAGAGTAAAGTTTAGATGCAGATAGTCTATTCGTTTTAAAACATAACAATTTAGAATAAAGTTTAGATTTGTAGTATGTAACCAAAATCTATTACATTTTAGGAAAAAAAGCACTTTCATTTTATTAATATAAAATATTTTTTAAGTATCTGTATATATTTTCTTAAAAAAATAAACGGTCATTTTTGCCGCCAATCCACGCGCGGGAGAACGGATAGGGGATGGGATCTCATTTCTCAAAAGTGGGGAATGAGAAGGGAAGAATAGGGGATGAAAATATTTAGTAAATGTGATAGGACATCCATTGGAAGTTGAATTTTAGTCTAAAACTCCTAAACTTTCAATAAAATAGGGGATAGGGAAGCCATTAGAGATGCTCTTAGAGAACACATTGTTGGATAAACCCACTATGAGACACTACAGGAATTAATGTGCCATTAGTTGGTCTCAAGTAGTGTTGGTGCAAAGTGCTTAGACCTGAGATCATCATGGATTCCAACATGTGTAGTAGCCTACTTTGGGACTACCAAACGCTATTCCGTAACTGGGTAGTTATAAAAGTAGTTTTCGGGTTTGCTATGAAACATGGAGTGGGATGTGAGTGATACGATGGAATTTGCCCCTCCTTTGGAGAGATATCTCGGGCCCCTCGAGGTAATGGATTATGAAAATGCATGGCCATGCTAAGTTGATTGAGGAGTCAATCAACAGACAGATAATCCAATACGGTTCGAGTGAATGGTTAAGCTATTGAAGGGATGGCACACATCTTGCCTATAGCTTAATTGGTATCGTGAGGCAAAGGGATTTGTGTACACATTACAGGTTCAGAGCCGATATTATATTCTTGTATGCTATGGTGTCAATATGTGCTGCTAGGCGCCGCTGTTGACAAATCGGCTGAGTTAGACTCAAGCCAAAACCAAGTATACCTGAACCTACAGGGTCGCATGCTTAAGGGAATAAGAACAAGCATTCGTGTTGGACTCGGATACGGCTCGATCGGATACGGATCCGATCGGATAGAGTCCTATGGGCTTACGACGTATGGGCGGCCAACTCTATGAGATTCGGATGTGATCCGATTCAAAATAGAGTCCTGATCGGCCACTAGTCCCAGTCGGCCAACTCTATATAAAGGGGTGAGGAGTGGAGAGCTGCGGCACGTCAATTGAATTGCATTATGCCGAGATCAATCTCCATGGAATCCCTCCCCACTTTCGAGCGAAACCCTAGCCTTGCATCGCGTGCTAGCACACGGGTGTTCGGCGTTCTGTTCCCGGACGTGTGGATACCGGTAGAGGCGCTGCTACGTTATGGCGCTGTTGATCGGCTACGAATCGGCTGTGGTGGAATCGTTAGCGATCGAGCGCATCGGAGCGAGGCGCGCGAGCGTGGTCAGACGACTCGGCGAATCGGCTACTCGGTGAATCGGCTGATTGGTGAATCGGCTGTTCCCAGGAATCGGCTGTCGGCTTTCGGGAATCGGCTGTCGGTAAATCGGCTGTCATCGACCAGCACTATTCCAAATCGGATAGCCCTGATTGGCTGGTCCGCTACACTCTACTCCAATCGGTAAAGATCTATCGGCCCTTACATGCAAGTGTTCTTGGTTTGCACGGTAGAAAAGTTTTTGTTTTCGGCTACTGTAGCTTCCGTGTAACCCTTCAAATACTTGGTTGTAGGCATGGTACTCTAGAGAAATAAAACATGGTAGCAACTCCAGATCCACCGAGCCTTTAGTCTTGCCTTTGCTCAGGGATGAGCAAATGATAAGCTTGAGGAGTTTGTTGACGGTTGTTAAGTACCGAATTCAACAGTCACATACCTTAGAAATAAAAGGGAATTAGCATCCTTTACCGGCATTTAGGTTTAGAATTAATAAAGTTCCACATGTCCTTGGAGTTTAGTTGAATGCAGGAATAATTATAAAATATATGAAGTGAAGATGAGCTCGTGCGGCAAAATAACTCAACTCCAACCTATCGACGATCGCCATGTCAGCTTCCTGCAGATCAAAGGGCCCACAAGTCAGGAGAAACCGCCTTAAAGTGGGGCCAAACACTCAAGAACTGCATTAGGGGCCCACATGTCAGTGCCTGGCAAAAGGTGGTGGCGAATGGTGGTTGGGGGGTTCGGCCGAACCCATGGTTCGACCGAACCATGGCCGAGCCCGTTTGCAACCGCCTTCCACGTGGCACTCCCTGAAGCTTCCCCAATGTTGTTTAAGTGGTTATGGTAGTTAGAAACCGCCATCCAACCGCCATTAAGGTGCTATAAAAGGAAGAGGCTCACTTCAACTCAACAGACATCACACGAAGGAGTTCCTACATTTCTAACTTAGTCTCTAGGCTAGTGGAGTTTAGGAATAGTTTAGAGTCTTTGCTCAGTTCCCGAGTCGCCTTCGAAAGTCGGGTATGTCTGATGAGGACATCACTCCATCGGATACAAACAACAGTCCTCCGCTGGACATGCAACGTCCAATCACTTGCATTTAGAGGTGAGCTTGTTCCTAAGCACTTCTTTATATGATCTTGAGAATCAATTGCTACCTAATGATTATATTATGATTAGGAACTAAGGAGAGGAGCATGAAGAGCATGGAGGAGTTGTTGGAGGCCAAGGAGACCAGCCGAGACGTCCAACACCAGCCGGAGGGCTGGTCCAACATGAATATCATGAAGAGCTTGGAGGAGTTGTTGGAGGCCAAGGAGACCAGCCGGGATGTCCAACACTAGCCGGAGGCCGGTCCAACATGAATTCGAGTCTGTCTCGAACTGCATGACCAGTCTGCCTTAAACTGGTTTCCCAGGATGCGTTAGGACTCCATTTTTGATGATCCATATATGGATGGAAAGATAATTTCGTAAGGAAGCCAATGAAAGTAGTCCCATGTCAAAATGCCTACAGAATCAATGGGAACCGTCAAAACAAATCAGCGCCCAGAATTTGTTCCGGTGTTGCATCACCGTATTGGGCCCAATGGGCCGTGTATCGTCTTGAGCATGTTAACGGGGCGTGACCAGGGTATGCGACGCCCATAATTCCTATATAATCATGCGCCGCCACCGTATTTAGGTTTTGGGTTTTGTTTAGATTAATATGTCAAGAATAGTTTTGTCGTTCATCGGTTTGTGAGACCGCAACTTTGTGAGATTAATCATCCATTTTCAATTTGGTAGTTTTCTTTGTTGTTCTTGCTTGTGTTCTTCGTTGCACAGGCAAGGATTAGCCTTCTTGACGAGGTCAACCAGATTTGTGACTCAGTTGATAACCATAGGAGTTGTGGTGCTAAGATTGCAGGGTTGGATCTTTCGATCTGAAGTCGGATCGGTGTGTCATACTCCACCACATCGATAATTACTCTCTACCAGATAGAAGATCGGGAACCCCGTAAACATCGCTGGCACCGTAGCAAAGGTTTACCATCAGGTTTACTTTTAATCCCTAGTTTTTTTAGTTTTTCACATTGTCCCATAGTCCAGTGCCAAATTCATTTTTCCTGTCCTAGAACACTAGCTGTGCCATAGTGTTAACGCCAAAAATTGGTAAGCCCAGTATCCTCATCGGCTGGTGTTCATATCGGCTCAAAGCTAGTATCGGCTTGGATTTCTGCAAGCAGCCGACGAGGGTTTTTTCTTGTCAACATCTTCAACTGTCAGATTCTTTTTAGATTTGGTATGGAAAGATCTTATCCAGAAGAGACCGAATTCAGGAAGGATGCGGCTTGTATCTATTAATTAGGAAGAGTTTGTTAGCTTTCTATTTTATCTTTAGGAAAGTTTGTTAGTAGCCAACAAGGATTCGGTTTGTTTCCTTTTATCTTTAGGAAAGTTTGAATTGTAATCCGTTAGGATCTTTGTCCGCCTACGGGAATAAATATGTAAGCTCAATGTTCATGTAATCGATATTCTACGATCAATACAATTTGGTGCATTGCCACCTACTACCCTTTTCACTTTGTTTATCATCCGGCAATACTTGGCACCCGACGCGGGGCTACATCGGTTAGGTTCAATCTCGGGCGAAGGGGTAAGTCCAAGTGTTGCCTATCTGGTATATCAACTCTATCTTTAGTTCCATTGTCGTTTATAGTCACATCGGCCTAGTTAGTGTTAGTGATATGCCCTAGAGGCAACATGGAGATGTTGGATATCACGTCAATATTTATGTAAATGAATAAAGTGTTATTCAGTTCAATGAAATAGACATCTTATATTGATCAATAAGTACGTGACTTATTTATGAGACTCTTTATGTATGACTCTATTTCTAAACGATCCCTGATCATATGTCATATTGTTGGAACAAATATGATTCTAAGATCGGCATATTTATTGATTGATGATCATGTCTCATAGATCATGGGTATGGAGATACCAAATCAATAAACATGGACACATGTGTTGGAGAACACATTGTTGGATAGACCCACCATGAGACACTACAGGAATTAATGTGCCATTAGTTGGTCTCAGGTAGTGTTGGTACAAAGTCCTTAGACCTGAGATCACCATGGATTCCAACATGTGTAGTAGCCTACTTTGGGACTACTAAACGCTATTCCGTAACTGGGTAGTTATAAAGGTAGTTTTCGGGTTTCCTATGAAACATGGAGTGGGATGTGAGTGATCAAGATGGAATTTGCCCCTCCTTTGGAGAGATATCTCTGGGCCCCTCGAGGTAATGGATTATGGAAATGCATGGCCATGCTATGTTGATTGAGGAGTCAATCAACAGACAGATAATCCAATACGGTTCGAGTGAATGGTTAAGCTATTGAAGGGATGGCACACATCTTGCCTATAGCTTAACTGGTATCGTGAGGAAAAGGGATTTGTGTAGACATTACAGGTTCAGAGCCGATATTATTCTTGTATACTATGGTGTCAATATGTGCTGCTAGGCGCCGCTGTTGACGGGACGGCTGAGTTGGACTCAAGCCGACGATCGGCTAAGTTAGACTATAGCCGAAACCGAGTATACCTGAACCTACAGGGTCGCACGCTTAAGGGGATAGAATAGATATTCGAGTTGGACTCGGATACGGCTCGATCGGATAGGGATCCGATCGGATAGAGTTCTATAGGCTTACGACGTGTGGGCGGCCAACTCTATGAGATACGGATGAGATCCGATTCAAAATAGAGTCCTGATCGGCCACTAGTCCTAGTCGGCCAACTCTATATAAAGGGGCAAGGGGTGGAGAGCTGCGACACATCAGTTGGATCGCATTGAACCAAATCCGCAACAGAAGTCGCCGAGATCAATCTCCATGGAAACCCTCCCCACTTTCGAGCCAAACCCTAGCCTTGCATCGCGTGCTAGCACACGGGTGTTCGGCGTTCTGTCCCCGGACGTGTGGATACCGGTAGAGGCGCTGCTACGTTTGTCACGCCCGAAATTCACACCAGAATTTCTGCAGCTAATTTGTGCATTACCTCCTCGTCCGGGAATCAGCCGAGGTACACAAATTGACGTTATTGATAATACAGAATCCTCGTCTTAGAAACAATATAAAAGAGTTACACAAATGCAGCGGAAAGAAAAAAATGGACTTAAGCTAAACTTGACACGAGCGAAGCGGAACACCAACTCCACAGCTAAACCTTGACGAGAACAAGCCTACACCTCCTCGGAGACCTCGATCTCAACCTCTGGCACTGAAGGGGGAAAAAGAAGCAAGACTGAGCACAACCACCGTACTCAACAAGTCACACCGGAAAAGGGGACGTGATGCAAGATAAATAACAAGGAAAGGTTAATGGCTCACTTTTGCGAAAACAGATTTACGTAATATAATAACAATATTTGAAGACAAGAAAATAGTAGTAAATTTAAGCAAGTATTAAATAAACACTGTCCAACGCTCAAACCACGTTGCGACAGCCCATCCATCCACCCGCACTAGTCATACTTCAGGTGATCGCCCGTAACCGTGGGCACGGCTATTCGAATAGTTTTTACTCTGATCAGAGGTGTACAACTGTACCCATAAGACACAATCCCACAACACGTTACCGTGCGCCGGTGCACCACCACGGTGCCCCGGAAAGGAATTGTGACAGGACCCTTCACATAACCCCTCTAATCAATCGTACCACACCAAGGTTTCGCCCCCATTCCCATCGGGCAATGGGCAGCCCTCTAGTGCCGCGGTGAATCCGGAAGCTGATCAACCCTTAAAACCGGGCCGACCCAACTCCATCCCGCTCACCCTCTCGGGATACGTTAACTAGAGACAGCTACGCTACGGCCCAGCCATTACCCATGCGGCTTGTGGTATGCACGGCATTTCTTTCGTGGTTTCCCGAGAACCGGTCCTTAATCGTCATGAGCACGCTAACCAAAGTCCAACCATGTGCTCACGACCCACCTTTCTCATAATTCAATATTATTAAAACCAAAGTCATATCTTAATATCGTCGGAAGATCCACTTTAGAAATAAACTTGATTAGTGTGACTCCCTTAAGTGAGCTAGTTGCGCTAAGCATGACTAAGCAACCTTAAACTATCATCTAGTCACATTGGATCCCAAGTTATCAATGGTATAAGGTAAACAATCCTATGGTTGAGTACAATAGGTATAAAACATCCCATGAAATGACATTCTAAAACATATACGTATTTGAATGAAATAGAGGTATTTACATAAAATAGGTAAAATATGGTCAATGTAAGGTATGACTTGCCTTGCTCGGAGACCGAGAAACCTCGGCGACTACTCAAGAGAACGGGCTCGCGGAAAACTCGGGATCTACACTAAAACAAAGCACTCAACAAACACCCTAAAAGTCTACTGAAATAGCACTGAAAAGTATTTTTAATGGATTCTTGACATTTTTCTGGATTTAATGAAATTTGAATGGACTAAAACGGAGCTCGGAATCAAAAGATATGAATTTTAGAAGTTTAATTGCGATTTTTAAAATAAACGAAAAGATTAAATTATTTATTGCGCAATTAAGCCCCGGGTGACGCAAGCATGGCGCAAGCGGTAGGGCTGACGTCGGCGGCGCAAGCGGCTGAAGCAAGCGACGCGGCGCGGTCCACGGTGGACCGGGTCCACGGCGGCGGCGGGAGAGCGGGCACGTGGCGCGCATCGGGGAGGGGTGGCGGCGATCGGACGGCGACGCCTTGCGCGCGAGGGACGGTCGGATCCGCCCGATCCGAAGGATCGAACGGCGCGGATCGCGGCTAGGGTTAGGGTTTGGACGGCGACCGAGGGCGGACACGCGGCAACCATCCGGCGTGCGGCGACCGGATCGAACGGCGACGGATCGATCGCGATCGGACGGTGCGGATCCGCCCGATCCAAAGGATCGGACGGTGCGGGGAGCGGCGCTAGGGTTAGGGTTCGGCGGCGGCGGCTCGAGCTCGCCGCCGGCCATGGCCGCGCGGCGGCCGGCCGGACTCGGCGGCACCGGTGACGGCGGCGGGGTGCTGCGGGCGCGGGAAACACGGGGAAGGGCGGAACGATGCGCGCGGGAGCGGTTCGGGAGGAGGCCCGAAAAACCAAAAAGGAGAAGGGCGGCGGTGCACTCACCGGCGATGGAGACGACGACGATGGCGACGGCGGGTTTTGGGGGCTAGCGCACGGGAACCAAAGGGAAAACGCGGGCGAAAGGGGAGTTTTATAGGGGTACAACGGGGCCGAAACAAACACGGAAACGGCGCGGATTCCTCGCCGTTGTCCACGGATTCGGAGAGAGAGGGAAACAATCGGCGACGGATTTCACGTGGATAGAGTTTCCAACGGGCGCGGGTCGCGGGGATGGAAACGGCGCCGCGAGATTGAGCCCGGCACGGGGTCGACGTGGCTCGGATTCAAACGGAAAGGAGCGGAAAGGCGGCGCGCATGGCGGACGGCCGGACCGACCGGCGCGGGGCGGGAAGCCCGACAGCGGGGCCCACCCGTCGCCGACTCGCGGCGAGGACGCCCGCGGACTTGCGTTGCGTGCGGCGCGGCGTTGCGGCCCACGGAAAGAGCGGGAGTACTGTGCAGCCCGTACGGAAAAGAAAAAGAAAAAGGGAAAAAGGATTTTGGGGCTTAATTAATTCTGATTTCTTATTTAATTGTTTAAAAAACTTAGGGTGCTCTAAAAATTCCAAAAAATCCTCGTTAGCGTATTTTGACATGAAGAATTCAAGAAAAATCCTACCATGTCATTTCCATTTATTAATTGCATTTTAAAATTATAGGTTGACTCCAGGTTAATTTCGAAATTCCGATTATTTCAGGGTAAATTATTTTAAATGCATTAGGGAAAAACCCGGGATGTGACAACCTACCCCCTTAAACGAAATCTCGACCCCGAGATTCGGAGGTATTGGCGAAGAGGTGCGGGTGCGCGGCCTTTAGCTCATCTTCTCGTTCGCAAGTAGCTTATTCCTGGAGTGATGAGTCCATTGAACCTTGCAAAACCCGATAACCTTGTTCCGAGTCCTTCTCTCACCGACCTCCGAATACGTGCTGGTCTCTCTACATAGGTTAAGTCCTCTTGGATTTCAATTTGATCTGGACTCGCCTGCTCTTCTGGTACCCTTAAACACTTCTTTAACTGGGACACATGAAACACGTCGTGAATACCAGTCATGTTGGAGGGAAGCTCCAGCTGATAGGCCACTTCTCCTCGACGTTCCCGAATCCTGTATGGTCCCACGAAACGTGGTGCCAACTTACCTTTGGTTTGGAAACGGTGTACTCCTCGAGTGGTGTAACGCGAAGATACACAAAATCCCCTACTTCAAAAGTGAGATCTCTTCGACGATTATCCGCGTAGCTCTTCGTCGGGATCGCGCAATCTTCAACCTTTCCCGAATCACTCGGACCTTTTCTCTCGCTTCGCTTATTACTTCCGTGCCAAACAATTGGCGCTCACCCGTCTGATCCCAGAATAGGGGTGTGCGGCATTTCCGTCCATACAGTGCTTCATACGGTGCCATTTGAATGCTGGCCTGATAACTGTTATTGTAAGAGAATTCTGCATAGGGCAAGCTTTTGTCCCATGCTTTTCCAAAATCGAGCGCGCATGCTCTCAGCATATCTTCCAAAATCTGATTCACTCTCTCAGTTTGGCCGTCTGTTTGCGGATGATAGGCCGTGCTAAAATTCAAACGGGTACCGAGTTCTTCTTGCAACTTCTTCCAGAATTTGGAAGTAAACTGACTTCCCCTATCGGACACGATCTTCTTAGGCACGCCATGCAAACACATGATCCTTGCGAGATAAAGCTCTGCTAGCTTCTTCCCTGAGTAGGTAGTATGTACTGGTATGAAGTGGGCCACCTTGGTGAGCCGGTCTACCACGACCCAAATCGAGTCGTATCCCGACGTTGTGCGGGGTAAACCCGTGATGAAATCCATTCCAATTTCTTCCCATTTCCACTGAATCTGAAGTGGTTGCAACATCGGCGGGCCGTTGATGTTCTGCCTTCACTCGCCGACAAACATCACAAAGTGCAACAAACTCGGCTATCTCCCTCCTCATGCCGACCCACCAAAACTTTTCTTTGAGGTCTTGATACATCTTTGTACTGCCCGGGTGAATTGAGTATTGGGTTTGGTGAACTTCCGTAAGGATCGTCTTCTTCAAGTCCTTGTCTTCTGGCACACACAATCTCTTTCCCATCCAGATTGTGCCATGTTCGTCTTCCGTAAAACCACGAGCTTTTCCGACTCTCATGTTCTTCTTGAGTTCGGCCATCTCGGGATCTGACGCCTGAGCAGCCCAAATTTGATCAATGAGAGTGGGTTGGGCTTCCAGAGCAGCCACAAAACCAAAATCCACCACTCGTAGATTTAGATTCTCGAATTCCTGCTGCAACTGGTCACACATTCCTTCGACACTGAGAGTGGTGCAGTAACTCTTTCGGCTTAGTGCATCCGCAACCACATTAGCTTTGCCGGGATGGTAATGTATCCCTAAATCATAATCTTTGATCAGTTCCAACCATCTCCTCTGTCGGAGGTTTAAATCCGGTTGGGTGAAAATGTACTTAAGACTTTTGTGATCCGTATACACTTCACAACGATTACCAATTAGGTAGTGTCGCGATCTTCAATGCATGAACCACTGCGGATAACTCCGCATCATGAGTGGGGTAGTTGTTTTCATGTGGGCGCAATTGACGAGATGCATATGTGACCACTTTGCCTTCTTGCATCAACACACATCCCAACCCTTGGCGAGATGCATCACAATAAACTCGGAAGTCCTTTGGGTCGGGCAAGTATCAACACCGGAGCGACACCAACTTCCTCTATCTTCAAAACTCCTATTGCATTCCCGACCACTTAAACTTCTCATCTTTCTTCAACAGCTTGAGTCATTGGCTTGGCGATTTTGGAGAAGTTCTCAATGAAGCGGCGGTAGTAACCCGCAAGTCCAAGGAAACTTCGGATCTGCGTAACCGTTTTAGGCGGGGTCCACTTAGTAACCGATTCCACATTTGCGGATCCACGGCTACTCCTTGGGCATTCACAATGTGGCCGAGGAACCGTACCTCCTTTAACCGTAAAGCACACTTGCTAAACTTGGCGTAGAGTTGATGGTCTCTCAACTTTTCGAGCACCGTCCGAAGATGTTGCCGATGATCCTCCTCGACTTAGAGTAGACCAAAATGTCGTCAATGAACACCACCACGAATTTATCCAAGAACTCCATAAACACCTTGTTCATCGATTCATAAAGAAGGCCGGTGCATTGGTTAACCCAAAAGACATGACCGTACACTCGCATGTCCCATACCGGTGGTGAAGGCGGTCTTGGGAATGTCCTCTTCCCAAATCCTCAACTGATGATAGCCCGATCGCAGGTCTATCTTGGAAAATACCTTTGCCCCTTTGAGTTGATCGAATAAGTCATCAATCCGGGGTAGGGGATACTTGTTCTTGATAGTAACCTCATTGAGGGCTCGATAATCCACACACATTCTCTTGGTCTTGTCTTTCTTTTCCACAAAAATCACCGGAGCACCCCAAGGTGACGTGCTCGGGCGAATATACCCTTTTTGCAACTGTTCATCCACTTGCTTCTTCACTTCGGCCAACTCGTTGGCTCCCATTCTATATGGCCTCTTGTGTATTGGGGCGGTCCGGTACTAGGTCAATCCGGAATTCGATTTCCTTTTGGCGGCATCCGAGTTAAATCCTCGGGAAAAACTTCGGGTATTCTCGACGATGGGGATATCCTCTAACTTCACAGGGGTCTTGGCCGCCATTTCGGACGATTCCCCGGTGGAAACATGATTCAAACTTACTATAGTCTTGACTTGCATGGGAGAGCGAAAAACAACTCTTTCTCCTTTCGTATTAATTAAAGTAATGGTGCGACTAGCGCAGTCAATCACTCCCTTATGTCTAGACAACCAATCCATCCCAAGAATGACATCCATGCCTTTGGACTGAAGGAGGATAAGGTTGGCTAGAAACATAGATCCTTGGATTTCTATGGTCACTGAAGGACAATACGAGTGGTCTCCAAGTGGTTTCCGGGGGTTTGAACCCGCATAGGTATCTTAAGTCCCACTACGACAACCCATGTGCCCCAACAAATTGCTTTGAGATAAAAGAATGTGTAGCGCCGTAATCAAATAATACTGTGGCGGGAGTATAGTTTACAGAAACATACCCAAGTATAACTTCAGGAGGCGCCGTGCTTCCTCGGCGGACGCATGGTTGACTCGAGCCTGGATGAACCTTGCTTGGCCAGCGTCCTTGGCTTCGACACTTGTCCGCAAAATGCCCCGGGTCACCACGTTGAAACGACTCCCGGCTTTCCTCCCGAGTCCTTCCTTAGAGGTGGTGGCGTGGATCGTTGCTGGGATGGCACCGTTGGAGGGCGCGGGCCGGAGTACGCTGTTGCCGACCACCGCCACTACCGCGCTTTGGAAATTCCCGGGTGATAAGGTCGATGCTGATGAACAATTATGGTGGTAGGTCCACTCGACTTCCGGCATGAAACGCGCCTCTGCCGATTTCCCCTGTTGAGGAGGTCGGGACCGAAATACTTTTCTCTTCTTGATCATCTTGTTGCGCCGATCTTCCGTCGAATGGCCTTGTCGACCGCTTCGAAAGTTAGCATACTCTCCGGAGATAAGCTTGTCCGTGAGTTCATCATCCAAACCACCAAAAACTTTTCCCGCCTTTCGCATCGTGCGCACATCTTCGGGAGCATAACGGGCAAGACGATTGAACTCGTGCGGATACTCGAATCGATCTCGTTACCCGCTCAAGGGAACGGAACTCACGCTTTTTCTGCAACTATTCCCGCAGGGATGTGTGCGGTCCGAAACTACGACGAAACTCTTCCCAGGTAACCACGCTTCCCGCCGGCGAGTAACCAAATAGTTATCCCACCAAGCGAAGCGGGACCACAATCGATGAGTGGCAAACGAGACTTTCTCCTGATCCGTGCACTGCAGCAGATCTAACTTCTTTTCTATGGCGTGAAGCCAATCGTTAGCCTCCATGGGATTGGTGGTGCTGGAGAAGGTCGGCGGTCGGACACGAAGGAACTCTGGCAGCTTGGACTGGGGTGGTGGGGCGACAAACGGTTATTCTCGCCGTTGCCGCATTTGTTGCAAGATCCGTTGTTGCATCCGGTGGTGTTGTTGTTGCATTTGCTGCATCATTGCAGCCATCATCCGTGTGCGTGAAGCGAGCACTTGAGCAATGGTGGGATTCTCGGGTGGCGGTGGAGGAGCATTGCCATTGTTGCGTGGGCCTCGTTGTTGTGGGCACCGACGCCCATTGTTGCTTGTTCGCCCGCGGTCCCGGTGTTCACCATCCGAAGGAGACGACCGACCGAGAGAGAAAAGAAGAAAAACAGACATGACTTAGAACTAATCTTTATTATTTGAATTCAAATGCATTGTTCGGTCTTGACTAAAAACAAGGAAAAGCACCAAACATCCTTAATTGGTCGATCATATCACACTTGATATTGACTCGCGCTATCCCACACACAAGACCTAACACACAACAACTACCAAGAAGACAAAGTAATTTAAACGGTAAAACTAAAGAGGGCAACTAGAACGATCCACGAGACGAGGAGTCGAAACTGCTTCCTTCAGAAGATCCCCATTCTTCCGAACGGCTCCTGGAGTCCTCGGGCGTCACCTCAGACTTGGACTCTTCTGAATCGGTTGCCGTAGCCCAACCGATCCTGCCTCTTCCCTCCGAGGAATCTCGAGTCTCTTCGAGTCCATGTCTTCCGCCGAATTCCTCGAGCTTGAGTCACCGGAGACGGAGATCCAACCACACGCCACCTCCGCCTTGATTCGCCGAAGCCGGGGCAAAGGTGAGAGCAGAGCTCGCAGCAGAGGAACTGGAACCGGCGCCGGAACCGGAGCGGGTGGAGCTGGAGAAGACGGTGGAATCCGAGGCGCCACTGGATACGGACAGCGCGGTGGTGGTCTTCCGAGGCGTAGTGCGGAGTCTCGACCCCAACCGGTGGCGGAAGTCCCTTCAATTCCGCTACCTCCTTCTTCAGACGAACCACTTCGTCCTGCAGCCGCGCGATCCTCAGCATCTTCTTGTCGTTCAGCTCTTTGGTCGCCTTGTGTAGGTCAGAGTGCATTTGATCCAGTCCTTTGAGCACGGTGCACATGTGATCGAAGGTAGAGTCATTCTCCTCCGCCGTTGACTTGAATGCACTGACCTCTGAGGAATTACCTCGACGGGGATGGTAGCGATAGGAGGAGGTGCGAAGGTCGGAGTCATGCAACTCCCTCATCCCGGCTAACATCGTAGGCGGCTTCTTGACAAGCGTGATCGACGTGCCTCCGGAAGCCGTGACCTCCATGTTGGGAAGACACGTTCCCACAAACCCGTGAACCTCCAACCGAACACGGTATGGCAACTCGCCACTGAGAGGCGCAACTGTTGTATACTCTGGTGCTTCGGGATATCCAACTGCAAGGGCCATACGCGCCAGCTCTGCAACGAAGCCTGTCATCCCTTTTCCGCAGTGCGTCGCTGGGGAACCTGCCATCTATAGAAACAAGGAGTGGGAAAAAAATCAAAACATGCTCAAAACCCACGACCGACATCCCGTTTTTGCAATTCCTAAACCCTAGACTCGACTCCACTTTTCAAAACACCCTCTTTTTTTTTAAAACATATGCACATGAAAAGAATTAGAGGGCTCTTAAGGTTTCCGTTGGCTTGTCCTACGTCACGGGAAGGCTCGATACCAACTTGTCACGCCCGAAATTCACACGAATTTCAGCCTAATTTGTGCATTACCTCCTCGTCCGGAATCACCGAGGTACACAAATCGACGTTATTGATAATACGAATCCTCGTCTTAGAAACAATATAAAAGAGTTACACAAATGCAGCGAAAAGAAAAAAACGGACTTAAGCTAAACTTGACACGAGCGAAGCGGAACACCAACTCCACGGCTAAACCTTGACGAGAACAAGCCTACACCTCCTCGGAGACCTCGATCTCAACCTCGCACCGAAGGGGGAAAAGAAGCAAGACGAGCACAACCACCGTACTCAACAAGTCACACCGGAAAAGGGGACGTGATGCAAGATAAATAACAAGGAAAGGTTAATGGCTCACTTTTGCGAAACAGCATTTACGAATATAATAACAATATTTGAAGACAAGTAAAATAGTAGTAAATTTAAGCAAGATTAAATAAACACTGTGCAATGCTCAAACCACGTTGCGACAGCCCATCCATCCACCCGCACTAGTCATACTTCAACATTTCATTTGAATAAAATAAATGAGACTAATCAAGGTGAATCGGTCGATCGCCCGTAACCGTGGGCACGGCTATTCGAATAGTTTTTACTCGATCGAGGTGTACAACGTACCCACAAGACACAATCCCACGACACGTTACCGTGCGCCGGTGCACCACCACGGTGCCCCGGAAAGGAATTGTGACAGACCCTTCACACAACCCCTCTAATCAATCGTACCACACCAAGGTTTCGCCCCCATTCCCATCGGGCAATGGGCAGCCCCCTCTAGTGCCGCGGTGAATCCGGAAGCTGATCAACCCTTAAAACCGGGCCGACCCAACTCCATCCCGCTCACCCTCTCGGGATACGTTAACTAGAGACGGCTACGCTACGAGGCCCACCATTACCCATGCGGCTTGTGGTATGCACGGCATTTCTTCCGGGGTTTCCCGAGAACCGGTCCTTAATCGTCATGAGCACGCTAACCAAAGTCCAACCATGTGCTCACGACCCACCTTTCTCATAATTCAATATTATTAAAACCAAAGTCATATCTTAATATCGTCGGAAGATCCACTTTAGAAATAAACTTGATTAGTGTGACTCCTTAAGTGAGCTAGTTGCGCTAAGCATGACTAAGCAACCTTAAACTATCATCTAGTCACATTGGATCCCAAGTTATCAATGGTATAAGGTAAACAATCCTATGGTTGAGTACAATAGGTATAAAACATCCCATGAAATGACATTCTAAAACATATGCGTATTTGAATGAAATAGAGGTATTTACATAAAATAGGTACAATATGGTCAATGTAAGGTATGACTTGCCTTGCTCGAGACCGAGGAACCTCGGCGACTACTTCAAGAGAACGGGCTCGCCGGAAAACTCGGGATCTACACGCAAACAAAGCACTCAACAAACACCCTAAAAAGTCTACTGAAACAGCACTGAAAAGTATTTTTAATGGATTCTTGACATTTTTCTGGATTTAATGAAATTTGAATGGACTAAAACGGAGCTCGGATTCAAAAGATATGAATTTTAGAAGTTTAATTGCGATTTTTAAACTAAACAGAAAAGATTAAATTATTTATTGCGCAATTAAGCCCCCGGGGTGACGCAAGCATGGCGCAAGCGGTAGGGCCGACGTCGCGGCGCAAGCGGGCCGACGCAAGCGACGCGGCGCGGTCCACGGTGGACCGGGTCCACGGCGGTGGCGGGAGAGCGGGCACGTGGCGCGCATCGGGGAGGGTGGCGGCGATCGGACGGCGGCGGCCTTGCGCGCGAGGGACGGTCCGGATCCACCCGATCCGAAGGATCGAACGGCGCGGATCGCGGCTAGGGTTAGGGTTTGGACGGCGACCGAGGGCGGACACGCGGCAACCATCCGGCGTGCGGCGACCGGATCGAACGGCGACGGATCGATCGCGATCGGACGGTGCGGATCCGCCCGATCCGAAGGATCGGACGGTGCAGGGGGAGCGGCGCTAGGGTTAGGGTTCGGGCGGCGGCTCGAGCTCGCCCGCCGGCCATGGCCGCGCGGCGGCCGGCCGGACTCCGGCGGCACCGGCGACGGCGGCGAAGGGTGCTGCGGGCGCGGGGAAACACGGGGAAGGGCGGAACGATGCGCGCGGGAGCGGTTCGGGAGGAGGCCCGAAAAACCGAAAAGGAGAAGGGCGGCGGTGCACTCACCGGCGACGGAGACGACGACGATGGCGACGGCGGGTTTTGGGGGCTAGCGCACGGGAACCAAAGGGAAAACGCGCGGCGGCGAAAGGGGAGTTTTATAGGGGTACAACGGGGCCGAAACAAACACGGAAACGGCGCGGATTCCTCGCCGTTGTCCACGGATTCGGAGAGAGAGGGGAAACAATCGGCGACGGATTTCGCGTGGATAGAGTTTCCAACGGGCGCGGGGTCTGCGGGGATGGAAACGGCGCCGCGAGATTGAGCCCGGCACGGGGTCGACGTGGCTCGGATTCAAACGGAAAGGAGCGGAAAGGCGGCGCGCATGGCGGACGGCGGCCGGACCGACCGGGCGCGGGGACGGGAAGCCTGACAGGCGGGGCCCACCCGTCAGCGACTCGCGGGCGAGGGACGCCCCGCGGACTTGCGTGCGGCGGCGGCGTTGCGGGCCTCGGCCCACGACCGGGGCGCGCGCGCGGGGAGGGGACCGGGCCGACGGCCCACGGAAAGAGCGGGAGTACTGTGCAGCCCGTACGGAAAAGAAAAAGAAAAAGGGAAAAAAGGATTTTTGGGGCTTAATTAATTCCTGATTTCTTATTTAATTGTTTAAAAAAACTTAGGGTGCTCTAAAAATTCCAGTAAAAATCCTGTTAGCGTATTTTGACATGAAGAATTCAAGAAAAATCCTACCATGTCATTTCCATTTATTAATTGCATTTTAAAATTATAGGTTGACTCCGAGTTAATTTCGAAATTCCGATTATTTCGGGTAAATTATTTTAAATGCATTAGGGAAAAACCCGGGATGTGACAACGTTGCACGCCGTTCATCGGCGTGGAGGAATCGGCGGTCGAGCGCATCGGAGCGAGGTGCGAGAACACAGCTTGGACGACTTGGATCGGCTACGGCATCTGCGAATCGGGCGATTGGCGAATCGGCTGTCCCGGGTATCGACCGTCGGCTCGCGGGAATCGGCTACACTGTTCGGATCGGATAGCCCCGATTGGTCACTTCCGCGCACACTCCAATCGGTAATGATCTATCGGCCCTTACTTGCAAGTGTTCCTAGTTTGCGCGGTTAAAAGTTTTTGTTTTCGGCTAGCGTAGCCTCCGCGTAACCCTTCAGTTAGGACTTTCTCGGTTAGGTCTGATATTCTGATCAAGTTGATGTTTCTTTAAACATAATGTCACTTTAGATAGATTTGTTATATCCATCGCATTAGACAGATCTATCGGCTCATTGAGTATTAGATTATCATATATAATCTCGTGCTGCATCGGTTAGGTCCAACCTACTAGATTGTTGTTGATAATCTAAGTTTCGTTAAGCCGATAGGTTCATGCTAATGTTTCAACGGAGGGTTAGCCGGTCTTATCTGATGTGTTAAATTTTACTTTGATGGTTTTACTATCTTGGTTAAATTTAACACATTACCACTTTAATCGGCGTCATATCGGCTTGTCTAAATCTATCAGGCAATCAACAACCTTATGCTGCATCGGTTAGGTCTGACCTATGAGGTTGCGGTTGCAAGTTAGATTTATTCCAGTCAGTGGGCATCAATCATTGTTTCATCAGGATTTCAGTCGACGAGTTATCTGGACGTTGCATCGGCTTACAAGGATTATATACGAAGTTGGTTTTAGACGATGACAACAGAGTGTTCATCGGATCTCCAGCCGATGTGTATTTTAACCTTCAGATCAATGTTTGTTTTATCATGAGATTGGTTGATGCTATATTACATTACTATATCATCATGTTATCGTCAGCCGATCGCATTTATGTAGATGTTTGCTAAGGACACAGCTGATGGATTGAAACCCTAACTGCATCGACTAACATCAGCATCGGCTGGAATCGCTCCATCGGCTTATCGGCCGATCGGTTGTTTTGGTTATTGGCTTATCGGCCGATATGCTTTATGCTGCTTTGTATATCTTGTTAGTGGAAGGATCAAACTGACTGGCACGCCTACGCTTCATTGATTTTAGGACCTGCACTGGAGTTAAGCAGATCTCCAGGCCAGCGTGTGATTTGGCGTCAACACATCTTTTGGCATGATAGCGGTGGTAGGGATTTGGCGTCAACACATTTTTTGGCATGCCCGGTGGGACAAAAGATTGTTTTATACGGCTTGTGGAACCCACAATCGTGACAAGATGTCTGACAAAGAAGTCAAAGCCGAGGAAGAACAATCTCTCAAGCCGATGGACGAAGACAAGGAACAATCTACCTAGCCGATGGACGACAAGACACTTCAAGAGATAGTTGATAAAACTGTTCATCATGCTATGTTCAATCAATCTGGAGTTTTGATAAGTACATTACGTGGTTTGATCGAGGAGATAGTTCCCAGGATAATTGATGAGCAATTTCGACAGCATTGGCAATAACTAAATTGGCTCAGGGGGCAAGTTGATCAATATCAGTATGAAGAGCCACATCAGCAATATCGGCTAGAGCAAACTCAAAGGTATCTCCCCAAAGAGGATTGGACCGATATAATTGCAAAGGTAATGGAGGAGCAGTTTGGAATTAATCGCAAAGCTCAAATTTTTGTGTATCGGTTGCCATATCCTGAGTAGTTTGATAGGGTTCCAGTGCCAAGCCGGTACAAGGTTCCAGATTTCTCTATGTTTTTAGGGCAGGATGGTGTCTCTACAATGGAACATATTTGTCGATTCTTAGCTCAATGTGGGGAGGCATCGGCTGAAGAAGCTCTGAAGTTAGACTTTTACCATTGTCTTTGACTGGATCGGCATCCGCATGGTTTTCATCATTGCCATGAAACTTTGTTAGAGGTTGGGCCAATCTTGAAAAGCAATTTCACCTGTACTTCTTTGCTAGGGTTGATGAGTTCAAGTTTGCAGATTTGCTATCAATTAAACAACAAGAAGGGGAATCAGCTAAGGAATATATTCAAAGGTTTCGTAATGTTCGCAGCCAATGTTATAATTTGGATTTAAGTGATGACCAGTTGGCACAGCTTGCATTCCAAGGGTTATCAATGCCTATCAGAGTTAAATTTTTCTTCCATGAGTTTGATAGCCTAACTCATCTAATACATAAGGTATCGGCCTACGGGAGTCGATGTCAAGAAGAAGAGAAGAGAATCAGTTTTGGGGCGATCAAGGAAAAGATAATTTTGAAGCATGACTTCTCATACTCCAAAACTGGGGGGCATGTGTTAACGGCAAAATTTGGTAAGCGCTCAGTATCCTCATCGGCTGGTGTTCATATCGGCTCAAAGCTAGTATCGGCTTGGATTTCTGAAAGCAGCCGATGAGGGTTTTTTATTGTCAACATCTTCAGTAGTTAGATTCTCGTTACATTCGGTATGGAAAGATCTTATCCAGAAGAGACCGAATTCGGGAAGGATGCGACTTGTATCTAATAATTAGGAAGAGTTTGCTAGCTTTCTATTTTATCTTTAGGAAAGTGTGTTAGTATCCAATAAGGATTCAGTTTGTTTCCTTTTATCTTTAGAAAAGTTTAAATGGTAATCTATTAGCATCTTTGTCACTTACGAGTATAGATATGTTAACCCGAGGTTCATGTAATCGATCTTCTACGATCAATACAATTCAAAGCATCGCCACCTACTACCCTTTTCACTTTGTTTATCATTCGGCGAGACATGGCACCAGACGCGGGGCTGCATCGGTTAGGTTCAATCTCCGTGAAGGGGTATGTCCAAGTGTTGCCTATCTGGTATATCATCTCTATCTTTAGTTTCATTACCGTTTATAGTCACATCGGCCTAGTTAGGACTTTGTCGGTTAGGTCCGATATTCTGATCAAGTCTATGTTTCTTTAAACATAATGTCACTTTAGATAGATTTGTTATATCCATCACATTAGACAGATCTATCGGCTCATTGAGTATTAGATTATCATATATAATCTCGTGCTGCATCGGTTAGGTCCGACCTAATAGATTGTTGTTGATAATCTAAGTTTCGTTAAGCCGATAGGCTCATGCTAATGTTTCATTGGAGGGTTAGCCGGTCTTATCTGATGTGTTAAATTTTCCTTTGATGGTTTTACTATCTTGGTTAAATTTAACACACTACCACTTTGATCGGCGTCATATCGGCTTGTCTAAATCTATCAGGCAATCAACAACCTTATGCTATATCGGTTAGGTCTGACCTATGAGGTTGCGGTTGCAAGTTAGATTTATTCCAGTCAGTGGGCATCAATCATTGTTTCATCGAGGTTTCAGTCGATGAGTTATCTGGACGTTGGATCGGCTTACAAGGATTATATACGAAGTTGGTTTTAGACGATGACAACAGAGTGTTCATCGGATCTCCAGCCGATGTGTATTTTAACCTTCAGATCAACGTTTGTTTTATCATGAGATTGGTTGATGCTATATTACATTACTATATCATCACGTTATCGTCAGCCGATCATCTTTATATAGATGTTTTCTCAGGACACAACTGATGGACTGAAACCCTAATTGCATCGGCTGACATCGGCATCGGCTGGAACCGCTCCATTGGCTTATCGACCGATCGGCTTTTTTGGTTATTGGCTTATCGGCCAATATGCTTTATGCTGCTTTGTATATCTTGTCAGTGGTAGGATCAAACTGACTGGCACACCTGCGCTTCATTGATTTTAGGACCTGCACTGGAGTTAAGAAGATCTCCCAGGCCAGCGTGTGATTTGGCGTCAACACATCTTTGGGCACGATAGCGGCGGTACGGATTTTGCATCAACACATAGCCTTTGTATATTTCAGTTTCAAAGTCCGTATTGTTGAGTTTGTGTACTGGTCGAGGTCTTATTGCTGGTTAGATCGTGTTAGAGTCCAGTTCGTGTGTTCTCCAGTTTTATTTCCTTCTAACCCTAGCCGCCGTGACCACTCTTGCGCGCATTGTTCCCGCTTCATCCTCTAATTCGAAGTCAAATTTTAAAATTGTCATAACTTTTCAATATGGACTCCGATTCAGACATTCCATATAACCAAATTGATCAAAAAAATTTCGCATCCGTTCCTCTCCCGCTTTTCCCAAAAACAGGCCGCGAGTTTGCCTTCTTGAGCCCGGAAGCTTTTTCTCAATTTTGAGCACATCTTATGAATTTCCACAGCCACGTCTTTCACTTCGTTTAAACTCAAATTCTCTGTGGTTACCTCTCGTATGCTCCTAAGTCAGAAAAAATATAAAAAATAAAAAGGAAAAGTCAAATTTTTCAAAAAAAAAGAACAACAGCCCAAAAAAAGAAAAAAATAGAGGGGTAAAAGAGTAACAATATCTAGAGGAGCACATAGAGAAGGCCTAATTGAGCTGTGTTAGAGTATGTTGTCTTGATCCCTATTACAGTTGCTCTTGCTACCCTTCATACTTGTTTCTCCATACTTGTTGACACTCACACACCTGCTACTTGAGACACGATAGGCCAGCAACGACCAAGTAATTGGGACTATAATTCAGCATTACTATCTGCTACTGACTTGTGTGCCACATATACATATTTTTTCCCTCTTTTTGAGCCTTCCAAGCTCCACATATTCTTCAGATCAGTACAGAAAAGATCATGCAATCGAGGTGTCACTTCTTCACAACCAACCTAGCCGCCGCCGGTTGCCATCCTTTGCTCGCGCTGGTAAGAATCTTGTAAGAGCTTCGTAAGAAACTTCTAGTTGCTGTTAATAGAGAGGCGCCACCGCAACCACATAGGCTTTTTGGTAGGGACAACTTTCACTGTTTGTTCCTATTTTGGTGTTTGCAATGGCAGGAAGTGATCAGACTGGAGAAAACACCGCGAAGGATTTTGGCGACTGTGTTAGCCAAGTTCAACTGCAAACCGCTGTAGAGAGTGCCAAAAAAGGGATGAATGATGCCCATAAGGAGTGTCGTCACTGATGCACTCATTGACCTCAACATTGGAAACAACTTGGAGAGGCTGAACAAACGGATTTCCTCGCTAACCGACAAGGTTATCGAGCTGGAAACCTTTGTATCAGTGCCCAACGATGATGACAACGGCAACAACGATGACCGTCAAGCATGACTATTATGACATCTTCATTGTAACATGATAGGTATGGGAGGTAACCAGCACCGTCACCATGCTCCTGATGATCCTTATGCTAAGATCAAGTTTACAATACCATCTTTTTTGGGTCATTATGGTGCTGTGGGATATCTTGATTGGGAGATGACGGTCGAGCAAAAGTTTAGTGTCCACCTTGTGCGTGAGCAACATAGAGTTCCACAAGCTTCTAGTGAGTTTATGGACTTTGCCATCATTTGGTGGAATGGGATAACTGCACATGATACTTTACCTGATACATGGGAAGAACTTAAGGTAGCTATGCATGATCGGTTTGTTCCCCCTTCTTATCATTCTTACTTACGTAAGAAACTGATGCACTTAGAACAAGGAGATAAATCTATACAGGATTACTATGGTGAGCTCCAAAAGGGTTTGATGCATTATAGTATTGTGGAGGGAAACGAGGATTCCATTGTTCACTTTTATTCACATTTGAGGTGTGAAATTAAGGACATTGTTGATTATAAGAAATTTCATACCGTCAACCAGTTGTTCCAATTTGCTATGCTTGCAGAGAAAGAATTGCAGGGACGTGAACAACAGAATAGGAATCGTGCCTCCTACACGCCACGTGCATCGGCGCTTTCTTCGGGGCTGCCCAAGCTCCGCCTTTCCGAGCGTCCTCACCAGTAGGCAAATGCCCTTCTGCTTCCACTAGTGGTGTTTCTACAACACCAAAACCACCTCCTGTATGGCCTTCAGATTCAGGTAAAAATTCCTTGTAGGTTCCCGCCAAGAGTGCCTCATCCGTCACTTCGATGGGTCGCACTTCTGGCATTCGGTGTCACCGCTGCCAAGGTCTTGGACATGTGCAGAAAGATTGCCCAGGTAAGCGGGCATATGTCGTGCCAGAAGATGGAGGATAGATCAGTACCTCCGATGTCGAGGATGTCGACGATGATTGTGATGGTGATGCCACCGATGATGACGGTGATGGCCATGTCCTTGGAGGCGACGACACTTCAGGTTACCTGAACATCATTGTTCAGCGAGCGCTCAACACGCAAATTCAGCAACCTGAGAAGCTCCAATGCCACAATTTATTTCAGATTTTCTTCGTCATCAAGAATCGACGAGCTTGAGTTATCGTTGATGGAGGAAGCTGCAACAATTTGGTGAGTTCAGAATTGGTAAAAAAGCTTGAATTAACTACACGGCCCCATCCACATCCTTACCATATTCAATGGCTCAATGACTCTAGAAAAGCTAAGGTAACACAAACATGCAGAGTTCCTTTTTCCATTGGTGCTTATGTTGATTTTGTTTATTGTGATATGGTACAAATGCATGTTTGTTCACTATTATTGGGTCATCCTTGGGAACATGATAATGATGCTATGCACCACGATAGAATTAATAAATACACTTTTATGCATAGAGGCAAGAAAATTACCTTGTTACCTACGACCCCTGCTAAGATTGTACAAGCTGATAGGGATAGAGCCATTAGTTGGAATGATGCTAAATCTGAAAATCAGCAAGTTGCAAATTCTGTTTTTCCACCTAAAAAGGATAAGTCTATACCTACTTCTAAGACAGAGGGCATTAAATTGAAGGATGGTTTTATGCTTACAACAAAATGTGGTCTTGCTGAAATTTCGGATGCTGATACTTGCTATGCTTTGATATGCAAATGAGTTTTGTTTTCGCTTGATATTGTTAGCTCGTTGCCTCCTGCCGCCACTAACCATTTAGAGGAGTATAATGACATTTTTCCAGGTGAGATACCCCCAGGGCTGCCACCTATGAGAGCGATAGAGCATCAAATTGACTTGATTCTAGGAGCAACCTTGCCAAACCATGCAGCTTATCAAACCAACCCCGAGGAGACTAAGCAAATCCAACGACAGGTCCAAGAACTTTTGGACCGTGGGTATGTATGTGAGTGCCTTAGTCCTTCTGCTGGTCCTTTTCTTTTGGTTCCAAGAAAAGATGGATCTTGGCGAATGTGTGTTGATTGTAGAGCCATTAATAATATTACTATGCGTTATCGTCATCCTATTCCTTGGCTAGATGATATGCTTGATGAGTTATGTGGTTCAATAATTTTCACAAAGATTGACTTACGTAGTGGCTACCACCAAATTAGAACGAAACTTGGAGATGAATAGAAAACAGCTTTCAAAACTAAATTCGGGTTGTATGAGTGGTTAGTAATGCCTTTTGGTTTAACTAATGCACCTAGTACTTTCATGCGCTTAATGAACGAGGTTTTAAGAGCTTTTATTGGTAGATTTGTGGTGGTTTATTTTGATGATATATTGATTTATAGCAAGTCTTTGGATGAACATAAGGATCATTTACGTGTTGTTTTTAATGCCTTACGAGTGCACGTTTCTTTGCTAATCTTGAGAAGTGCATCTTTTGCATGGATCGAGTCTCTTTTCTTGGCTTTTTTGTTACTCCATAGGGAATTGAGGTGGATGAGATGAAAATTGAAGCCATTAAGAGCTACCCAGTGCCCAAAACCATCACACGGGTAAGGAGTTTTCTTTGTCTTGCAGGTTTCTATCACCGTTTTGTCAGATTTCAGCACTATTCCTGCTCCATTACATGAATAGATGAAGAAAGGTGTGGTGTTTTGTTGGGGCTAGGAACATGAGGAGTCTTTCAGTATTTTGAAAGACAAGCTTATGCACGCGCCATTGCTACAACTTTTAAATTTTGGTAAGACTTTTGAGCTAGAATGTGAAGCTAGTGGGGTGGGCATTGGTGGTGTTTTGATGCAAGATGGAAACCCGTTGCTTACTTTAGTGAAAAATTGCATGGCCCTGTTATTAGTTATTCTACATATGACAAGGAATTGTATGCTCTTGTACGTTCTTGAGAGACGTGGCATCATTATTTGTGGCCTAAAAAATTTGTTATTCATTCTGATCATGAATCACTTAAGTATCTTCGCTCTCAAAATAATATGAATAGTAGACATGTAAGTGGGTTGAATTTATTGAATCCTTTCCCTACATTATCAAGCACAAGAAAGGGAAGGATAATGTGATTGCTGATGCTTTGTATAGACGATATACTTTGCTGTCTCAACTTGATTGTCGGATTTTTGGATTAGAATCAATCAAAGAACAATATGTGCTCAATCCTGATTTTAAAGATGTGTTACTGAATTGTAGAAAGGGGTAGACATGGAACAAATTTGTGATTAATGGTGGCTTCTTGTTTAGAACTAACCGTCTATGCTTTCCAACTGGTTATGTTCGTCTTTTGTTGTTACAGAAAGCACATGGAGGAAGCACAAGAAGACAAAGGATGTTTTGGCATTTCTTTTGGCCAAGGATGAGGAGAGATGTTGAGCGGTTCGTGGCTCGTTGCACCACATGCCAAAGAGTAAGTCTCGCTTAAATCCACATGGTTTATACATGCCACTTCCTCTTCCTTCTATTCCTTGGGCAGATATATCTATGAATTTTGTTTTGGGATTGGCTAGGACTTAGAGGGGGAGGGATAGCATTTTTGTTGTGGTGGATCATTTTTCTTACATTGCGCACTTTATACCATGTCATAAATGTGGTGATGCTATTCATATTGCTGACCTCTTCTTCAAAGAGATTGTTCCTTTGCATGGTATGCCATCTACTATTGTTTTAGATCGTGATGCTAAATTTTTGAGTCACTTTTGGTGCACTCTATGGAATAAGTTGGGTACCAAGCTATTATTTTCTACAACATGTCACCCACAAACTGATGGACAAATAGAGGAAGTGAATCGCATGTTGGGCACCATGTTGAGAGCTATTATGAAGAAAAAATTAAAGGAGTGAGAAGAATGTTAGCCTCATGTAGAGTTTGCATACAATTGGACAACACATTGTACCACCAAGGTATTGTTGGTAGTAAAGGTAGAAAAAAGTTAAGTTTGAACTAGATGATTTAGTTTGGTTATACTTGAGAAAGGATAGATTTCCAGAGCTGCGTAAGTCTAAATTAATGCCAAGAGCGGCTGGTCCTTATAAGATAATTTAGGAAATAAATGATAATGCATGCAAACTTGAGTTGCCACCCGAGTTCGGTGTTAGTTCCACTTTTAATATTTCAGATTTCAAGCATTACTTGGGAGAAGATAACTTTGAGTCAAGGGCAACTCCAATTCAAGAGGGGGAGGATGATGAGGACATCACTTCATCGGATACACACAACATTGCTCCAATGAACATGCAAAGTCCAATCACTAAAGCTCGTGTACGACAGTTGAATTTAGAGGTGAGCTTGTTCCTAAGCACTTCTTTATATGATCTTGAGTATCGATTGCTACCTAATGATTATATTATGTTTAGGAATTGTGGAGAGGATCATGAAGAGTTTGGAGGAGTTGTTGGAGGTAAAGGAGACCAGCCGGGACGTCCAACACCAGCCGAAGGGCCGGTCCAACATGAATTTCGTCGAGTCTGTCTCAGACTGCATGACTAGTCTGCCTTAAACTGGTTGCCCAGGACGCGTTCGGACTTTGTTTTTGATGATACATATATGGATGTAAAGATAATTTCGTAAGAAAGCCAATGGAATTGGTAGCACATCAAAATTCCTACAGAATCAAGAGGAATCATCAAAATAAGTCAGCATCCAGAATCTGTTTCGGTGTTGCATCACCGTATTGGGCCCAATGGGCCATGTATCGTCTTGATCCTGTTAGGGGGGCATGACCAGGGTATGCGATGACCCTAAGTCCTATATAATCATGTGTCGCCGCCATCTTTAGGTTTTGGGTTTTTGCTTAGTTCAATCTGTCAAGAACAGTTTCACCGTTCATCGGTTTGTGAGACCCCAACTTTGTGAGATTAATCATCCATCTGCAATTTGGTTGTTTTCTATCTTGTTCTTGCTTGTGTTGTTTGTTGCGTAGGCAAGGTTTAGCCTTCTTGGCGAGGTCAACCGGATATGTGACTCGGTTGATAACCAGAGGAGTTGTGGTGCTAAGATTGCGGGTTGGATCTTTCGATCCGGCGGATCGGTGTTTCATATTACGCCACGGCAATATTTCTTGTCACGCCCGAAATTCACACCGAATTTGCAGCTAATTTGTGCATTACATCCTCGTCCAGGCATCAGCCGAGGTACACAAATCGACGTTATTGATAATACAGAATACTCGTCTTAGAAACAATATAAAAGAGTTACACAAATGCAGGAAAGGAAAATAAAACCGACTTAAGCTAAACTTGACGCGAGCGAGCGGAACACCAACTCCACGGCTAAACCTTGACGAGAACAAGCCTACACCTCCTCGAGACCTCGCTCTCAACCCCGGCACCGAAGGGGAAAAAGAAGCAAGACCGAGTACAACCACCGTACTCAACAAGTCACACCGGAAAAGGGGACATGATGCAAGATAAATAACAAGGAAAGGTTAAGGGGCTCGATTTGCATAAACAAGATTTGCAGATATATAATAATAATATTTGGAGACAGTAAAAAAAGAGTAATATTTAAGCGTATTAAATAAACGCTGTCCAATGCTCAAACCACGTTGCAACAGGCCCATCCATCCACCTGCACTAGTCAAGCTTCCACATTTCATTCGAATAAATAAATGAGACTAATCCAGGTGAATCTGGTTGATCGCCCGTAACCGTGGGCACGGCTATTCGAATAGTTTTTGCTCGATCGAGGTGTACAATCGTACCCACAAGACACAATCCCACAACACGTTACGTGCGCCGGTGCACCACCACGGTGCCCCGGAAAGGAATTGTGACAGGACCCTTCACATAACCCCTCTAATCAATCGTACCACACCAAGGTTTCGCCCCCATTCCCATCGGGCAATGGGCAGCCCCTCTAGTGCCGCGGTGAATCCGGAAGCTGATCAACCCTTAAAACCGGGGCCGACCCAACTCCATCACGCTCACCCTCTCTGGGATACGTTAACTAGAGACAGCTACGCTACGGGCCCAGCCATTACCCATGCTGGCTTGTGGTATGCACGGCATTTCTTCCGGGGTTTCCGAGAACCGGTCCTTAATCGTCATGAGCACGCTAACCAAAGTCCAACCATGTGCTCACGACCCACCTTTCTTATAATTCAATATTATTAAAACCAAAGTCATATCTTAATATCGTCGGAAGGTCCACTTTAGAAATAAACTTGATTAGTGTGATTCCCTTAAGTGGGCTAGTTGCGCTAAGCATAACTAAGCAACCTTAAACTATCATCTAGTCACATTGGACCCCAAGTTATCAATGGTATAAGGTAAACAATCCTATAGTTGAGTACAATAGGTAAAAACATCCCATGAAATGACATTCTAAAACATATGCGTATTTGAACGAAAAGAGGTATTTACATGAAATAGGTACAATATGGTCAATGTAAGGTATGACTTGCCTTGCTCGGAGACGAGGAACCTCGGCGACTACTTGAAGAGAACGGGCTCGCGGAAAACTCGGGATCTACACGGCAAACAAAGCACTCAACAAACACCCTAAAAAGTCTACTGAAACAGCACGAAAAGTATTTTTAATGGATTCTTGACATTTTTCTGGATTTAATGAAATTTGAATGGACTAAAACGAAGCTCGGATTCAAAAGATATGAATTTTAGAAGTTTAATTGCGATTTTTAAACTAAACGAAAAGATTAAATTATTTATTGCGCAATTAAGTCCCCGGTGACGTCATCCACGCGCGGCTCGGGGCGACGTCGGCATGACGTCGGCGGGCGGCGTCGCCCTAGGGCGACGTCGGCGCACGGCCGGCATACGCGGAGGCGGGCGCGGCGGCGGATTGCCGCCACGTGGCGCGATCCGAGCGGCCGGGCGACGCGATCGGACGGTGCGGATCCGTCGTGATCGGACGTGCGGATCCGTCCGATTCGAAAGATCGGACGGCACGAGGGAGCGGCGCTAGGGTTAGGGTTAGGGTTTCACGGGTGGTGGCGGCGGCGGGACGGCCCGCAGCGGCGGCGGGACGCGCGATGACCGCGGCGGCGGCGGGGCGGCGCGACGACCGCGGCGGCGGCGCGCCGCGCGAAAAGGAAAAGGACACGAAAGAAAACAAACGAAACCGGGAACGGCGGCGAGCTCACCGACGGTGAAACGACGGAGACGGCGGCGATCCGGGGCTAGAACCGACGGCCAACAAAGGGAAACGCGGCGGAGCTCGAGGGGTTTTAAAGGGGAGAGAAGAGATCGAATCGGGCACGGATACGGCGGGGATAAGGTCACCGGCGTTTCGGACTTGAGAGAGAGGAGAGATATCCGGCGGTCGTTTCGGGCGACGACGGCCGTTTCGGCGTGCGGGAAAGCGGGCACGGGTGCGACGGCGCGGGCGGAGCCGCGTGGGCCCACGCGGCGCGAGCGCGCGAAACGCGCGAAAGAGGCGAGGCGGCGCGGCTATGGCGGCGGCGCGGTTGGCCGGCCGGCGTGAGGAGGCGGCTCCGACAGTGGGGCCCACTCGGTGGCCCGCGGTGCAAGGGAGGGCCGCAGACTTCGCGCGGCGCGGCCGGCACCGTGGGCCTCGGCCCACGACCGAGGGAGGAGCGGCGCGCGCGCGGGACGGGCGACGGCCCGTTACGGGGCGACGAGCGGGAAAACCGTACGGCCGGTACGGAAAAGGAAAAAAAGAAAAAGAAAAAGAAAAGGGATTTAGGGACTTAATTAAATTCTGTTTTCTTATTTAATTGATTAAAAATACTTAGAGTGCTCTAAAATTCCAAAAAATCCGTTAGCGTATTTTGACATGAAGAATTCAAGAAAAATCCTACCATGTCATTTCCATTTATTAATTGCATTTTAAAATTATAGGTTGACTCAGTTAATTTCGAAATTCCGATTATTTCGGGTAAATTATTTTAAATGAATTAGGGAAAACCCGGGATGTGACATTTACCCTCTACCTGACGGAGATCGGGAACCCCGTACACATCAGCTTTCCAACAAGTACTCATAGACCCTAGAAACTGTTGGTGATATGCTCTAGAGGCAACATGAAGATGTTGGATATCATGGTCAATGTTTATGTATCAATTAATAAAGTGTTATTCGGTTCTATAAAATAGACAACTTATACTGATCAATAAGTATGTGACTTATTTATGAGACTCTTTATGTATGAACCTATTTCTAAATGATCCATTATCATATATCATATCTATGGAACAAATATGATTATAAGATCAGCATGTTTATTGATTGATGATCATGTCTCATAGATCATGGTATGGACAACGTGAACATGTGTTAGACAACACATTGTTGGATAGACCCACCTTCAGACACTACAGGGAATTAATGTGCCATTAGTTGGTCTCGAGTAGTGTTGGTGCAAAGTCCTTAGACCTGAGATCATCATGGATTCCAACAAGTGTAGTAGCTTACTTAGGGACTACCAAATGCTATTCCGTAACTGGGTAGTTATAAAAGTAGTCTTCGGGTTTGCTATGAAACATGTAGTGGGTTATGAATGAGCAATATGAATTTGCCCTCCTATGGGAGAGATATCTCTGGGCCCCTAGATGTAATGGATTATGGAACTGCATGGCCATGCCGAGTTCATTGAGGACTCAATCAACAAATAGATAATCCAATACGAGATCGAGTAAATCATTAAGCTATTGATAAGATGATACAAGTCTTGCCTATACCTTAATTAATATCGTGAGGCAAAGGGATTTGTGCACATGTTACAGGTTCAGCCAATATGATCTTCTTGTATGCTTTGGTGTCAATACATTCTGCTAGGGGCCGCTGTTGACGGTCGGCCGAGAAGCGTTCTTGGGTCAGAACCAAGTATGCATGAACCTACAGGGTCTCACAGTTAACGGGATGGAATAGGTATTCGAGTTTGACTCGGGTATGGCTCAGTCGGATAGGGATTCGATCGAATATAGAGTCCCGACTGGCCTTTAGGCCCAGTCGGCTAACTCTATATAAGGAGGGAAAGGAGTGGAGATCAAGATGCGCAACATCTAAGCCAGATCAACTTCTTCACGAAAACCATAGTCCACGTCCGAGCCAAAACCCTAGCCGTGCATTGCGTGCTAGCACACGAGTGTTCGCGTTCCTCCCTGGATGTGTGGATATCAGTAGAGACATCACTACGTTGTGGTGTAATTCGGTGAATCAGAATGGATTCGAGGGATCGGATCGTGGTCGGCGACATGATCGGGGAGCTGATAAGGAGATCGGAGCGAGGTCGGGCGAAGTGCTGTTGAGGTTAGCAAGGTCGGGTGAGGCGCTGTCCAAGGTCGGCAAAGCATTGTTCGAGGTCGGCAAGACTTCCCGACGTGCGTACGTTGGGTCGGCTAATCCAACGTAGTTTTTTTGCTGCACTGCACATCGCTTGGTAACAATATATAGACCCTTACTTGAAAGAATTCCTGGATTGCGCGGTAGAAAATTTTGTTTTACGTTATCGTAGCCTCCGCGTTTTCCTTCGGAAACTTCTTGATCAGCGGCTAGATCCTTTCGTGTTAATACTGTCAATGGCTTGAATCCGAATCCAAACCATGCATTTTTTCTCCTTACCTTTTATGGATCAAAAGTGATGTTAATGTTTACGGGAAGACTTGGATAAGTGATAACCTCTGAGCTTCGATACTACTTGACAAATTTTGGATTCTGGTACCACTCAATACATTGACAGCTCTTGATTAACTAATCTTTCGGTGAGTTAAGATAACTAAGATTTGGGAGAGAATTTATCGACCCATCTATAGCCATATGAGACATTGTTGTATTGCGCCTTAGTGATTGATAGACCTCCCCTATGAATTTGTCAACCTTATTTCTATGAACAAATCAAAGAAACAAACAAGAATTAGATAAACACAATCTAAAAAGTAGGAATTAAAACTCACACTCAATAAAGAAAAAAGTAAATTTCATAAAACCCCACCTATTTTGGTCTAAATTACACAATACCACAACAATTTTGGTAAGTCATATATATCCTCAGGTATTATGATTCTATAGTTTTACAAAATGACACTATTGATTGTTTTGACCTTTATTTAATTCTGCAATCACATCTCAAATTTATGAGAATTTTATCCATCATATAATGTTGCATCCACTTTTATAAATTTTGATATAAGAGTATGTTAGTATGGTTAATGGTATGGTTTTCTGAAATTTTAGGATCTTAATCCCGGGGTTATGTGCCAGATGCCAGAATCATTGTGGTTTTGTGCAACTTAAACCACAAGTTTTATAAAATTCACTCATAAGGAAAAAAAGAAATGTTGGTGTCAGACAATTGAAAAGGAAGTTGAACTGGGCCTTGGGTATTCTGAACGGCTATTGGCCTCATGGGCTGCTCACCGTTCGAATGCTTCTGAAAGGCCGTGACGTGCGGAGTAGCCGAGCAGGACAAAGGTGCTCAGGCTATCATGCATGTACCACCGCGGCAGTAGCCCACATATGGTAGGGCGCACCGCAGGGGGGCCATGACACCGTATGGACAAAAACAAAACAAACTAATGAACATACGATACATCATAGTACTACGAATATAGATAAGGAATTCATAATAGTAGGATGTGTTATATCCTATATTAGTTTTGTTTTTTATGAGATAGAGGAAGAGGTCATGTACATAACTTCTGGATTGATATTTTTTAGAAAAATCTTCAAATGTCAATTGACAGATGATTTATGTTGAATATTTTAGTTGACTAGAAAAAATGCCCGTGCGTTGCAATAGGTGAAGGCTATTTTAATTGTATTACTATTACATATATTTTTTAAAAAAGTATATGGGATTTTTTATTTTTATAGTATTGATATCTAATTTAGAACCCTTGTTAAGATGATGGCTATATCATGTATGTTACTTTCTTATAGCGTAGTAAGACTTCTCAAGGAATTAGGAGTCCGACTCTCCTTCTTATACCATGCGAGTTATTTAAAAAGGATTTCTTATATGACTCCTTATGTATTTTCAAAAGCGCACGAACATACAAACCAACTCAAATATAAATGACATACCAATGTATCGGCAGAAACATCTCCAATTCAATTTTTATAATAATAGAGATAAACTGAAGCAATAGTCCAAAAATGCTTAGATACAAAGACAGAAATTATAAATTTTAATTTGAAAGTCCTGAAAAATTGTTGAAGGAATCTTCTGTTTCTCTTTACTCATTGTGATGTGAAACCCATAAGGGTTTATTCTCGATCTTTCGATGAGAGGTGAGGGATAACTTAATTGGTGAATAGAGGCGATATTCATGGCCCAACAACAAGACAATGTGCCTTAACAACCGATACACTGTCTCCAACGGTCACCGTGAGCTTGCGGTGCATGATAACCTGGCCACGAGGACACTCGTCCTACAAGTATTCAAAGAATAAGTAAAACAAACACTGAAATTGCATATTACTATGAAGGTTTCACTCTGAATTCACAATATGGCGGGCTCACGAAGGCAAACAGACGGGCAGTTAAGCCAACACACGCGTTACAAGCAAGTAGAAAGTCGCTAACTCTAATCAACAAAACCCAATTGTTCTTGGCAGTGGCCAAAGGGTATAAATATGTGGAAGCATGACCATAGGGATGCTGGGGTCGTGCTCCAATCCTAGGATGCGTCCAAAGCATACTTGACATGATACATGGCCCAATGGGCCAAAACTAAGATGTCGCAACACCGTGGACAGAAAAGGTATCTGCACTAAATCGAAGATTGTGGCTAACTCGGAATAGATATGGATGCGAGGCTAGATCCGTTTGAAAGTAGACTTGATAAGATTTCAATGAAATACTTGCACGCTCCAAACAGAGTCCACATGAAGTCGCTGCTTCCATCACAATTTGGCTCTATCCTGCCGTCCAAAATCAGCCCGCGCGAATCCGTTTCCTTTTGGGTCCGTCCATCATTCTGTTAACGACCAAATTTGGTAAGCAAATCCCCATATTTGAAGCAAAGATTGAGGCGGAATTGGAGGAATGCGCGATCTGCGAAAATAGAGATTGTATCGGCTGAGTCTGAATCAGCTACAGAGCCAGTCAGAACAGATATAGCCGATAGCCGATTCCGATTGAAGACCGAAGGAAAGGCAAATCCCGAAAGGAAAGCTTAAAGATAAATTATTGGATTTGGTTTCCAAAGTGTGTTAAAGATATTGCCATCTACGGATACGGTCCTATAACACCAATTGTATCTTCAAGATAGGATATTTTGTATTGTTTCCTTTATAGATAATGTCTGTTTGTTTAGAGATTCAATCTGTAATAGGAATCGTGTCCGCTACGGACTAATTGTATATTCGGGTATAAATATGACCCAAGACCTTGTAAAATAATAATAACACACATCAATACAACTTTGGCGCATCGCCAACCTTTTTGTTTTATGTTCTCTTGACGAGTTCTTGCTTTGCTCTCGGGCTGCATCGATTTCGATCTCCAAGGAAGGTAATTTCTTGTTACAAGTGGCTTGTATTGTCGGGGTTAGTGCTTCCATCATCACGATACTCTAACTCTGATGTTATAAACTGCTTAATTTATCATATGCGGCATATAATCTATATCAGCGTCTAGATCTATCTCGTGATCGGCTAATATCTCTTTGAAGATAGCAGCCGACAGAGCTAGATCCAGAGGTTGATTTAGGTTATATGGCGTATCTACCATCCCGTACCTCTTTTTGTACTTAATGCTGCATCAACTTGATCTATTAAGTCTCTCTTAGAGCTATACAGATTCATTCAGTTCAATGTTTACTATTAGAGATAGTGGTGGAGTTTCAGTCGGTCTTACCTATTCTAAT
This sequence comes from Oryza australiensis, assembly GCA_019925245.2. Taxonomy (NCBI): domain Eukaryota; kingdom Viridiplantae; phylum Streptophyta; class Magnoliopsida; order Poales; family Poaceae; genus Oryza; species Oryza australiensis. The sequence continues at coordinate 102,175 of JAIFGZ020000357.1, read as the reverse complement.
CATTTTTATGTATTATTTCTGATAGATGTATTAGAACCACCTTTTATATTGAGATCTTAATATACTTAAATGTATTAGGCTCGGTATTCAATCTGTTAGGTTACACTAACAGCCGATTGATCTTAGTTTAGTGCATTTAATCTAGATTAATATCTTTTATAAAACATATCAGAGTACTAGCCGATTTACATTAGATCTATGACATCGGCTAGGTTATGAATATATATAATTGTGGACCTAACGTACTTTTAGATCTAAGTGATTTATACTGTCTCGGTATGCTATTGATCTATCCCAATCACTTAATCTAAATGTGCTTTGGGATAGCAATTGTATATTTATTAATATCCATAGCCGATCGAGTAAGATCAAACCCTAACCAAATGCCTATTTCTTTGTTTCTTGTTGGTTGCAGGATCAAACCAACTGGCATGCCCGTTCAATCACCAAAGGTGACCAATTTTGGACATGCACTAGAGTTGAGCAGATCATCCAGGCCAGTGCGTGTAAAAAAATCACACCAACACACTTTTGGCACGTCCAGTGGGACACCAACATCTGGATCTAGCACAATGGTAAACGTCTCATCGGCTAATCTCGACCAAGACAACGTCATTTCGGTGGCTACGGACAAGTTGTCGGTTGAATACCAGGCCGACTACCAGCAGATGGTGGAACGGCTGCAAGCACATTACATGCAATCCTTCGCCCAGACCAGGTATCAAAGTATTCTGGGTCAAAGTATTCGCCCAGACAAGTTTGCAATCCCCGAATACTTTGATGCCTCCTCCAGCGAGGACAAAAAAGGGAAGAAGAAGATGGAGGACATGAAGCAGGAACAAGACGACTTGGGGCTGCACACACTGCAAGACCGAATCGACTCGGCTGTCCACCACACTCTTGTCAACCAATCGGGCATACTGGTCAACACTTTGAACAATATGATAAGCACCGTGGTTGATTCAAAGATAGCCGAGCAGCTGCCGAGGGGGCTGACTTATTTCCAAGACGGCCAGTTCCCACCTTACAGGACGCTGTCAACCCACGGATTGCCAGTCCCTCCACTTGGGCAGCCGACTCCTCCAAGGGGAGCCTCGATCCAGCCAAATGCACAGTCATCGGCTGCACGGCCGCATCCCAAGGTTCTGGTTTGGCAACAGTCTCAACACGAGGGCCTCGACGTCCCAGTGACAACTCAGGAGCAGGCGGAAGACATGTTCAATACCAATCGGCGATCTGTCATACATAACATGCCGATTGGTAACTATCTGTCGGACCCGCCTCATAACTGCGGCAGCAATCGGCCTCTCCCGAGCAAACACTACCATTTGCCTCTCGGCCGCCTCCTGCCATGAACCAATTTCAGCATCAATTCCCAGGAGGCAACTACGAGCATCACTATCGGCCTCAGACACCACCAATCCAATATCGGCAAGGACCCATCCACCACGAGCAATACGAGCCGATACCACCATTGCAAGAAAACAGGATGTGGGCCGATTTAATCATAGACGTTATGCGTGATCAGTTCGGCCTCAAGCCGAAGGACTCTGGCAATATGTACCGGTACCCATACCCAGAATATTTCGAGAGGGTGCCCCTGCCAAACCAGTACAAAGTGCCGTATTTTTCAAAGTTCTCTGGGCAAGACAACGTATCAACTTACAAACATGTCAGCCGATTCTTGGCTCAATGCGGAGAAGCATCGGCTACTGACGCCTCAGAGTACGCTTATTCCCACTGTCTCTCTCAGGATCGGCCTTTACATGGTTTTCATCCCTCCCTTACAACTCGGTCCAGAGCTGGGCCGATCTCGAGAAGCAGTTTCACAGCTATTTCTACTCCGGCACGCACGAGATGAAGTTTTCGGACCTCACCAGTATCAGGCAAAAGCACGAGGAGTCAGTGCAAGACTACATCCAACGATTCAGGGACATGAGGAATCATTGTTACAACCTGGTACTATCAAGCTCCCAATTAGCCGATTTAGGCTTTCATGGCCTTTTGGCCCCCATCTGTGAGAGGTTTTTGGCTCAAGATTTTGAGAGCTTGGCCCATCTACTCAAAAGGTGACGGCTCATGAGCGGCGCTTTCAAGAATCAAAGAAGGCCTTTAAGAAAGGCACCCACGTCGCCTACGCAACGGACTCAGACTCAAGTGACAGCGATGTGGAAGTGGCAGCAGCCGAATGGACCAGGAATAAGAAGGCTATAACTTGCCAATGGCTGAAGAAGTCAGCTAAGGAGGAAAATATGATTTTGATATAACCAAAGCCGACAGGATCTTCTATCTACTACTGAGGGAGAAACAGAGATAGCTTCCGGCCAACCACGTCATTCCATCGGCCGAGGAGCTCAAAAAGAAAAAGTATTGCAAGTGGCACAATGCCACCTCCCACAGCACCAACAATTGTAAGGTCATCCGCCAGCAGATTCAGTCGGCCATCGAGGCAGGGAAAATCAAGTTCGAAGAATCGGCTAAGCCGATGAAGGTCGATGGCAATCCCTTCCCTGTCAACACAGTCCAAGCCCGCCCTGGGCGAGCTGATTGACAGAGCAAAATGGCGTACAGCTTAGCAAAAGACCAACAAACAACCATGGCTGACTCAGACCAACAAGAGCCGACTGCAGTGGGAGCTGAGCCAATCAACATGGTATACACCGGCGACCGATCGGCCTATCGTCGGCCCAGACAGGCGGACGGCCGACTACGATTCCAGCGGAGAATTCAGGAAGAAGAAGAAGCCCGGCATGGCAAACCATACCAAAGGACACCCGATCTGCTGGGTGTGGCATACTACCGCCGCCACGACGGCTGTGATCCACATTGGCGCTACGAGTTCTTCAGGTTCTACTGGGAGCAAGGGATGAGATTGCCCACTCTCGAAAACTGCTCGGCCTACAGCGAGTACAGGGAGGACGAATACATGGACCCACCAATGCAAAGCTCTAGCCGATTCGTCCCTGAGCCGTTCAACTCAACCAGCGGAAGCTTTTTGTCCACGATCGGCTCGGCCCAATCCACAAGGACTTGTTTCAAGAAGAGGACGAAGAGGACGACGAAGAGGAGGCTGAAGAAGAACAATCGGCTAACCCCCAATGGTGCCCTTCGGACCTGTTCACTAAGACACAGAAAAGGAGAATTCAAAGGCTAAAAAGCGAAGGACAGGAGGAAGAAGTCCAACATATGATTCAGCATCAACAACGTCGGCAGGGTAGGAAGCAGTGGCATGTCAAGAAACAGGCAGCCCCAGCCAACGAGAGCCCTGTCGATAAGGCCAGGAGGGCCGTAAAAGGAAAAGGAGTAGCCTCTGCATCGGTCAATATGGTGTTCATATTGCCAGCCAAATTTAAAGCTATCAAGGCCGTTGCAGACACCGTTGAAGAAACCTTGGCCAAGCAAGTGCTGTCCCCAGAGCAGGCCATCTTTGAAAAACCCGAGGGGACAGAAAATCAGCACTTGAAGCCCTTGTATGTCAAAGGATTCGTCAACGGGAAGCCCCGATGTCAAAATTGCTAGTTGATGGAGGAGCTGTCGTCAACCTCATACCATACACAACCTTCAGGAAGCTACGAAAGGGAGCCGATGACTTGATCAAGAACAATATGGTGCTCAAGGACTTCGGCGGCAACCCATCGGAGGCCAAAGGAGTATTGAATGTCGAGCTGACCGTCGGTAGCAAAACCATGCCCACAATGTTTTTTGTCATCGACGGGAAGGGGTCGTACAGCCTACTGCTCGGAAGGGATTGGATCCACGCCAACTGTTGCATCCCTTCCATAATGCATCAAATCTTAATCCAATGGCAAGGCGATAAGATAGAAATCGTGCCAGTCGACAGGTCAGTCAACGTCGCTAACGCCGACCTAACTTTATGGGAAGTCGACAACATTGATTGCCTGTCTGGCAAAGTTTGGCAGGCCGATTTTCTGAAGGTGTCCGATTCTGACATGCAGCCAATTGGAGATGAAGAGCCTCAATTATTACTTTGAGGGCGCCGTGGAGGGCTCGAGCGTCTACAACAAGGAAACCGTGGACGACATCGACGGTAAACTGGGGCAAGGTTCTATGTTGGCCGATGATTTGGAAGAAGTAGATATAGGTCTAGGAGATAGGCCTAGGCTGACATACATTAGCAAAAATTTGTCCTCTCATTTTAGGACCAAGCTTATTGATTTATTGAAGGAATATAAAGATTCCTTTGCTTGGGAGTATTTTGAGATGCCTGGTCTTAGCCAATCCATTGTTGAACATCGACTCCCTATTAAGCCTGGATATCGGTAGTACAAACAGCCTCCGAGGAGGTTTAAAGCCGATATGTATGATGCGATTAAAGCCGAAATCACTCGGCTATATGATGTTGGTTTTATACGGCCCTGTCGATATGCAGAGTGGGTTTCAAACATAGTTCCAGTAGTGAAGAAAAATGGAAAACTTAGGGTATGCATCAACTTCAGAGATTTGAACAAGGCCTCCCCTAAAGATGAGTACCCTATGCCCATAGTCGATTTGCTGGTAGATGCCGCCTCTGGCCACAAAATCATAAGTTTTATGGATGGTAATGCTGGTTATAACCAGATCTTCATGGTCGAGGAGGACATTCATAAGACAGCTTTCAGGTGCCCAGGAGCAATCGGCTTATATGAGTGGGTCGTCATGACTTTTGGCCTGAAGAACGCTGAAGCTACGTATCAGAGGGGGCCATGAATTACATCTTTCACGATTTGATCGGCTTCCTAGTGGAAATCTATATTGATGATGTCCTTGTCAAATCCAAGGAAGTGGAAGACCACATAGCCGATTTAAGAAAGGTATTGGAGAGGACAAGGAAATATGGCCTCAAGATGAACCCTACGAAGTGCGCATTTGGCGTATCGGTTGGCCAGTTTTGGGGGTTTCTTGTTCATGAGAGGGGAATTGAGGTCACCCAGAGAAGCATCAACGCTATCAATACTATTCAACCTCTGAAGAACAAGAAGGAACTGCAGTCTTTGATCAGAAAAATCAACTTCATGAGGCGCCTTATAGCCAATCTATCAGAGAAGATGGAGCCATTCACACCTCTGCTTCGGCTGAAAGCCGATCAAGCATTTACATGGGGGGCAGAGCAGCAGAAAGCTTTGGACAGCATCAAAGATTATCTAAGTTCCCCTCCAGCATTGATTCCTCCACAAAAGGGAGTGTCCTTCAGATTCTACTTGTCAGCCGACAAGAAGTCTATCGGCTCAGTTCTGATTTAGGAGATCGAAGGGAAAGAGAACACAATTTTCTATCTTAGTCGAAGGCTTCTGGATGCGGAGACAAGGTACTCTCCGCTGGAGAAATTATGTTTGTGCCTATATTTTTCATGCACAAAGGTAAGCCATTACCTGTTATCCAATGGGTGCACCATAGTATGCAAAGCCGATGTAGTAAAATATATGCTGTCGGCTCTAGTTCTGAAGGGGTGAGTTGGGAAATGGATATTTGCTTTGACAGACTTTGATTTAAGGTATCAAGCACCCAAGGCAGTAAAAGGGCAAGCCGTAGCCGATTTTATAGTAGAGCACAGAGATAATTCAATCGGCTCGGTGGACATCATGCCTTGGACTCTGACTTTCGATGGCTCGGTTTGCATAAACGGATGTGGTATCGGCTTAGTGATAATCTCTCCCAGGGGAAAGCTTCGAGTTTGCTTTTTCCATTACGCCTCATGCAACAAATAATCAAGCTGAATATGAAGCCGTTCTCAAAGGATTACAACTGCTCAAGGAGGTTGAGGACGACACCATCGAGATAATGGGCGATTCACTGTTGGTCATCATTCAATTATCAGGAGAGTATGAATGCAAAAATGATGCGCTGATGATCTACTATCAAAAATGCCAAGATTTGATGGACAGCTTTTGGCTAGTTACCTTAAAGCACGTCCCCAGAGAGCAGAATTCAGAAACAAATGATTTGGCTCAGGGGCATTGGGCTACAAGCCAATGACAAAAGATGTCAAAGTAGAGATTGCAACCATCTCAGCCGATGACTGGAGGTTTGATGTCTACAATTATCTATAGAACCCTTCTTAGTCGGCTTCAAGGAAATTGCGCTACAAGGCTTTACGACATGTCTTGCTCGATGAAGATTTATATTATCGAATGATTGATGGCGTGCTGCTTAAGTGCTTGAGTGCTGATCAAGCAAAGGTTGCCATAGGAGAGGTCCACGAGGGGATCTGTGGCACTCATCAATCGGCTCATAAGATGAAGTGGTTACTTCGGAGAGCAGGATACTTTTGAAGCCATCCAGAGAGCACCAGCAACGGCTATGAATCCCATCATCAAGCCTTGGACATTCAAAGGTTGGGGAACCGATATGATCGGCCAGATAAATCCACGCTCGAGCAAAGGACACAAGTTTATATTGGTGGCAACCGATTATTTTACCAAGTGGGTGGAAACAATTCCCTTAAAAAAGATCAACTCCGGAGATGCGATCGAATTTGTTAAGGAGCATATTATATACAGGTTTGGCATCCCTCAGACTATCACTACAGATCAGGGATCTATCTTTGTCTCCGACGAGTTTGTCCAATTTGCTGACAGCATGGGGATCAAGTTGTTGAATTCTTCACCATATTATACTCAGGCTAACGGACAGGCCGAAGCTACAAATAAAAGTTTGATCAAGTTGATAAAGAGGAAGATCGCTGAGTACCCAAAGCAATGGCATAGCCGATTGGCCGAATCACTATGGGCTTATCGGATGGCTTGCCACGGATCGATCCAGGTGCCTCCATACAAATTGATCTACGAACACGAAGCAGTCTTGCCATGGAAAAACATCATCGGCTCAAGAAGGATTCAACTGCAGGATGAGTTGACATCCGATGATTATTATAATCTGATGGTAGATGAGTCCGAGGACTTAGTTTTGTCAAGGATGCGTGCTTTGGAAGAGGTGACCAGAGATAAAGAACGAGTGGCTCATCACTACAACAAGAAGGTTGTGCCTAAGTCTTTTGAAGAAGGCGAGCTTGTTTGGAAATTGATATTGTCGATCGGCTCAAGAGAGAGCAAATTCGGCAAGTGGTCACCTAATTGGGAAGGGCCTTTCAAGATCCATAAATGCGTCTCCAAGGGAGCCTATATGCTAGAAGGATTAGATGGAGAGGTGTTTGGAAGGGCTCTTAATGGCAAGTACTTGAAGAAATATTACCCAAGTGTTTGGATCAATTCATGATTCGGCTGTATCCTTGCCGATCCATGCTAGCCGATGTGTGATACACATCGCCTTTAGGACATCTTTACTCTAAGTTTCCCCCCTAAGTTTTTTCAATCGGCTGAATCTAGTCGACAGGTGATGCAAAGTTTTGTCTTATAATTTTATCAATGCTGAGGACGACATTGAGAAAATTAGGGGGGCATATATTATACAAAGCTAGAGAACAGAGTCAGACAGCTTTAAAATTTTTGGGGGATTCAGACAACTTTAAAATTTTTGGGGACTTTGAATTTTTTCAAGCAGTTCAGGACGTGGAAACAAATGAATCGGCGTAAGGCATACGATTAATGCAGCAAGCCGATTACAAAAGTTATATGTACAGAGTCAGGATACAAGTCAAGACATCAATAGTTCTGAAGGCTAAGTCCTATTACATTCTCAGAAATTGCTCTATGGCCGACGTCGCCTCTTCTTTGATGGCTTTGATTTCTTCGACTATTGCCATGTCTTGTTCTTCGGTACCCGTGATCGTTCTAGCCGATTTGTGGAGGTCTCCCAGGTACTTAATGGTGGAAGTCACTTTAACCTTCTGTTCCTCGGTTGCCTTGGGGAGATCGGCTAGCACTTGCTTTTCTGCCGCAAGCTTGGCCCTGCACTGTTCGAGTTTCGCCAGCAAGCCAGCCTCTTCTTCTTTGAGTTGGCCGATCCTAGTCTCTGTAGCCGATGGCCCAGCCACCAGTTCATCCAACTTTGCCTTCTCGGCCACTGTGTTCTCCATGGTGGCATTGATCGAGGCTTCTAGGTCAGCTTGGGCTCACGGATCGACCATTCTTTGTACAGCCCTTTCCAGTTTGAACCGGTGCTGGTCGATGAAGACGGCTCGGGAGGTCTTTTCGGCCAACTCGTTGGGGAGCTGACCCTGAATGTCATTAAAGCGCGCTCAGGCTGGCTCGCACTCCATGACCAGTTGATCTACATCGATGCTGAGCCAACGATGGATGTCTTGAAGCTTCTCCATGAGGTCGTCGGCTATGGCAGTCTGGTCTTGGCTAGTGGCTTCTTCTTCCTCACTGACGAAGTCTTTGATGTCAAATGGAAGCAAATTGGCTAGAGTTTGCAGAAAGAGTTTCACAATTAAAACAAAGCATGACAGCCGATCCTAGACTTTTGAGAAAGAAGAGAAGCGAACTTACTCGTACAGCAGGAGCTGGCACAGCTGCTTCTTCAGTGTGATGGCTGCCTGTAGCCGACAGAGTTCGCTCGATCGGTACACGGGGGCAGTTGACGGAGACCGAGGGGGCTGCAAAAAACATAAGTGTTAGTACAAGTCGGCCAATGCAAGCATAAGTAAAAAATGAGTTCAGAAATTACTAGTGAAGCTGGACGAGGAGGTCGGCTGGCTAATCTCTTGAACTACAAAGAGGATTTGGTCAGGGTTAGAATGATTATAATTTAAAGGCCAAACTGGAGAAAACAAGATGCTTACCGATCGCTTCGGAGCAGGAGGGCTTGGTAGAATTGGATCATCGGCCGGTGGGTTGACGGAGTTATGGTTGGAGCAGCTCGATTCGACCGCTTCTTTCACAGCTTCTGAGATATCTTCATCCATGAATTCTTTGTGAAGGGCTTCGTCGATGCTGGGGTCAAGTGAAGGCAGACTATCGTCTGGTGCGATCGGCTTTGGTTTCCTTTGCTTCTTCACGGGGCGGCCGACATTCCCGCAGCCGATGGGGCAGCCCTTTTCTTCCTTGACACAGCTTGGCGGGTTTGGCCATGCATTAAAGTCTTCAGTTTCGACGCGTCCCAGCCGATGGCTGACGGAGCATATCCGCATTCGTTCGAAAGAACGCCCAAGCGATATTCAATGGCGATGCCAGAGTTACTCACCGTGGGGGGATCCGACTCTATCACCTGCAAAAGGAAAAATGTCTGGAGTGTTAGCACAAGGCGACAATGGATCGATCGAAACAAAAAGATGCTTAAGGACAGGAATGCTTACAGAAGGGATTTCATCTGGCAAGAGGGTGGTGAGGTACATGGAGGCGCGTTGATGGAAGATGTGTTGTTTGATTTCCACCCACCACCTGTCATAAGCCGCGCTCCTCTTGTGGGCCAACTGTAAGACCCCGATGCTGCCGAGGGGTGGGCCCTCTATTTCCATTAGTTTATTCATCATTAGACTGGAGTCGACTACCCCTCGGGTCTCTATCTTGTCGGCATATTTGCAGCCGATCGGCAGCTGTCTGAACCCCAACTATCTTCCAGCCGACATTGGGTAGTAAAATTCATAAGTCTTTGTTATGTTGCGGCCTTGATGTACCCCAGTCGGCAAGATGCATGGAGTGAGTCCCGTGGTGAAGATTTCTTTGCACTTGGGATATTTGTCTGAGTTGATCTCATCCAAGTTTAAATCAATCGGCAACTCGAATTCCATTCGGTCTTCATAGAATAACCAAGTCCGATTGTTTTTGGCCAGGCTGTCATAGAAGGAGATGAACCACTCCGCCAGCAGCTCACTGAATTGCCTTGATCCAGTATGAGTAGCTGTGGCTTCCCCGAAGGACAGACATCTTGTTGTAGCCACTTCATTTCCATCATCATCTTCGATCGGCTCCAGGAGGAGGAAACGCGCGTCGGCTAGTCTCGGCCGACTAGATACTTTTTGCGTTAACAACACGAGCCAGAGTTGCAGAAACCACCAAGGGCCACCAGTGCTAATAGTGGCATCGGCTGCGATCTTGGACACGGCTTGACTCAACATCTGATAAAGATAGCTGAGGAGGAATTTGCCTAAGGGGAGTTTTTTCTTGTCGACCAAGGCTTTGGGTAGTACTTGCCAGTTGGCTGTGGGACCACAACTTGATCCGCAGAATATGAACTTCTCTAGCCACATCATCAAGAAGGCAGCGTGTTCTCTGGCGTTAATCGGCCCAATCCCCATGTTCATGGCCATATATCCGTTCCAACCCCCAATTGCTTTGGTCTTAAAGGAAAATTGGCCCTTGCTGTCTAGTTGGTTGGGGTTAGCCGATGACATGATGTCAAGTCTGATTAGCATGAAGACATCGGCTAAAGTTGGAGTCATTGGGCCTTGTTGAAAAAGAAAGGCATTACTTGTGTTGTTCCAAAAATATGTGGCAGCCGACATTAGTGTTTCGTCCTTGGACATGCCGGCTATGGATAGAGTGAGGCATTGGGCTATTCCAATTTCTACCCAGTGACTTTGTTTGCTGGCCTGCATCCTTTTGTACCATGACGGCCATGATTTGTCAGTTGATGGCCAAGATTTAGAAGTGTTGTTCCAGACGCCGAGGTTTGGGTTCCTCATTAAATAGGGCACTCTGTTGGTCTTGGCTATGATGAATTCAGTGGGATCCTTATTGCCGATAGGCCCTAAGTAGTATCAATCATCGCTAACTAGGCTTGGAATTGCTACTTGATGTGCGAGATGCTACGATCGGAAAAAGAGATGGATTTTAGATTCAGGAAAACCTAAAATTCAGACCTATGACTAAAAGGCGGGAAAAGAAAAGGTTTGGCCGATTGGGCGTACCTCAGGGAACTCGACAGGTGGAGAGCCTGGTTGAGCGACGGGGGTCGTCGTTGCTGCAGTTGAGGTCGCCGGAGAGGTGGGATCGCCGCGGCAGAGTCAAGGAAGCCGAAGAGGTCGCCGAAGAGGTCGTCGTTTGCTAGTTTGTGGATTGTGTTGACGACGTGTGTTGTTCGGCGTGGAGAGGCTTTATTTAAAGGGTTTTCATAACGGCCGAAACAGATTTGACGTAGGGTTGTGCTGGAAAGAGGATTGGATAAAATCCGCAACATTATCAATGCCGCGGACTTACGGGTCATGTGTTAACGACCAAATTTGGTAAGCAAATCCCCAGGTTTGAAGCAAAGATTGAGGCGGAATTGGGGGAATGCGCGATCTGCGAAAACAGAGATTGTATCGGCTGAGTCCGAATCGGCTACGGAGCCAGTCGGCTGAGTCCGAGTTGGAACAGATATAGCCGATAGCCGATTCCGATTGAAGACCGAAGGAAAGGCTAATCCCGAAAGGAAAGCTTAAAGATAAATTATTGGATTCGGTTTCCAAAGTGCATTAAAGATATTGCCATCTACGGATAAGGTCCTATAACGCCAATTGTATCTTCAAGATAGGATATTTTGTATTGTTTCCTTTATAGATAATGTCTGTTTGTTTAGAGATTCAATCTGTAACAGGAATCGTGTCCGCTACGGACTAATTGTATATTCGGGTATAAATATGACCCAAGACCTTGTAAAATAACAATAACACACATCAATACAACTTCGGCGCATCGCCAACCTTTTTGTTTTATGTTTTCTTGACGAGTTCTTGCTTTGCTCTCGGGCTGCATCGATTTCGTTCTCCAAGGAAGGTATTTTCTTGTTACAAGTGGCTTGTATCGTCGGGGTTAGTGCTTCCATCATCACGATACTCTAATTCTGATGTTATAAATTGTTTAATTTATCATATGCGGCATATAATCTATATCAATGTCTAGATCTATCTCGTGATCGGCTAATATCTCTTTGAAGATAGCAGCCGACAGAGCTAGATCCAGAGGTTGATTTAGGTTATATGGCGTATCTACCATCTCGAGGAGTTCTCATTAGCCTAAATAGATCTCGTACCTCTTTTTGTACTTAATGCTGCATCAACTTGATCTATTAAGTCGCTCATAGAGCTATATAGATTTATTCGGTTCAATGTTTACTATTAGAGATATTGCCGGAGTTTCACCGATCTTACCTGTTCTAATCATTTTTATATATTATTTCGATAGATGTATTAGAATCACCTTTTATATTGAGATCTTAATCTACTTAAATGTATTACGCTCGGTATTCAATCTATTAGGTTACACTAACAGCCGATTGATCTTAGTTGAGCACATTTAATCTAGATTAATATCTTTTTATAAAATATATCGGAGTACTAGCCGATTACATTAGATCTGCGACATCGGCTAGGTTATGAATATATATAAGTGCTTTGGGATAGCAATTATATATTTATTAATATCCATACCCGATCGAGTAAGAGCTAGCCCTAACCAAATGCCTATTTCGTTGTTTCTTGTTTGTTGTAGGATCAAACCAACTGGCACGCCCGTTCAATCACCAAAGGCGACCAATTTTGGACCTGCACTGGAGTTAAGCAGATCTCCCAGGCTAGTGTGTATACAAAATCACATCAACACGTTCCTAACCAAAAGAGAGCGCAAACGTTTCCATGGTCTAAATAAGATGGACAAGAAGATAAGAAGGAACTCACCTAACAACGAACTCACCTGACAGATAATTTGGCATGCCCAAGCGCGAGTAATTGGACTGGAAATCTGTTGTTGTTGTAGAGGCATGAATGTATCAATCACATTGAAGTCCTCATTATTCTCACCTTCTTGCATTTGAGTCATCCTCGACTCAATCTCATCCTTCTTGCCCAAATAGGGCTTTAAATCTACAATGTTAAATGCGCGACTAACCCCAAAATCTACACGAAGATCAAGCTTATATGCATTCTCATTAATTTTCTCTAACATTTTAAAAGGTAATCAGCTCTAAGCATCAATTTGGGCTTTCTCAATCAGGAAACCTTTCTTTTCGCATATGCAACCAAACCAAATCTCCTAGTTCGAAATTCCATTGCCTTCTACCTTGGTCACGAGTGAGCTTATAGTTAGCATTCATGCGCTCAATATTTTCTTTAGTTATTTCATGTAGTTTTAACGTCAATTCAGCATGTTGTTTAGCATCAAAAGTTAGTTTTTCAGAAGATGGCAAAGGCATTAAATCAATAGGAGCACGAGGCAACAATCTATAAACAATCTCAAAAGGACACATCTTTGTAGCAGAATGCAGCGAACGATCATGAGCAAATTCAATATGAGACAAGCATTCTTCCCACATCTTAATATTTTTCCTTAAAGCAGTCCATAATATAGTAGACAAGGTTCTATTCACAACCTCAGTTTGACATTCAGTTTGGGGATGACAAGTAGTAGAAAACAAAAGCTTAGTCCCCAATTTAGCCCACAAAGTTCTCCAAAAATGGCTAAGAAATTTAGTGTCAAGATCAGAAACAATTGTGTTGAGCACACCATGCAAGCAGACAATTTTTCGAAAGAACCAATCAGCCATATGAGTAGCATCATCAGTTTTATGACATGGTATGAAATGTGTCATTTCAGAAAATCTATCCACAACCAAAAAAATGCTAGCACGCCCCCTCTTGGTCCTAGGCAATCCTAACACAAAATAAATTAAAATATCTTCCCAAGGAACACTAGGAACAGGTAGAAACATATACAAACCATGTCGATTTAAGCCTGACTTATCTTTTTGACATGTAGTACAGTGAGCAACAAATCTCTCCAAGTCTCTTCTCATCTTTGGCCAAAAGAAATGACTAGCAAGTATGTCCTCCAACTTCTTGGCTCAAAATGCCCTATCAACCCACCTCCATCCAACTTTCTGCAACAACAACAAGTGAACGGAGCTAGCTAGAATGCACAACTTGTTAGCTCTAAAAACAAACTCAGCATTGACGACGAATTTGTTCCATGTCTTTCCATCAACACATCTTTAAAATCATCATAATGAATATATTGGTCTTTAATTGTTTCTAAGCTAAAGATTTTGTAATCAAGTTGGGTTAACAAAGTATATATCCTCGAAAACGTATCAACAATGATATTATCTGTTTCTTTCTTGTGTTTCATGACATAAGGAAAAGATTCAATAAATTCAACCCATTTAGCATGTCTATGGTTCAGTTTTCCTTGATTACCAATGTACTTCAAAGATTAATGATCAGAATGTATGACAAATTCCTTGGGCCAAAAATAATGTTGCTATGTTTCTAAAGTTCTCATAAGAGCATACAATTCTTTATCATAGTAGAATAATTCAGAACAAACCCACTCAATTTATCACTAAAATATGCAATATGTTTTCCCTCTTGTAGCAAAACACCGCCCAATCCAATCTCACTAGCATAACATTCAAGTTTATAAGCCTTATTAAAATCTGGAAGTTGGAGAAGAGATGCATGTGTCAACTTCTTTCGACATGTTAAAGGCGTGCTCTTGAGTTGTGCCCCCAAGTGAAAAGCACTACCTTCTTCGTAAGCTCATTCAATAGCACAGCAATGCTATTGAAATCCTTCACAAAGCGATGGTAAAATCCAGCAAGGCCTACAAAACTTCACACTTGTGTGATAGTCTTTGGGACGGGCCATCCTTGTATAGCTTCCACCATGGCTTCATCAACCTCAATTCCCTACGAACTGAATACATAGCCAAGAAAATAAACTCGATCTGTGCAAAAGTGGCACTTCTCAAGATTACCAATTAAACGTGCATCACGAAGAGGATTAAAAAACAACACATAAATGATCAAGATGTTCATCCATAGACTTTCTATAAATCAATATATCATCAAAGTATACAACAAGAAATTTTCCAACGAAAACACACAAAACCTCGTTCATTAATCCCATGAAAGTACTAGGTGCATTAGTTAACCCAACAGGCATAACTAACCACTTATGTAAACCAAACTTAGTTCTAAAAGCACTTTTTCATTCATCTCCCAATTTCATGCAAATTTGATGGTATCCACTATGCAAATCAACTTTTCACCACTCAATTCATCAAGCATATCATCCAAACATGGGATGGGGTGATGATATCAAATGGTGATATTTTTAATTGGTCTCCAATCAACACACATACACCATAATCCATCTTTCTTTGGCATGAGAATAACCGACACAGCACAAGGACTAAGAGACTCACATACATAAACTTTGTCAAGTAGTTCTTACACATGGAACTGAATCTCCTTAGTTTCTTCCGGGTTAATCCTGTATGGTGTATGGTTGGGCAATGAGCACCTGGAATAAGGTCAATTTGGTGCTCAATCCCTCGAAGTGGTGGCAGCCCCGGTGGTAACGAAGTTGGAAAGACATTAGAGTACTCCTGCAAAACGTTAGCAACAGCAGGAGGCAAAGAATGCTACATAAATCAAACAATCTTTGCATACCAAAGTATACACAACCAAAGGTGAAGCAATCAATTAATTAATATCAGATTTGGTAGCAAGTAAGCATTTTTCTTTCAAGCTTATCTCACTTTTCTTATCATCAACAGACTGGGCATTTTTATTGTTCTTACTTTTAGATTTTGCAGCTTTAGAAACATCAACACGCACAATATCTTCAGGAGACATGGGATGCAACACAATTTTCTTATCTTGGTATAGAAAAGAATACTGATTTGATCAACCCTGATACATAGAATCCCTATCAAATTGCCATGGTCTATCTAGAAGAATATTGCAAGCTTTCATAGACACAACATCATACTCAACAACATCATGGTATGCTCCAATATCAAAATTGATTCGCACCAGCCTAGTTACCTTTTCCTTACCACTGTTGTTGAGCCATTGAATGTGATATGGATGTGGGTGCCATTTGGTGGTGTGCGCAAGCTTCTCCACCATCTCGTTGCTAGCCAAGTTGTTGCAGCTACCTCCATCAATGATCATGTGGCAAGAACTCTCTTTGATGACACACTTTCTTTGAAACAACGTGTGTCGCTGATTTTGCTCTGCCTTCTCCATTTATGTGCTAAGCACACACTGCACAATGAGGCTATCATAACACTTTGCATCATCAGCACCAATATGCTCTTCTGGCCGCTCTTCATTATCTGCATGCTCAGCTACAAGCAAAGCAAGTCTATCTTCATCGAAATCACTAGCATATGAATACTCACCATCATCTTTTGTTAGTGATATGCCCTAGAGGCAACATGGAGATGTTGGATATCACGTCAATGTTTATGTATAAATGAATAAAGTGTTATTCAGTTCCATGAAATAGACATCTTGTATTGATCAATAAGTACGAGACTTATTTATGAGACTCTTTATGTACGAATCTATTTCTAAACGATCCCTGATCATATGTCATATTGTTGGAACAAATATGATTCTAAGATCGGCATGTTTATTGATTGATGATCATGTCTCATAGATCATGGGTATAGATATACCAAATCAATAAACATGGACATATGTGTTAGAGAACACATTGTTGGATAGACCCACCATGAGACACTACAGGAATCAATGTGCCATTAGTTGGTCTCAGGTAGTGTTGGTACAAAGTCCTTAGACCTGAGATCACCATGGATTCCAACATGTGTAGTAGCCTACTTTGGGACTACCAAACGCTATTCCGTAACTGGGTAGTTATAAAGGTAGTTTTCGGGTTCGCTATGAAACATGGAGTGGGATGTGAGTGATCAAGATGGAATTTGCCCCTCCTTTGGAGAGATATCTCTGGGCCCCTCGAGGTAATGGATTATGGAAATGCATGGCCATGCTAAGTTGATTGAGGAGTCAATCAACAGACAGATAATCCAATACGGTTCGAGTGAATGGTTAAGCTATTGAAGGGATGGCACATATCTTGCCTATAGCTTAACTGGTATCGTGAGGCAAAGGGATTTGTGTACACATTACAGGTTCAGAGCCGATATTATTCTTGTATACTATGGTGTCAATATGTGCTGCTAGGCGCCGCTGTTGACGGGTCGGTTGAGTTGGACTCGAGCCGACGATCGGCTAAGTTAGACTATAGCCAAAACCGAGTATACCTGAACCTACGGGGTCGCACGCTTAAGGGGATAGAATAGATATTCGAGTTGGACTTGGATACGGCTCGATCGGATAGGGATCCGATCGGATAGAGTCCTATGGGCTTACGATGTGTGGGCGGCCAACTCTATGAGATACGGATGAGATCCGATTCAAAACAGAGTCCTGATCGGCCACTAGTCCCAGTCGGCCAACTCTATATAAAGGGGCGAGGGGTGGAGAGTTTCGGTATCGTGTTGAACCGAATCCGCAACAAAAGTCGCCGAGATCAATCTCCACGGAAACCCTCCCACCTTCGAGCCAAACCCTAGCCTTGCATCGCGTGCTAGCACACGGGTGTTCGGCGTTCTATTCCCGGACGTGTGGATACCGGTAGAGGCGCTGCTACGTTGCGGCGCTGTTGATCGGCTACGAATCGGCTGCAATCGGAGCGAGGCGACTGCGGCAGATCGGCAACGAGCACGCAGTCGGCGACTCGGATCGGCTGCAGCACAGGGAATCGGCTGTCGGCTTGCGGGAATCGGCTACACTGTTCCGGATCGCATAGCCCTGATTGGCTGTTTCCGCTGCACACTCCAATCGGTAACGATCTATCGGCCCTTACTTGCAAGTGTTCCTTGCGCTGTTAAAAGTTTTTGTTTTCGGCTAGCGTAGCCTCTGCGTAACCCTTCATCTTTGACTATCAAAACATGCTTACTAGGACAGTCATGTTACACGTGTCCAAAGCCCTTGCAATGGTGACACTGAACGTCTCTTGTTCTACCTGTGGATACAATAGAAGAAGCACTCATGACTGGATGTGGAGCAGTCTTTGTCGCCGAACTAGTATGAGTAGAACCACATGGCTTGGATGGAGGAGGTGTTGACCGACTGGGTGTGGAAGATTGGGAAGGAGTACGTCTGACCGGAGGAGTAGTCGTGTGTGGTTGTGATGATGTAGATTTTTCACAGAGAAATTAGCCTTGGCACTAGCACGTCGTACTTGCACTTCCCTTTTACCTTTACAAGCAAGATGAAAAATTTGAGTCATATTAGTGTAATCTTTGTAGTCTACAATGTCGTAAATCTAACGGTTTAAACCACCCAAAAACCTAGCCATCGCAGCGTCCTCTGCCTCCTCTAAATTACAACAAAGCATGCCCATTTGTAATTCTGATAATATTCTTCTACACTTTTAGCACCCTGTCTCAATTGTTGCAACTTATTTAACAAATCATGTGCATAGTAAGAAGGTACAAATCTTGCCCGCATGACCCATTTCAAAGCATCCCAAGTTTGTGGCATTTTATTAGGATTTTTCCTACATGTTCTGTCCACCAAACAGAAGCAAAATCGGTGAACTCACTTGTAGCAGCTCTAACTCTAGTATTCTCAGGAAAATCATGACATGCAAATTTTTTATCAACAACAATCTCCCAAGTAATATAGGCACCAGGATCATATTTACCATTAAAAGAAGGTATCTTAAATTTAATTTTAGAAAAAACATCATCATTATTGCGTACCTCATGCCAGTGGTGACTTCCCATACCTCTACAATTATTACATAGCCATCGGCGATTAAGAGCATCTCGGTCATCTTGTTCGGTTTCGGCAGTATAAACTTTGTCGAGATTATCCTCGACGTAGTCAGCATCAATATCGTCTTCATTATGCGGACTGTTGTCCCTAGCATGGAGGTCATCAAAATGCCTCACAAGAGCAGCAAGATTGGTGTCAATACGAGCAACCGACACCTCCAACCCTTCAAGCTTGGTGTTTGCGGCAATTTGTATGAACTCCAATTGTGCAATCTTGTCATTCGTCACCTGCAAATCAGCATGAAGTCCTTTTATGTGCTGCTTTACTTGCCATTCAAAATGTTGTAAGATGCCTTTGGTGCGTGGAGAATGGGACACACCATGTTCCTCCTCTGAACCTGCCATGGTTAACAAAACATGGGCAACAAGACAACTGATGAAGAAATACAAGCCCTACAACTATTAGGATGTAGCTACTGCAAGGCACTCACTCTCAGCCTATTTCACAACTCTTACCAATTCTTACCGTTCTCACAGGAGGGGACGGTAACCAACAAGTCTGCAATTGTGGAACGAGGTGTATCGGTGTCATAGCAACAAGACCTATCAAGCTATAGTCGAATGTGTGGGGCTATAGGTGGGCTGAAAGTGATGCACAAGGAAATACTAGAAACCATGTTAGTAAAAGCAAATTGAATAATAGTTCAAGGTTGGTGCCGTGCTGGTCCTAGGCTAGATGTAACAGGGAAGCGAGCCTAACCACAAAGGACACCACAAAACACAAACTAGGAACGATGATAGGAGGTGACGGACAGAAAATATAACATATATCGAGGTCTCACAAATCGGTGCAGAGGAGATAGATGCAACCTTTTTAAAATTTTTTATATTCTTTTTCATGCCTACGAGCACACATGAAACAATCTGAAAAATTTTAGCTCGAACGGACGAAAAATGTGGATGGTAGATTTTTTAAAGTTCTATCCAAAGGGGTCTCCAAGCTTATCACCTCGAAAAGACAACCTTGGAAGCGGAATTTCGCAATTCTGATTTCGCCGAACCCGTATCTTTTTCTATATATGTCTATGGATACATTATGTGCCTATTTCCGAGTCCGTATGAGAATGTTATGGTTGGTTTAAGGAAGGACACTCGAGTTAGGTTTTTATTTCTTTTCCGTGACGACAGACTCAAAGGCAATCAGATTCAAAGGAAGAAACAGATCTGGCACAAACATAGAGATATTTGTGGGTGGCAGCGATGGTGGCGAGAGTGGCAAAGATGATGACGGTGGCGTGAGCGTGGCAAGAACTAGAAACTCTGAACAACGGAACACTAAGAGCAACAACTTGACATAACGACGTAACAGAAAACTCAACAAGCTCTAACTAAACAGTAACTAGTAAAAAGGTTTAAGGGTTTAAAGGATTACAGAAAACTAATCTACTATATTTTTCTTGGCTTTTTCTGGCTATGGGGAGAACAAAATAGTGAAGAACAGGAAGTCTCTCATAGATAAACCTTGCTCTCATACCAACTGATATGAACCCGTAAGGATTTATTCCCGATCTTTTGATGAGAGATGGGACATAACTAGTTTGATGAATGAAGGGGACATTCATGGCCCAACACAACCATCTAAGGATGCTGCGCCTTAGCAACTGATACACTGTCTCCAATGGTCGTCGCGAGTTTGCGATGCGTGACAACCCAGCCACGAGGGCACTTGTCCTGCAAGCAATCGAAGAACAAGCAAGAATAAGTAAACCAAGCACTGAATTGCTGATTAATATGAAGGTTTTACTCTGAATTCATAATATGGCAGGGTCTCGAAGGCAAGCAGATAGGCAGTTTAGCAACCACGTGCGTTGCAAGCAAGTAGCAAGTCGCTAACTCTAATCAACAAAACCCAATTATTTTTGGCGGCGGCCAAGGGATATAAATACGTGGGAGGACGACCACAGGGGTGCTGGGATCATGCTCCAATCATAGGATGCGTTCATAGTGGACTCAATATGATACACGACCCGCTAGGCCAAAACTAAGATGTCACATGTTGGTATTTTTTATGATCACAAATTAATCTGCAAGCGCTCAGGATACCGTTGTAGCACTTTGGGAGTATTCCAAGGTATCGAATTCACAGGGAATATGTGTGAATTATATAAGGGTCAGGCCAAGAATTTATAGGCCAGGGTATAGAGTTGATTTCTATGGTTGAGGTTCTACATAGATGGTAATCGCTTTACTCTACATACTTACTTCGGGCGTCGGCTTACTCTCAGTCTACTGAGTGACTCTAGCCTAAAGCTCTACGACATACCCGAATGTGTCGCTTACCTCTACAACGCATGGAGTACGCGGCAAACAAAGGCAAACCGCAGTAGACACCATGTCTACGCTATTGATTACTACTCTAGTCTTGGCCAAAAACTTCCATCTTCATTAGGGGTCTTAGACTATAGCACCCACAAATGGACGATGATCCCATAAGTAAAGAAAGTAATGTAATTACTCAATGGAAAGCAATGCAACCATAGGAAATTATGAACACTTACTTGATTAAATAAGCATATGTTGAGGTACAAAATCGGAGGTTGGTGCTGAGATACCCGACACTCCTCCGGACTACCCCTCACACTCTAACCTATTTTCTAAGCACTAGAGAACTAGGGCTTTGCCTTTGGAATGGAGCTTTGATCTTCTTGTGTTGTGTGTTGAGAGTGAATGAATCTCCCCTTTTATAGCCTTCAAATGGCGATTGATTGGTCGGTATCTTCCCGCCAAACATGCATAACCACCATTGGGGAGTCATCTGGAGCATCCACGTGGAAGGTGGAGATGAAGGGGGGGCAGGGCTGGTTCGGCCGAACCCTGGTGTTGATGAGAAATCTCTCTCACGCGCTGACCTGGGAGATCTGCTTAGCTCCAGTGCAGGTCCTTCTCGGCTGCCTGTGCTATGCAGGGCGTGCAATCAACAAGAAAAGCAAGGGAATATGCGTCAAGTGTTAGGTTAGATCCCCATGGGATCGGCTGAGGGAATCCATGAACATATATATGCTATTCTAAACCATATTTAAGCCAACTGACTGTAATGGATCGGCTATGCCGAGACAGCATCAGCCGCTTAACCCAAATACAATAAAGAATAACAAATATTTGGATTGATAACCTAGCCGATACTGGAAAGCTAACAAGGAATCGGCTTGTACTCCGATGAGTCTTATAGAAAGATATCACCCCTAAATCAGACGCATAGCCCAGAAATCATCTATCGGCTATCTATGACAAACCGATTTTGGCTGGCAGCATCCGACAGGAGTGCAATCTTAACATAAGAGGCAGTCCTAATACAAATCTAACAATGAATATATTAAAAGAAATATATTAGGGCAGATAGGGCCGGCTGAAACCCCGGCACTGTCTCTAAATAATATAAATCTCAGACGAACAGATCATTGATAGTTCTAAAAATGACTTAATAGTTTGAACCCGATGCAGCATTAAGTATAAAAAGAAAAAATGATCTGTCACATCCGATTTATACTCATCGAGACGGTGGATACCGCATACAAACCAGCCAACCTTTAGATCTAGCCCTATTGGCTGTACGTTCTTGACAGAAACAGCCAATGGCAGGATAGATCGAAACATTGATCTAATTTATATGCGCTATATGATACACAGCGCAGTATAAACTCCTGATTCTAGTGTGTCATTGCGATGGAAGCACTAGAAACAGTAAATCATACCACTAATGACAAGCGTTTACCTAGATCGGGGGATCGAAACGATGCAACCCGTAGCCAGACAAAGTACTCGTCTGAAGAAAAAGTTGGCGATGCGCCAAAGGTTTGATTGATGTGAATGTATCTGATTACAGAGGGTCTCGGGTCCTATTTATACCCAAGATACAATTATTTGTAAAGACCCTGGACTCTATCTAAACTACTACTTAGAACACCACATTATCCCAAATGGGACCCATGCCGTGTTACAACTAACAGTCTAACAAATCTCTAGATTATAGATACAATTGCCGTTACAGGACTCTATCCATAAGTGGCAATATCAGTTAACGCGCAATTAACAACCGAATCCTCTGTTTATCCTCAAACTTCTGTATTAGAAACGGTCTCATCTTTTCCAAACCTGGAATCGGCTATCAACTGCCCCTATCCAATTCATCCTTAGCCGATTAGCCTTCGCAGCCGATCACTCCTCAGCCGATGCGACCCTTATTTCCAGCCGATCCGACTCTGCTTCACCTTTGCAAACTTAGGGATTCGATTACCAAATTTCGGTGTCAACACCTGGCCACCAGATCTCTCCACCGCCTTTCACCAGTGGATGACAAGTGGACCCCTCAGTCGGTTCCTTGTTTGGTTGGTCCCACTTTAAGTCGGTTTTAGCTGACTTGTGGGTCCTTCAATCAGTGGGATGCTGACGTGGTGAGCATCGGTTGGTCGGAGTTGTGTTTCTTCGCCACGTAGGTGTGCTTTTGCTCCATTTCAGTGTATTAATCACCTGCATACAAATATTTGCCAACACTTGTGGAACGAATTAGAAAGTAACCCTACCGCTATGTTGATGTTCTTCTTTTATCCGTTTTCCGCAGGGATTGATGGTCGGATTTTAGTATTGAAGGACCGTCAACATCGCAACACCGTGGGCAGAAAAGGTATGTGCACTAAATCCAAAATTGCGACTGACTCGGAAAAGATATGGATGTGAGGCTGGATCCGTTTGAAAGGAGACTTGGTAAGTTTTTCATGAAGTACTCGCATGCCCAAAATGGAGTACACATAAAGTCGTAGCGTTCATCACAAGTTGGCTCTATCCTGCAGTCCGAAATCAGCCCACACGAATCCTTTTTGTGTTGGGTCCTATTCATCGTTCCCAGCTAAAACAAGAGTGCAAACATTTTTATGGTCCAAATAAGATGGACAAGAAGATAAAAGAATGAAATCACCTGATAATTTATTGATAATTTATTTGACATGCACAAGCATGATTAATCGGACCAAAAATATGTTATTCTTGTGTAGACATAGATGTATCGATCATGTTGGAGTTCAGGTCTAGGAGGTCGAGGCGTGGGGTCTGCGCCTCTGCCAACGAATCCTCCTATCGCTACATCTTTTGTTACATTTTCATAAGTTCAGTTAGAGCGAGACACTTTACACACATATATATATTATATAATAGAGTGTCTCAGCGTCGAAAAAAAGATGTACTGTACTAATAGTGTGTCTACACAATTGTGATCGCAATTCCACCATACCTGAAAATTAATTACTGAATGATAGAGAACAAAAATGGCTCGATCGTCAAAGGCAACCTTTGTTTTATGTGTTGAAACACTATCCTTAACAGCTAAACAAAGCCTAATTAAGGTCACGCGCCCTGAACCCTAGGGCTTCGCTCAGACGGACTAGTTATGCCATGTCAATTGCCATAAAGAAAGGCAAGTTTTTTAATATATATATATATATATATATATATATAGAGTTAGGCTATTCTCTGACACGCCGCACAGCCCCATCCCGTGTGGCATGGCCGAATCTCTAATTTAAAAACTTGAAAATCTGAACGTTCAAATTGTTGTACATATTAATATCGTCTTGTAGACCAAATTTTACATTTTTTTGAAATGTTTTACTATTTCATCAGATATGTCAAAAATGTATTAATCCAATGATTTCTGGAGTATCTATTTTATTGCATCTTTGACCTATCCGATAAAATAGTAAAAATTTCAATAAAATGTAAAATTTAGTATACAAGGAGATATTAATATGTAAAACAATTTGAACGGTTCGGATTTTCAATTTGAGTTTTCAAATTAGAGATTCGGTCATGCCACACGGGATGGGGCTCTGCAACACGCCACACAGTAGCCCAACTTTATAAATATACACACACATATACATATATATACATATATGTGCATATATACATATATATATACACATATATATGCATATATATATACACTTCCTCCGCTCCAAAGTATTTTTTAGAGAGTTGAGACGATCTAAGTATAAGAAAATATTAAATAAAAATAGTTGTAATACGTTGAGATGAGAAATTAGGTGGTAAAATGCTTACATTTTGAATGTATAATACTAATTCTAAATTTAAAAAAATATTTATATTTTAGAGCAGAGAGTAAGACTTTGACAGACCGAAACTCTAATTCAGAGTAGATGTGCCAAAAACAAAAGTCACACGCGGTATTGACCCAACAGGCATGGGAGGCTTGTGGAATGCTATGGTCCATGCACGCCTCGTGATGAGGACATCAACACCGATATATGCACTCCTACCCCAACCCCGTTTGGTCCTATTACTTGCGCTCGTGCCCGTCAACTCAGCCAACAAGTAAGTTTATTCTTAAGCTCATGTTCATCATATTTAGACAATGGAGATACTTGCACTTTTGTTTTTCTTAGGCATGATGGAGAGAATCAAAATAGAAAAGGATTCGTGCGGGCTAGAGTCGGACTGCAGGGTAGCGCCAACTTGTGATAGTTGCCACGGCTTCATACGGACTCTGATTTGGACGTTCAAGTACTTCATGAAAAGCTTATGAAGTCTACTTTCTTACAGATCTAGCCTCACTTTCATATCTATCCAGAATCATCAAATTAGTACAATTATCTTTTTCTGTCCGAGATGGTGCGCCACCAAATTAGGCTGATGGGCCATTTATCAAGTTGAGTCCATTACGGATGCGTCCTAGGGTTGGAAGATGCCCCAAACTCGTCCTCCCACCTGTATAAATACCCCTGTAGCCACCTAGAATAACTTGGGGTTTTGTTTATATAAGTTTAGCTATTGCTACTTCCTTTTAGATGCGTGTGTCGGCTAAACCATACGTTCTATTTGAGTCGGAACCCCATCTTTTTCATGTGAATCAGATCTGAAACTAGTATTTGCAATTGAGTTACCGTTCATGTTGTTCTTGTGAGTTTTTCAGTTGCTTGCAGGAATAACCCTAGTGGTTTGGTTGATCGTGCTTCGCAAGATCGCGTCAACCTGTGGGATTGGTGTATCGGTCACTAAGGCGCAATTACTACGTGGAGTGTTGTAGTCGGGCCGTGAAAGTCGCTCCATTAAATCGAAGATATCGTCTTCACCGAAATATTGGGACACCCTAATGCATATCAGGTGGTACCGGAATGCCAAGTTGATCGGTGAGAGATTTTACTTTTGCATCTGTTATATTCCTATCATCCAAAAAAACCAAAAAAATAGTAGATTAGATTTGTTTGATGATACCGTAAACCCTTGAGCCTTTTTACTAGTTACTAATTGGTCGTAGCTTGTTGAGTTTTCTGTTGCTTTGGTTGTGTCAAGTTGCTGGTCTTAGTTTTTGTCCTTTAGAGTTTCGAGTTCTTATCATGTTTTGTCATGGCCGTGCACTACTTTTGATCTGTTTGTTGGCTGCATATGAACTGCAGTTGAAGATTTATTTTGACTTGGTCTCTTTTGGCCGAAATAGGGTGCATGTTGGAGTCCTCATCCGACTTGATTTCTGTTGATCGTGCGCTGCTTTGTGTTGTTGTTGGATGAGACCGAGTCCTATACAAGTTGGAGTCCTGAACCGACTTGGTTTCACCATCATCATATACAAGTTGGTTCGACCTTACTTTAGAGAGAGAGTGTGTGTGGAAAAGTGTGTGTGGAAAATCGCTCATTTGTAATCTTCGGTTCATATATTCATTTTTTTAGGATCCCCTGAAAAAAGGTGAAAAAAAGTTTAAAAAGAGGAAA
Source organism: Oryza australiensis (assembly GCA_019925245.2). Lineage (NCBI taxonomy): Eukaryota > Viridiplantae > Streptophyta > Magnoliopsida > Poales > Poaceae > Oryza > Oryza australiensis. The sequence continues at coordinate 75,989 of JAIFGZ020000357.1, read as the reverse complement.
AAACAAAAAAAACAGAAGAGAAAAAGGGGTTGATTATTGTTCTTCATTTTTTGTTCTCGATGGTGTGTGTTGTGACTTCCTTTCTACGTAAACTCGCGTCTCTAGCACACGCTAGGCTAGGACCAACACAGATCGCCGTTGAACGATTATTCAACTTGTTTTGACTAACGTGGCTTATAATTTTCCTTTCAACACTAGTAGCCCACCTATAGCTCCACCTTCCAGGATACAGCTTTAGCCCACCTATAGCTCCACCTTCCCGGCTACAGCTTTATAGGTTGTTTTTGCTGCTGCTGCACCGATACACCTCTCTCAAGGTTGCCAACTTGCTTGTTGTCATCACCTCCTATCGAGCAAGGTAAGAACTGGTAAGAGCTTTTGTGAGCAGGCTGTGAGCGAGTGCCTTGTAGTAGCTACACCCTAATAGCGGTAGGCATTTGTTCCTTTACTTGTTGCTCTTGTCTTTGTTTTTTTACCATGGCAGAATCTGAGGTCAATAGTGCTTCACATTCCCGTCGAACAAAGGGCATTATAGCACACTTTGAGTGCCAAGTGAGGCTCCACGTTGATGGGATGGATGCTGACTTACATGTGACAAACGAAAAGATTGGACAACTGGAGGCTACGCAGATTTCAATCAACACTCGGCTTGTAGGTTTGAAGGCATTCGTGACAGCTATTCAACAACAATCTTCCTAATTTTCTAAGGCATTTCGACAACTTTCGTGATTTCAACAACCCACCACATCAAGAAGATGATGGATATGCCAATGACAATTTGGATGACTACTCGGTTGATACAGAACATTAGTGTAACCACTAACGCTTTAATCGTAATCGATGAGGTATGGATGGAGGACACCGTCGATGTGAGGTATGCAATAATGATGATGCTTTTCATAAGATTAAATTTAAGATACCTCCTTTTAATGGAAAATATGACCCTGATGCATACAGTACTTCGGAAATTGTTGTTGATCAAAAATTTGCATGCCATGAGTTTCCTCAAAACACACGTGCTCTAAAAATTTGCATGCCACTAGCGTGTTTACTGATTTTGCTTCTATTTGGTGGATCGAACATGGTAAGAAAATTCGTGATAACATGCCTCAAACTTGGGATGCTATAAAACGAGTCATGAGCGCTAGATTTGTACCTTCTTATTATGCACGTGATTTGCTACATAAGTTGCAACAATTGATATAGGGTACTAAAAGTGTAGAGGAGTATTATCAGGAATTGCAAATGAGTATGTTGTGTTGTAATTTAGATGAGGATGAGGAATCTGCTATGGCTAGATTTTTGGGTGGTTTGAACTGTGAGATTCAGGATATCCTTGCTTATAAAGATTACAACAATGTAACTCGTTTGTTTCATCTTGCTTGCAAAGCTGAACGAGAAGTGCAGGGACGACGTGCGGCCTCCAAGACTAACATTTCTGTAGGAAAAACTAACACTTGGCTGACATGCACAACTACTATGCTAACCGAACGTGCTCCACCATCATCTGCATCACCATGTCAAGTTTCCCCTTCCACCTCCAATAGCAAGCCACTTGTTCCTCCAATAAATTCAGCTCCGAAGGTTTCCCAAAAGCCTATCACTACTGAGGGTGCTTCTTCTGTTGCTTGTACAAGGAGAGCTAGGGATATTCAGTGTCATCAATGCAAGGGCTATGGGCATGTGCAGTGGGACTGCCCAAACAAGGGTGTTTTTGTTGTCAAAGATGACGGTGAGTACTCCTCTGCAACTGAATTCGAAGTTGATACTTGCGTTTTGCTTGCAGATGACCATGCAGATAATGATGAGGAGGAAGAACATATTGGTGCGAAAGATGTGACACAGTATGAGAGCCTCATTGTGCAACGGGTACTTAGTGCAAAGATGGAGAAAGCGGAGCAAAATTAGCGACACACATTGTTTCAAACAAAGTGTGTTGTGAAAGAGCGATCTTGTCGTGTGATCATTCATGGAGGTAGCTACAACAATTTGGCTAGCAGTGACATGATGGAGAAGCTCGCGCTCACAACCAAACCACACCCACATCCATATTACATTCAGTGGCTAAACAACAGTGGTAAGACAAAGGTAACTAAACTTGTATGCATCAATTTTGCCATTGGATCGTATAAAGATGTTCTTGAGTGTGATGTTGTACCTATGCAAGCATGTAGCCTTTTGCTAGGTCGACCATGGCAATTTGATAGAGATTCTATTCACCATGGTAGGTCAACTCAGTACTCTTTTCTTGTCTCCTGAAGCTATTTGTCAAGATGATGTTGCTAGAGCTAAAAAAGCTAAATCTCAGGAGCATGCTAAAAGTGATAAGAAAAATGAGATTAAGTTGAAAGGGACTTGTTTGATCGCTACCAAATCTGATATAAATGACTTGATTGCTTCCACTTCAACTTCGTATGCTTTGGCATGCAAATATGTTTTTATTTTACTTCACGATATGCAACACTCTTTGCCTCCTGCTGTTGCAAACGTTTTACAGGAGTATGTTGATGTCTTCCCAAGTGAGATGCCACCAGGTTTGCTCCAATTAGCGGGATCGAACATCAAATCAACCTCATTTCTAGTGCTTCATTGCCCAATCATGTGCCTTATAGGACCAATCCGAAAAAAACTAAATAGGTTCAACGTCAAGTGAAAGGTCTACTCGACAAAGGTTATGTACCTGAGTATCTTTGTCCTTGTGCTATCCTAGTTATTTTAGTATCCAAAAAAAGATTGGTCATAGCGTATGTGTGCGGATTGTAGAGCCATTAATAACACCACTATTCGATATCATCATCCTATTCCATGCTTAGATGATATGCTTGATGAATTGAATGACGTTGTTGTGTTTTCAAAAGTTGATTTGCGTAGTGGCTACCACCAAATTCGCGTGAAATTAGGAGATGAATGAAAGATTGTTTTTAAAACTAAATTTGGTTTATTGAGTGGTTAGTCATGTCTTTTGGTTTAACTAATGCACCTAGCACTTTCATGTGATTAATGAATGAGGTTTTGAGATCTTTCATTGGGAAATTTGTAGTGTCTTTTTTGATGATCTTTGAATTACAACAAGTCTATGGATGAACACTTAGACCACTTACGTGTTGTTTTTGCTGCTTTACGTGATGCACGTTACTTGGTAACCTTGAGAAGTGCACCTTTGCACGAATCGAGTCTCTTTCCTTGGCTATGTTGTGACTCCACAGGGAATTAAAGTTGATCAAGCCAATGTTGATGCCATACAAGGATGGCCGGTTTCGAAGACTATATCACAAGTTCGAAGCTTTTTGGGCCTTGCTGGATTCTATCGCCGCTTTGTGAAGAATTTCAGCACCATTGCTGCTCCGTTGCATGAGCTTAGAAAGAAGGGAGTATCTTTTGTTTGGGATACGCCACAAGACCTTGCCTTCAACATGTTAAAAGATAAGTTGACAGTGTTGATGAGAAATTTTCCCACGCACTGGCCTGAGGGATCTGTTTAACTCTATTGCAGGTCCAAATTGGATTGCCTTCGGTGTGTAGCGCGTGCCAGTTGGTTTGATCCTGTAACCAACAAGAAAACAAAGAATAGGCAATTAAACTATGATTATATCCTACTCGATCGGCTATAGATATTCATAATGCATAATTGCTTTTCTAAAGCACATTTAAACTAAGTGATTGGGATAGATCGGTAGTATACCGAGATAGTATAAATCACTTATATCTAAAAGCACAATAGAATAATAATTATACATATTTATAGCATAGCCGATGTTGTAGATCTAATGTGAATCGGCTAGTACTCCGATACTGTTTTATACTAAGATATTAATCTGAGCTAAATACACTAAACAAGGATCAATCAACTGTTAATATGACTTAACAGATTAATGCCAAGCTTAGCATATTTAAATAGACTAAGATCTTGATATAAAAGGCGGTTCTAACACATATAGCAGTAATAAAACATATAAGATGGCTAAAACAGGTAAGATCGGCTGAAACCCCGATACTATCCCTAATAGAAATCATTGAGCCGAATAGATCTTTATGATTCTAAGAGCGACTTAATAGATCAAATTGATGCAGCATTAAGTACAAAAAGAATCACGAGATCTATATAAGCTAATGAAGACCTTTCGAGATGGTGGATACACCATATAACCTAAATCAATCCCAAGATCTATCTTTGTCGGCTGTTATCTTCAAGGAGATGCTAGCCGATCGCGAGATAGATCTAGACATTGATGTAGATTATATGCCGTATATGATAAATTATGCAATTTGCAACAACAGGATTAGAGTATCATGATGATGGAAGCACTAACCCCGATAGCACAAACCGCTTGTAACAAGGAATTACCTTGCTTGGAGATCGGAACCGGATGCAGCCCAAAAGCGAGGCAAGAACTCGTCGAGATTTCAAGTAAAATAAAAGGGTGACGATGCGCCAAGATTGTATTGAGTTGATTCCATTGATTTCATGGTCTCGGGTCATATTTATACCCGGATACACAATGAGTCTATAACAGACACGATTCCTATCCTTATTATAGATTGAATTATAGATATTCCTAAAACAAATCAACATTATCTATAAGGAAACTATACAAAATATCCCAATCGGAATCGGCTATATCGGCTACCCTGTCTAACTCGGACTCAGCCGACTGGCTCCTTAGCCGATTCGGACTCAGCCGACGCAGACTCTAATTCCGAGAATCATGTGCTCCTTTGATTCCGCTTCAATCCTTGCGTCAAACTCGAGGATTTTCTTACCAAATTTGGTCGTTAACACATGCCCCCCAAGTCCGCGATATTGATAATTGTGGAGATTATGACAATCGGGTATCTACATGGCAAGCTTATCCGACTGGAGGTAGGGATAGATTGCGCCTGCCATATCTGTAAACCAAACATGACTTGGGTGTTACGATTGCCGATAGAGATAAGGCAATCGGCCTATAGTCACGGTTTGGTAAGATTGAGGAAACCGACTTAGAGTAAGATAGGGTTTCCGATCTGTAAGCCCTCCTCCCAAGACTATATAAGGGGGGTAGGGGGTGTCCCTTGAGGGATATGAGATCAGAGATTCCAATAGGAGATCAACTTTTAGCTTTCAGCTTTAGATCACGAGATCAATAAAGACACTCGGCGGATCGAATCCACCGAAACAGGAGTAGGGTATTACCTCACGAGAGGGCCTGAACCTGTCTAAATCTTCTTTTCCTCCTAACCCATTGTGCTTGGCGATCTTGACTGTGACCCCAGAAATTATATTGCCGAAACCAAGTTTCGACAGTTGGCGCGCCAGGTAGGGGACCGCGCGTCGAGACTTCTTCAACAATCTCGCCGACAAGCGTGATGGGATCTCCTTCAGGATTCGGCGACTTCGCCGCCAACTTCTTCGATGACTCCTCCTTCAACTCGGATTCAAACCAGTCGGAAGGAAAGACCCTCTCGGCGCCGTTCGGCCTCCCCAATAGCGCCGAGATCTTCGACGACATCCTCAAGATCAAGATGCAATCTGCTCGCTTCAACGAAGAACTTCACTCGGCACCGTTCGGATTGCCGAACACCGCCGAAATCTGCACCGATCTTCTCGCCCCCCCGACGGAGACGATCTACTCCGACGAAGACCTCTCAGTGTCGTTTGGGTTACCAAACGCCGCCGAGATCTACAGCAAACTTCTCTGCCCGAGTCGGGGTTGATCCACTCGAAGGAGCCCGCATCCCCGAGCTCTGACTCGGACTGGAACGATCCAGACCCGGGCTACCCAGGATCGAGGGAGGTCGCCGTCATCCTCCCGTTATTCGGCTCATGCTCATCTTCGGAGCTCGAGGAATACCTCAACTCCGCCGGCTTTGACAACCTCTACGGCATCCCCTCAGATGAAGCTGACGACTCTGACTGTCACAAGGACTACGAGCCAAAGTGCTTCGATGTCCTCATGGCCGAGCCGGATGAGTCCGACTCAGCCATTGCCAGGAGGCTTGCTGAAGAAGAGCGAGCCAAGATCGAGCACGAGCGCAAGACGGCCGAAGAGGAGAAGCAACGCAAGGAAGAGGCTGACAAGAGGAAGCAGGATCTACGCGCAGCCGGACGATCCGCCCAAGAGGCCATCCTCCAAACACGGGTTCGCAACACCAACATCTTCCAGACGCCACAGCAGAACGCTGTTGTCGCGCTCACGCTTTTGGACACCGTCATGGAGACGGCACCTGCCAATGTGACTCCGATACTCGACAAGATCAAGACCATCGTCGCATCCACAGCCAACGGCCATCCCACCACCTCGGCACGAAGGCCGACTGAATCTGTGGCTGAAACGCCCGACAAAAGCCGACTCCCGCCTCTAAGGTCAGGAGACTATAAGAGGCCCGAGCCAGATCGGTCGACGACAAGGCCAAGAGGCCCACCCCGCGAGTCCACACAGAAGTACCAGGAGCAAACGGCCGACTCCCGCGACAAACGACACGGACGTCCACCCGTCCACCACCGCGTCCGCCGCAACAACAGCTCCAGCTATCCAACCAGCCAACCAAAGACCCCGCCGAGTGATCTGCGGGAAGTCCTCGATCGCCGCTACCAGGAGCGGGACCGACGCACTCGGGAAGATCGGAGGGGATCACCCGATAGCGGCGACGACGGAGTGCCGGCTTTCACTCGGGAGCTTCGCCGAGTGCACTGGCCGAGTGGATTCAAGCCCACAGGAATTGAAAGGTACGACGGCAAGACCAACCCTGAGTCATGGCTTACCGTCTACACCCTCACCATCCGCGCAGCAAGCGGTGACAACAAGGCCATGGCCAATTACCTGCCTGTGGCCCTCGCTAACTCGGCCAGAAACTAGCTCACGAGCCTGCCAAGAGGCTCAATCGGCTCGTGGAGCGAGCTGAGGGACCACTTCATTGCCAACTTCCAGGGTACCTTCGAGAGGCCCGGCACACACTTCGATCTATGCAACGTCATCCAGAAGCCGGACGAGCCTCTGAAGGATTACATCCGTCGTTTCTCCGAGAAGCGCAACAAGACCCTCAACATCACCGATGACATCATCATCGGCCGCCTTCCAGAAGGGAGTCCGTGATGAGCTGTTAATCGGGAAGTTCGGGCGCAAGCCACCGAAGACGGTGAAACAGATGTTCGAGACGGCGAACTCCTACGCCAAATCCAACGACGCCATCAAGGCTGCTCGTCAAGACCGGCCCGACAGGAGGGAAGACAAGCAGGCGGGAGGAAGCCGGAATCCTAAGAAGGATAACGGCAACAGCAACAACCAGGCCCAAAAAGATCGCAAGCGTCGATCTGAGGACCTAGTGGCCGCAACCTCCAACACTCAACGCCGCCCCCGAGTCGCTGCCTACGACGCCATCATGAACGCCCAGTGCACTCATCATCCTAATCATAAGCACGCGGCTAAGGACTGCTTCATCTACAAACAGTTCGCCGAGCAGTACGCGGCGCAGCTCAACAAGAAGCCGACTGATGAGGCTGGTCCATCGGGCGCCAAGAAAAACAACGCGGCTGAGAATGCCGAACCTTTCCAAGATCCTGTGGGAGAGCTCAATCACATCTTCGGAGGGCCGCTAGCCTATGAATCCAAGAGGAAACAGAAGCTAACCGACCGAGAGGTCAACGCGGCTCAACCCGAAGTCCCTCAGTACCTGCGATGGTCGGAAGTGGCCATCACTTTTGACCGCTCGGATCACCCTGACCGAGTGGTTCACCCGGGGCGCTATCCACTCGTCCTGGATCCCGTGGTCCGCAACATCAGGCTCAAGCGCGTCCTCATCGATGGGGGCAGCGCCCTCAACATCCTGTTCGCCAAGACCATGGATGAGATGCAGATCCCGAGGGCCGAATTGAAGGCAAGCTCAGCCCCCTTCCACGGAGTCATCCCGGGGCTATCATCTACACCACTCGGGCACATCTCCCTCCCTGTCACCTTCGGGGCTCGAGAGAACTTCCGAACGGAGAACGTCACTTTTGAGGTGGCCGACTTCGAAACAGCATACCATGCCATCATCGGAAGGCCTGCGCTTGCCAAATTTATGGCGATCCCACATTACACCTACCTCTGCATGAAGATGCCGGGTCCCAACGGCGTCATCACTCTTCGCAGCGATGTGAAGCAAGCCTTCACCTGCGATAAGGAGAGCTGCGACATGGCCCAATCTCGCGAGAGATTGCGCGGCCAGCAAGAAGTCCGATTGGCTGCATCGACTTCGGCAGAGGGCGAAGTCCCCGCGAAGAAGATAGCCAAATCAGGATCCGGCGACGCCAAGACCAAGAAGATCTCCCTTGATCCATCGGATCCCTCAAAAACTGCTGTAATCGGCGCTGAACTAGATCCCAAATAGGAAAGCGTGCTCGTCACCTTCCTCCAAAATAATAAAGATGTTTTTGCTTGGAAACCATCTGATATGCCTGGAATTCCTAGGGAGGTGATCGAGCACTCTTTGCACGTCAAAGATGATGCCAAACCGATAAAACAACGATTACGCAGATTCGCGCAGGACCGAAAAGACGCTATCAAGGAAGAGCTCGCAAAGCTCTTGGCTGCCGGCTTCATCAAAGAAGTCCTTCATCCCGACTGGTTAGCCAACCCAGTCCTGGTCCGCAAGAAGACGGGGCAATGGCGCATGTGCGTTGACTATACCGACCTCAACAAAGCCTGCCCCAAAGATCCATTTGGGCTGCCTCGCATCGACCAAGTCGTAGACTCAACAGCCGGCTGCCATCTCCTGAGTTTCTTGGATTGTTACTCGGGCTATCACCAGATCAGCTTGAAAGAATCCGACTGCCTGAAGACATCGTTCATCACGCCGTTTGGGGCCTACTGCTACATCACCATGCCTTTCGGCCTGAAGAATGCCGGCGCCACATACCAACGCATGATCCAAAGATGCTTCCAGACGCAGATCGACAAAAATGTAGAAGCTTATGTCGACGACGTTGTCATCAAAACCAAGCAGGAAGAAGACCTGATCGCTGACCTAGAGGAAACCTTTGCAACATCCGGGCCTTCAGAATGAAGTTAAACCCAGAGAAGTGCACCTTCAGCGTTCCATCAGGCAAACTGCTCGGCTTCATGGTGTCACATCGCGGCATCGAAGCCAATCCAGAGAAGATCAACGCCATCTTGAGCATGAAGCCCCCGAGTAACCAGAAAGACGTCCAGAAGCTCACTGGCTGCATGGCGGCGCTAAGCCGGTTCATCTCTCGACTCGGCGAACGAGGCATGCCCTTCTTCAGATTGTTAAAGAAGACAGACGACTTCCAGTGGACCGTGGAAGCCAACAAGGCCTTTGAAGATTTCAAAGAGTTCCTTACAACGCCACCCGTCCTGGCCTCGCCTCAGCCCCAGGAACCCTTACTGTTGTACGTTTCAGCCACTCACCAAGTGGTTAGTACTATCCTCGTGGTCAAACGCGAAGAAGAAGGACGGGCTCAGAAGATTCAGAGGCCAATCTACTTTGTTAGCGAAGTGTTGGCAGGAGCCAAGTTTCGCTACCCTCAGGTACAAAAATTGCTCTATGGTGTTCTAATAACCGCGAGGAAATTGGCACACTATTTTCAGGGTCACTCGGTCACCGTCGTCACTTCTTTCCCACTCGGCGATGTCATCCACAACCGGGAGGCGACCGGGCGCATCGCCAAGTAGGCTCTAGAGCTGATGCCATTGGACTTGACTTTTAAGGCGAGGACGTCCATAAAGTCACAAGCCTTGGCGGATTTCCTGGCCGAGTGGACTGAGCAACAAGAGAACGTACCTCGGGAAGACCTCCAGCACTTGACCATGCACTTCGATGGATCCAAGAGGATCACCGGCTTGGGAGCAGGAGTTGGGCTGATCTTCCCGACCGGGGAAAGGCTAAGATACGTCCTTCACCTCCACTTCTCTGCCTCACACAACGTTGCCGAGTACGAAGCTCTCCTACATGGACTGCGTCTCGCAGTTTCACTTGGAATACGTCGGCTCATCGTGAAAGGTGACTCCTAGCTGGTCGTTAATCAAGTAATGAAGGACTAGTCCTGTCTAAACGACACCATGGAGGCCTACCGACAAGAGGTCCGCAAACTTGAAGACAAGTTTGACGGGCTCGAACTCTCACATGTCTTGAGGCACAACAACGAAGCAGCCGATGAGTTGGCACAGTTCGGGTCCAAGCGCGAAGCTGCCCCAACAGACGTTTTGTCGAGCATCTCTATGAACCAACCATCATGGCAAAGACAACTTCCAACGAACAAGCTGCGAACGAAGTCGCCATGACTGACGCCGACTGGAGGACGCCGCTCATCAGATTCTTAACTCAGCAAGAGCTGCCGGAAGACCGAGATGAAGCAGAACGCGTCCGACGTCGGTGCCAAGCATACGTCATGGTTGACTCCGATTTATACAAGAGGAGCCCCTCTGGAATTCTAATGAGATGCATAACCCCCGAGGAAGGAAGGCAGCTACTCCAAGACATCCACTCGGGCATATGCAGAAGCCACGCAGCAGCACGCACTCTGGTCGGCAAAGCTTATAGGCAAGGTTTCTTCTGGCTTACCGCGGTCTCTGACGCAGACAAAGTCGTACGAACGTGTGAAGGCTGCCAATTTGTCGCCCGACAGAGCTATGTCCCGGCCCAGGAGCTACAAACAATCCCACTATCCTGGCCGTTCGCGGTATGGGGCTTGGACATGGTTGGCCCCTTCAAGAAAGCTCCAGGAGGATTCACACACCTCTTCGTCGCAATCGACAAATTCTTCAAGTGGATTGAAGCCAAGCCGGTCCGCCACAATTACTGCGACAAGGCACGGGATTTTTCCTCAACATCGTGCACCGCTTCGGCGTCCCAAACGAATCATAACCGACAACGGGACTCAATTCACGGGAGGCATCTTCAAGGAATTCTGTGAAGACTTCGGAATCAAGATTTGCTATGCATCGCTTGCCCATCCCAAAAGCAATGGACAAGTCGAACGAGCCAACGGCATGGTCCTCCAAGGCATCAAGGCCCGCGTGTTCGATCGCCTAAGCCCTTACGCAGCAAGTGGGTCCAAGAGCTTCCTCGGTCCTATGGTCCCGCGGACCACACCCAGCCGGGCTACCAGCCAAACTCCCTTCTTTTTGGTCTACGGCGCGAAGCCATGTTGCCAAACGAGATGGAGTACGAATCCCTCCGTGTCCGCAGCTTCAACGATGAATGCTACGACCCCGACCGAGTGGACGACCTCACCCGCCGGAAGAGGCCCAAGAGGCAGCCCTCATCCATCGGCAAAATATCTTCAAGGGCTCGAGCGATACCACGCCGCAACGTTCGAGCACGAGCTTTCATCGCCGGCGACCTAGTTCTACGCAAGATCCAGACCACCAAATACCGTCACAAGTTATCCCCTTATGGGAAGGACCGTACATAATCGCCGAGGTGACTCGGCCCGTGCATACCGGCTAAAGCGTGAAGACGGATCTATGGTGGAGAACTCGGAACATCGAGCATCTTCGACGATTTTATGCTTAATTTGACTAAGGTTTCATGTTTTCCTTGATCGCCAACCTCAAGCAAGATGACTTCTTGAGTTAGCAATGGGGCTATACATACGTCAATAAAGCTTAAGTTTTCCTCATCAACTTCGTGCATGATTTGGTTTATCATTGTTTAATGTTCTTCGATTTGAGTTCGGTGCCTAAGGACCGAGAGTTTTCGATGACCTAATCGAGCCTAGGCTTGGTGACAATCGGACAAAAATTACTTAAGAAATTTCACACAAAAACTCGGATCAAGGCATTAACATAAATAAACTAAATATATCACAAGCCCGTATCGAGCACCACGATCATATGATATTCACAAGCCAATGTTCACAAGACAAATCGAATCCGGAAGTTATTTACTACATCAACGGAAATCTTCTTCGCCGACTCCCGTGCCTCACTCGATATCCAAGGCTCCGCTCGTCCGTGGTCCCGTCGCAAAGCCCTCTCCGACCGAGTGGATATCCACTTGGGGGTAAAGAGACTTGGTCTGTGCAAGAGCCAGACCAGCCCCCATGTTGGCGGCCTCAGTGATGTTCACCAGATATTGGTCAGGAGCCCTCCGCAGCTTGTCGAAAATCTCTACTGGCTCTAGCGAACTGGCCCCGACCCCTTGATGAAACAAGGACAGCAAGATTGGCGCAGCAGCATTGGCTACCTCTTCCCGGACCTCTCCGGCTCGTTTGACCCGCTCGAGCAAGACGTCGTATTGAGCTCGGGTCTTAACCTTGTAAGCTGCCAAAAGCATCTTGATCATGCAAAGCACTCAGAAATAAAGCAGCACAAAGAACGTTGCTTCGAAGGAGCTTACCTTCAAACTTGGCCTCCAGTTCGGCCTTGTCGAGGCTGACCGCCTCCAGCTGGACTTGGAGCGAGTGGACCTCCGATGAATTTTCTACAAGTAAACAAGATCATCAGCAACCGGGGTCAACATGAGAATCATAAAGAAACTCGGAGAGATGAGCTTACTCCCGACTGATCCTCGGAGGTCGAGGTTCGCCTCCCGAAGCTCCGCGATCTCCCTCCTTAGAGCCGCCTCCCTCGACGCGGCTTTCTCTTGAGTGCTTTTCAGCTTTCGCTGGACGTCCTCTAAGGAGCTCAGGTGAGGAACCAGCTTCTCCAGCACCTCGGACTTCGCCATGGAACGACAGTACTCCTTTTGCGCGTGAAATCCGAAGAGTGACCGACTGGAAAAGATGATAACTCAATAAGAGAAAAAGACTAAGGCTTACATTGAGTAGCCGAGTCGCCGTTTAAGCTTTCGACAAGGGCATCCCTTTCTTCCCTCTCGGCTTGCTCGTCCAAGACGATGCCCCGCCTCCGGCCTTCCGAGTCCCGCCACTCGATCTTGATCGGGGGAACCCAGGTTTCAGAAGACTGTAACCTGGGGATTTCCTCTACTGTGGCTGGCAGATAGGAAGAACAAATGAAGACATGAAAAGACTCAAACTAAAGAGCAAAGACAATACTCGATTCAAGACTCACCGGCTTCGGTGGCTGCGTTCTTGGGTGGAACGCCCTATGGTCTCCTTCTTCGGCTCTTCGCCGAGTGATCTTCAGTCGGGGCTGACCAAGTCATGGCCTGAGGTTTCCCGGCTGTCGACTGGCTTCCAGTCGGGACGTCCCGGCTGGCGATCGGGGGCTCCTTCCTTGGGGCATCCTTCTTCGGAGGCGAAGGTTTTTTGCCCGGAGCGTCCTCGCTCGGATGCGGGCTCCGAGACTTCGGCACTGTAGGCTTGGGCGCCTCGGGAGCAGCGGCGGGAGTCGGCCCCTCACCCTTCCCGGCAGGATCTATGTCCTGGGGCCTCCTGCAATAACGAATACAGTTGGGATGAAGACAAAGAAAGTTTTCAACGAAAAAGTTCAGACTTCAGTCATAAAGCATACCTGGACGACCGATGGATCTTCGGCGTGGCCTTCGGCGATGGCCTTCGAGGAGGAGTCTCGACTGGAGGAGCCGGGACGCCATCGTCCGAATCGTCAATGACGAGCCTCCTTTTGCTCGCCCGCTTGTTTGTGTCCTCACTCGGGGCCGCCCGCTTCCCGATTGGATCATTTTGGATCTTGATCCCGCCAGCCGGCTTCTTGGCAGGGCGACGCGGCGCGTCATCGTGGGGCACATTGTACGGCTTTGAAGTAACAAAAGCATTTTCCTGCAAGAGAAGTTCGCACAACACTAAGAGACAAGATATCAAGGTTGCAAGACATTATGAAGCAGCCAGTCGGCTTACCGGAGGAGGAGGCCGGTGAATGCTGAAGGGGAGAACCGGCAGAATGAGGGCGCGCTCAACTGCAATTCCAGTCGAGAAGATCTTGTACATCCGGATCTTCAAGATCTCGTAGCTGAGTGGATCTTGATCTTCCCGATTGGGGTCCTTCCCGCCTTCGTACTCGAAGGTCGGCTTCGACCGCTCTTTAATTGGAGCCAGTCGGCACCGGATGAAGTGCCGAGTGATCTGTTCGCCGCAAAGACCTCTTTGCTTCATTGCTAGGATCTTCGCTAGCAATTTGTTGGCCTCATCCCAATCTTGAGCCACTGGAACAGTGCTCCAAGTTGGCCTGGGGACAGGGGGAAGGCCGACGAAGGCTGGCAGGCTGGGTTCAGGGTTGCTGATATAGAACCAGCCCGCGTGCCATCCCTTATTGGAAGATTTTAAAGGAAGAGAGAAGTACTCCTTGCGGAGAGATCCGCGGAGTTGGAAACCCACCCCGCCAACGACGCATGGGTGGTCTTTATTCGGATGTGGTTTAAGATAAAACATGCGGCAGAACAGTTGGAAGTGGGGGAGGATGCCAAGGAATGCTTCGCATACATGAATGAAGAGGGCGATGTGAAGCATGGAGTTGGGGTTCAGATAGTAGAGCTGGAGACCATAGTAATCTAAAAGCCCCCGGAAGAACTCGAAGGTGGGAAGGCTGAACCCGCAATAAAAGAAAGAGGTGAATACAACGAGCTCACCGGTGTTCGGGGTTGGGAAGTCCTCACCCGCCGCCGGGCGCCAGCCCACGATCTCCTTTGGGGGAAGCACGCCGTGCTTCACCATTTCCTTGAGGGTAGATTCCCTCACATCCAATGTGGCCCATTGGTTAAAGGGGATTCTCTTTTCCCCCGCCATGAGTGTGGTGTGGATGGGAAGTGGATCCGGTCGGAAAGGATGGCGATTTGAGCAAGAGATCTTGGGAGATTGGCTGCGGAAGCTGTTTGTGGCAAGAAGCGAGCTCTTGGATGGATGGATTTGGGAGCACGCGAGTCTAGGGTTCTTCGCAGGGAGCTGGTGAACAGTGCTGCGAAAAGAGGAGCTCTTTGGAAGACGAAGAGGCGGGGACGACCTTGAGCCTTTGTAGAAAGATTTGAGGGTTGCGCTAGGTTTTCTCGTGATTGGGCCGAGCCCATGAGAGAATCTGCGGCCCAGTTAAGGTGTGGCCCGACGCGTGTCCTTAGGGACTTAAGCGGATGAGCTTAAGCAGATTTGCCCTAGCAATACGCGTGTGTCCGAATGCCCTATACCTTTGGAAATCCTTTCATACTGCGGTTTGCCTGACTTCATGAGAAGCTGGCACGATGCAACTTGGGAGGTGACCAACAGCTAAGCATTTTATAGCTGCCTTGATGACAAGGGTTGTTTGGTTTTTTAGCATTTGACTAAGTGATTAGATCAATGCTATTTTTCCACCTTGGTGAAGATCTTTATAGATTAAGACCAGTATTATGGCAGGAGCAGTTTAATAACTTGGTCATATTTTTCATACGATTGAAAGAACTCGTTTTCTCATGAGGGACGATTAAAATATTTGTTTCTTGATGACTCGGGCAGATCCACTCGAATAAGCATGAGCTTACCGAGTGCTTTTCACCTACGAGGGTTGATTGGGTTATTTGTTCTGAGATGACTCGGACAAATTCACTCGGATAAGTATAAACTGGCCGAATAAAGAGGTTGCTTTAGCTTGAGTTAAGCATCTACATGAGAATGATTTTTTATAGTTCTTGACTATATGCTTAGTCTGTTTTTGACTAACCACATAGTCGGGGGCTACACCTAATTAGGTGCATCAGGAGATGCACCTAGATATTTATTTTTGAGAACTTTTTGGATATTATTCAGCCCTTCACAGTCTTTGGAGCCACTCGGGAAGATTCAGGCAGAGCTGATGGAATCACTCGACGCCAGAAGCACTCGGCCAAAGAGATTTTTGGTCGTGTACTGTTTTGGTTTGAAGTTGAGCTGTCTCGTCGACTGAAAAGGACTCGGGGGCTACTGTGGAGATTATGGCAATCGGGTATCTACATGGCAAGCTTATCCGACTGGAGGTAGGGATAGGTTGCGCTTGCCATATCTGTAAACCAAACATGACTTGGGTGTTACGATTGCCGATAGAGATAAGGCAATCGGCCTATAGTCATGGTTTGGTAAGATTGAGGAAACCGACTTAGAGTAAGATAGGGTTTCCGATCTGTAAGCCCTCCTCCCAAGACTATATAAGGGGGGTAGGGGGTGTCCCTTGAGGGATATGAGATCAGAGATTCCAATAGGAGATCAACTTTTAGCCTTCAGCTTTAGATCACGAGATCAATAAAGACACTCGGCGAATCGAATCCATCGAAACAGGAGTAGGGTATTACCTCACGAGAGGGCCTGAACCTGTCTAAATCTTCTTTTCCTCCTAACCCATTGTGCTTGGCGATCTTGACTGCGACCCCAGAAATTATATTGCCGAAACCAACTTTCGACAATAATGTTGTGGATTTTGTGTAATCCTAGGGCGAGTCTATTTCGGCCGTTATAAACAACTCCTTAAATAATGCCTCGTATGCAACGAAACAACTCACGCCATCACTTTCTTTCACCGCTTTTAGCCCAACAACCCCTAAGAGCTTCGGCGACTCCTTCGACGCTCCCGACGAATCCACGCAACCCTCGATCCCGGTGACGATCTCCTCTCCATTAATGGCATCCTCCTCTGCCCTGCTGACACTCCAACAGCCGACTATGCCGAGGTAAGTTTCCATCGGCTAAATCACTTTTCTTCCCTACTCACAGCCGTAGATTTGCATTCTTTGCTCTGAATTGCGTTTCTATTCCCCCTTTTATTGTAACATCTTGCTCATCAAATCATCATACCAAGCCTGCTCAATCCTGACAGACATTTCATAGGGCCTATCGGCAACACGGATCCCACGGACATCATTAATGCTGAAACAAACAGAATACCCTATAGGATTCAAAATCCTAGTTTGCCTCCCTGGAGAACCTTTAAGTCCTGGCCTTCCACCGATAAATCCTGGTCGACTTGGTACAAGAGAATAGAAGCTAGCAAACAAAGTCACTAGCAAGAAGTGGGAATAGCCCAATGCCTGGCACTCTCAATAGTTGACCAGCCCAAAGATGGACCACTCATGGCGGTTGCATGCTACTTCTGGAACAACACATTCAACGTTTTTTCTTGCAGCAAGGACCTATGACCCCCACGTTAGCTGATGTCTTCATGATAACTGGTTTGGACATCCTGTCATTGGCTAACCCAAATCAGCTAGACAGCAAAGGCCAGTACTCCTTCAAAACAAAAGCCATCGGAGGCTGGAACAGATACATCAGCATGAACATGGGCACTGGATCTGTTAGCCCTAGGGAACACACAGCCTTCCTGATGATGTGGCTAGAAAAGTTTGTCTTCTGCGGATCTAGTTGCGGCCCTGCAGCCAACTGGCAAGTTATAGGTGAAGCCTTGGTATCAAAGACCCAAATCCCCTTGGGCAATTCTTACTGGGCTATCTCTATCAAACTCTCAATCAAGCATCGGCCAAGATAGCAGCCGATTCGACTATAGGCACTGTAGGCCCTTGGTGGTATTTGCAACTCTGGCTAGTGCTCCTCACACAGAAAATTTCTGGACGACCCAATCTGGCCGATGCTGAATTCCCATTAGTAGAGCCGATTGAGAATGATGACGGAGAAGAAGTGACTACACGCAGGTGTATGTCCTTTGGAGAAGCTGCCGCCGCTCACCCAAGGTCTAAGTTATCAAGTGAACTCTTAGCCGATTAGCTCACACTTTTCTATGATGGATTTGCGAAGAACAATTGGACATGGTTTTTCTATGGAAACTGCCCAAAGTTTGAGCTCCCCATCGAATTAAATTTTGATGAGCTCAACACAAAAGAATATCCAAAACCAAGGGAAATCTTCACTGCGGCCATCAGCCCTTGTATCCTCCCAATCGGCTTCCACCAGGACAAAAATATCGTCAAGTCTTACGAGTTTTATTACTCTGTATCGGCCGCCAGACAATTCGGACTCGGACAATTCGGCTGATTGGCGAATCGGCTGTTCCCGGGTATCGGCTGTCGGCTTGCGGGAATCGGCTACACTGTTTCGGTTCGGATAGCCCTGATTGGCTGTTTTCGCCGCACACTCCAATCGGTAACGATCTATCGGTCCTTACTTGCAAGTGTTCCGGTTTGCGCGGTAAAAGTTTTTGTTTTCAGCTAGCGTAGCCTCCGCGTAACCCTTCGGGGTATCGAGCTAATCTTGCTTAGTTCGGGTTTTAGATTGGATCTGGAACAAGTTTTGCGCACGGGTTGATTAGATCAATCGGTTTTACGGGATCTCGTTGAGGAGAGTTGATGGTAATTGTGTTCCTTGATAGTGTATCGGAACGGCGTAATGTGATTACGTCGAAGCAATATCCATAGAACTCGGTTTGAGTCGGCTTCGAGATAGCATTCCTTGATAGTGTATTGGAACGGTATAATGTGATTATGCCGAAGCTATCTCGTAGTCCGATCTTGTTTGCTGCCTCGCGCCTACGCAAACCATCTTCCTTGATAGTGTATCGGGACGGCATAATGTGATTACACCGACATAGTTTCCGTAAGCAATTTCATAGATTGGATCTATGAATTTCATAGGGGACCGCCGTGTGCGTACCCCCTTATAGGTCGTCTCGATGCCGTAGCTCTGCGATAAGTAGAAAACGTTTCTACGCCTAGCTTGTTTTTGCAGAGAATGCTTTGAGATGGTATGGCCCTATTGTATGTATGAGATACATGTGATGCATGTAATATTCTTTCATATGTGCAATCCCTGTAATATTCTTTCATACGTGCAATGCTTGTAATATTCTTTCACGACCTGCGAGTCGATGTAATCTTCAATTAGAGCTTCTATAGTAGTAGCTTAGTTTGAAGAAATCAAGCATTCGGCACTTGGAAGAACAAAGATGAAGATGGAGATCCTCTACACCGGCATGGAGATGGAGATCACCATGTGAAGGGGGCCATACTATTTCACTATATGCTATTCTACTTGCTTTCATATGTGATATGTTTGTTTGATAGGATAGCATCCCTCACAAAATTAAGTGGTAATGATGCCCTTCCAAATGTTGCACTGTCACCGTTATGCTCGTCAATGGTGGGTCTCGCCAAAGCAGAGTGCCATTCTCTATCATAACACGAGGGGTATATGTCGGACATATACAGCAGGAGCATTTGGTTTACTTAACAAGGCTATCAAAACAGTTTTGGGCCTTGGGGCATAGGTTGGCGCCGGGGCATGGAGATGCCACACCAAAAACAAGAGTCACATAGAGATGTGATTAGCAAGGAGTTGCTTATCGGTGTTACTAATTTTCTAGCAGTGATGCCAAAGCTCACTAGAAAATTAACTAACAAGTGGATCTTGACCCAATACGTAACCTAGAGGGAAGGTGTAAAATACGTAACGGAGTCTAATGTTAAATTGTTTAACAATAGACATAGCATAAAAATTGTGCTAAACTTTGCTTTTTCTGTTGTAGAATAAATGGCGGCTAATACTACACCCAGTTCTTTTAATTTGCGATCTATTCTCGAGAAGAAAAAATTAAATGGAACAAACTTTATGGATTGGTATCGCAACTTGAGAATTGTTCTCAAGCAAGAGCGTAAGGAGTACGTTCTTGAAGTACCCTATCCTGAGGATTTGCCTAATAATGCCACTGCAACTGCACGGAGGGCTTACGAGAAGCACACTAATGATGCCCTAGATATAAGCTGTCTCATGCTAGCTACAATGTCCCCTGAGCTTCAGAAGCAATATGAGAGCAGCGATGCTCACACTATTATTCGGGACTGCGTGGCATGTTTGAGAACCAAGCTCGGGCCGAGAGGTTCAACACCTCAAAGTCCTTGTTTGCGTGTAGGCTTGTTGAGGGAAATCCCGTCACCCACATGTGATAAAGATGATTGGCTATATCGAGAGTCCGGAAAACTAGGTTTTCCCTTAGCCAAGAGTTGGCTACCGATGTGATTCTCCGCCGCTCCCTCCGAGCTTCGAGCCATTCATATTGAATTATCACATGAACAATATGGATAGAACCTTGGCTGAATTGCATGGGATGCTTAAGACAGTGAGGAGAGTATCCGAGAAAAACGGTCATCATGTGATGATGATGCGAAGGCTAAGCGCAAACCACTGTCAAGAAACTTTGCACCAAGAGGAAGTTAACTCCCGATGAGATCACGAGTGCCTCTAATGCAAAGAAGGGCAAGAAGGGGTCGGCGACATCGATACCGTTTGCTTCTATTACAAGGAGACAAGCCACTGGAATAGGAACGCAAGAAGTACATGGAGGATCTCAAAAAGAAGCAAAGTACGACTTCGCTTCAGGTATTAATGTTATAGACATTAATCTTGCTACTTCACCTCTGACTCTTGGGTATTTCATACCGGATCGTAGCTCATATTTGCAAGTCGTTGCGGGGAATGAGAAGAAGTAGAGGCTTGAGAAGGGGCGAGGTGAACCTGCGCGCGTCGGCAATGGAGCAAGTGTTGCTACGCTTGCCGTCGGCACATACCACTTCATCTACCTTCGGATTAGTTTTGGAATTAAATAATTTTTATTGTGTTCCAACACTATGTCAAAACGTTATTTTCGCTTCATGTTTTCAAGCGGAAGGATATGATTTTAGATCAATGAACAATGGTTGTTCAATATATCTCGAGAGATATGTTCTATTTTCATGCTCCATTGGTGAATGGATTATACGTTTTGAATCTTGAAGCGTCTCCCATCTATAACATTAATACGAGAAAGACAACTCTTTAATGATATAAACCCCACGTTTATCCGACATTGTCGCTTAGGCCATATAAATAAGAAACGCATGGAGAAGCTCCATAAGGATGGATTGCTTCACTCTTTTGATTTTGAATCATTTGAGACATGTGAGTCTTGTTTACTTGGTAAGATGACAAAGGCACCTTTCACGGGACATAGTAAGAGAGCAAGTGACTTATTGGCACTCGTACATACCGATGTATGTGGACCAATGAGCTCAACGGCTAGAGGTGGTTATCAATACTTCATTACCTTTACCGATGACTTTAGTAGATATGGTTATATCTACTTAATGAGGCATAAGTCCGAATCCTTTGAAAAGTTCAAAGAATTCCAGAATGAAGTACAAAATCATTTAGGGAAAACAATCAAGTTTCTACGATCGATCGTGGAGGAGAATACTTGAGCCAAGAGTTTGGTAATCATCTGAAAGATTGTAGAATTGTTCCACGCGACTCCGCCAGAACTCCACAATGGAACGGAGTGTCCGAACGAAGAAATCACACCTTGTTGGACATGGTGCGGTCGATGATGAGCCAAAGTGATCTTCCGTTATCCTTCGGGGATATGTTCTTGAAACATCTGCGCTCACACTAAATAGAGTTCCATCTAAGTCGTTGAAAAGACACCATATGAGATATGGACAGGGCAACCCCTAGTTTGTCTTTTCTCAAAATTTGGGGATGCGAAGCTTATGTAAAACGTTTACGGCGACAAGCTCACACCCAAATCGACAAGTGCTTCTTTGTGGGATATCCTAAGAAAACTAAGGGATATTACTTTTATAATCGGGAACAAGGCAAAGTGTTTGTCGCCCGACACGGTGTTCTTCTTGGAGAAAGAGTTTCTTTCAAGAAGGGTTAGTGGGAGCATGGTGCATCTTGAAGAAGTTCAAGAAACACCGAAAACGTTTCGGCGACCACGTAACCACAACGGGAGGAGCAAAGTGTTGCGCCACCAGCAGATACACCAGCCCCACGGAGTCGAAAGATCACGTCGTGCGCCCGACATGTACACAAAGTGCGGAACAACGTGATATATTGTTGTTGGACAACGATGAACCTAAGACCTATGAGGAAGCGATGGTGGGACCCGATTCCAACAAGTGGCTTGGAGCCATGAAATCCGAAATAGAATCCATGTACGACAATCAAGTTTGGAACTTGGTTGATCCACCCGATGGTGTCAAAACCTTTGAGTGTAAATGAGTTTTTAAGAAAAAGGCCGATATGGATGGAAATGTTCACATCTATAAGGCGCGATTGGTGGCGAAAGGTTTTAAACAGATTCAAGGAGTTGATTATGATGAAACCTTCTCGCCCGTCGCAATGCTTAAATCTATTCGGATTATCCTAGCGATTGCTGCATATTTCGATTATGAGATATGGCAGATGGATGTCAAAACGGCTTTCCTAAATGGAAACCTAAGAGAGGATGTATACATGATACAACCTCGGGGTTTTGTCGATCCAGAATCGCCGCTGAAAGATATGCAAGCTATAGAAATCCATTTATGGATTGAAGCAAGCATCTCGGAGTTGGAATATTCGTTTTGATGAAGTAATCAAAGGGTTTGGTTTCATCAAAAACGAAGAAGAGGCCTGTGTTTACAAAAAGGTCAGTGGGAGCGCAATTGTATTTCTAATCTTATATGAGGATGACATATTGTTGATTGGAAATGATATCCCTATGCTAGAATCCGTCAAGTCTTCATTGAAAAATAGTTTTTCCATGAAAGACTTAGAGGAGGCAGCATACATATTGGGCATTCGGATCTATAGAGATAGATCCAAGAGGCTAATTGGATTAAGCCAAAGTACATACATTGACAAGGTGTTGAAAAGGTTCAACTTGGATGATTCCAAGAAAGGTCTCTTGCCCATGTCACATGACATTAATCTTAGCAAGAATCGGTGTCCTCGGACACATGATGAGCAGAATAAGATGGGTATGGTTCCATATGCTTCGGCAATTGGATCCATCATGACTTTGTACACGTCCGATGTCTCGTACGCTTTGAGTGCTACGAGCGGATACGTCGATCCAGTGAAAGTCACTGGATCGTAAAGAATATCCTTAAGTACTTGAGAAGAACTAAGGATATGTTTCTAGTCTATGGAGGTGAAGAAGAGCTCGTTGTAAGTGGTTACACCGATGCTAGCTTCCAAACAGACAAGGATGATTATAGATCGCAATCTGGGTTCGTGTTCGCCTAAACCGAGGCGCAGCACTGGAAGAGTTCCAAGCAGGATACCGTTGCCGATTCTACAACGGAGGCCAAGTACATTGCTGCTTCGGAAGCCGCAAAGGAGGCCGTTTGGATCAAGAAATTCGTTTCGAGCTTGGTGTGATGACTAGTGCGACGGTCCAATGTGTCTCGTTGTGATAATAGTGGAGCCATTGCGCAAGCCAAGGAGCCGAGGTCACATCGAAGTCTAAACACATACTTCGGCGATATCATCTCATCCGCGAGATAGTGGACAGAGGTGATGTCAAGATATGCAAAGTACACACGGATCTCAACATAGCCGATCCGCCGACAAAACCTCTCCCTCACCGAAGCATGAGGCGCACACAAGAGCAATGGGTATTAGATACTTACATGATTGACTCTAGTGCAAGTGGGAGATTGTTAGTGATATGCCCTAGAGGCAACATGGAGATGTTGGATATCACAATCAATGTTTATGTATTAATGAATAAAGTATTATTCAGTTCCATGAAATAGAGATCTTGTATTGATCAATAAGTATGTGACTTATTTATGAGACTCTTTATGTATGAATCTATTTCTAAATGAACCACGATGATATATCATATTATTGGAACTAATATGATTCTAAGATCGGCATGTTTATTGATTGATGATCATGTCTCATAGATCATGGGTATGGAGATACCAAATCAATAAACATGGACATATGTGTTAGAGAACACATTGTTGGATAGACCCACCATGAGACACTACAGAATTAATGTGCCATTAGTTGGTCTCGGTAGTGTTGGTACAAGGTCCTTAGACCTAACATCACCATGGATTCCAACATGTGTAGTAGCCTACTTTGGGACTACCAATCGCTATTCCGTAATCGGGTAGTTTTAAAGGTAGTTTTCGGGTTTGCTATGAAACATGGAGTGGGATGTGAGTGATCAAGATGGAATTTACCCCTCCTTTTGAGAGATATCTCTGGGCCCCTCGAGGTACTTGGATTATAGAAATGCATGGCCATGCTAAGTTGATTGAGGAGTCAATCAACGACGGATAATCCAATACGGTTCGAGTGAAAGGTTAAGCTATTGAAGGGATGGCACACATCTTGCCTATAGCTTAACCGGTATCGTGAGGCTATGGGATTTGTGTACACATTATAGGTTCGAGCCGATATTATTCTTGTATACTGTGGTATCAATATGTGCTTGCTAGGCGTCGCGTTGACGGGTCGGCCGAGTTGGACTCGAGCCGACGATCGGCTAAGTTAGACTATAGCCGAAACCGAGTATACCTGAACCTACGGGTCGCACGCTTAAGGGGATAAGAACAGGCATTCGAGTTGGACTCGAATACGGCTCGATCGGATAGGGATCCGATCGGATAGAGTCCTATGGGCTTACGACGTATGGGCGGCCAACTCTATGAGATTCGGATAGGATCCGATTCAAAATAGAGTCCTGATCGGCCACGAGTCCCGCCGGCCAACTCTATATAAAGGGGTGAGGGTGGAGAGCTGCGAGTACATCAAGTCAATTGATTGCGCTGAAATCAATCGATCACGGGCGGCTTTAGAAGTCATCGAGATCAATCTCCACGGAAACCCTCCCCACCTTCGAGCCTAGCCTTGCATCGCGTGCTAGCACACGGGTGTTCGGCGTTCTATCCCCGGACGTGTGGATACCGGTAGTGGCGCCGCTACGTTACGCGCCGTTGATCGGCCGGATCGGGCTGTAATCGGAGCGATCGGCTGATTGGCAAATCGGCTGTCCCCGGGTATCGCGTCGGCTTGCGGAATCGGCTACACTGTTCCGGATCGGATAGCCCGATTGGTTGTTTTCGCTGTACACTCCAATCGGTAACGATCTATCGGCCCTTACTTGCAAGTGTTCTGGTTTGCGCGGTAAAAAGTTTTTGTTTTGGGCTAGCGTAGCCTCCGCGTAACCCTTCACGCACTCAACGTGAAGAGTGTGATAGAGTCTTGCAAACTCAAAACAAACTAGAGTGTTCATGTCATGTGGGTAAAGCTGTACAAACTCTGCAGAGCTAATAAAACTAATCGATCAACCGTGCTCACGATCAAGAGCGCTTTGGTGACGTGTCATGAGTATAAACTCAATTGTTTTAAAAATGTGTTCATTTGTTTTCAACACAACGCGTTGAGTTGTGTGAGTATGGTGATGAATTGTGATTTGTTGTCATGGAGGACGACAAGGCCTTATCATGATGAAACGCAATGTGTACTTAATAACTAAAAATCATAAACTTGTTTTTGTTAATTGAAGCATCAACTCTTTTCAAAAACTATTGCGAAACAAAACTTGCCTTTTGCTTAAATTAAACCACCTATATAGCCCACCTTGATATATGCCTCGCATGTAGTATGTTAGGATTGATCTATGCTTGCCAGTACATTAACTAGATTAATGTACTGACTCTTGCCGCTGGAATATCCACTTCGCTTGCAGGTATTAGTCTTAGACTTTTGAGTGACATGGGTACTCGACTGTTTCTTCTAGGATGAGAACTTAACAGGGTAAACCCCTAGTCAGTGTGCTTGTGGAATGGGTAGAAAGCCACTGTTGTTCGCTGCTCTCTGATACATTTATTTGGCCGGTCGAGCTATGTAACTATTTAAGTGTTGTAATCCTTTAAGTGCTATTCAATTAAATGTATTTGCTATGTATAATCATGCTTGTGATGAAAGTGTGAATCTAGCACACATCCTGGGAGCTAGATTCACATGAGTATGAGTTAGGAATAATTGAGGCGTCGTAGATTTTTAGCCATTTTGTCAAGTCTCCTGAGTGTGTAACACATCTGATCGTCACCTTCGAGTGGTTTGACGGGCACACTTCAGGCTGAAGTTCACTGGCAGGCTAAAGGCCCAGCAATGTCTCACTTATCCCTCTCTTGGGACCTCGGATGTTTCACTGTACTTTTCATATGAGCTGAAGCATTTCGACTCGTATTGCAAATACAACGAGAGGTCCGGGCGTCTTCGACAAGGGATTAATACTAGAGGGGAGCTTAGATAATTCTTGATGTTGTCCAAACTCTTTTGCTGCTTTGCCCCCCAAGTAAACGCTTGATCAGCTTTCAACCTTAACAAAGGTGTAAATGGCTCCATCTTCTCCGACAGATTGGCTATGAAGCGTCTGATGAAATTAACTTTGCCGATCAAAGACTGCAACTGCTTCTTGTCCTGCGGAGTCTGAATAGTCTTGATAGCGTTGATGCTTCTTTGTGTTACCTCAATTCCCCTCTTATGAACAAGAAAACCCAAGAATTGACCAGCCGATACGCCAAAAGCACACTTTGTGGGGTTCATTTTTAGGCCATTTTTTCTGGTTCTCTCCAAGACTTTTCTCAAATCGGCTATGTGGTCTTCGACCTCCTTGGATTTGACAACAACATCATCAATGTAGATTTCAACCAAGAAGCTGATTAAGTCGTGAAAAATATATTTCATGGCCCTCTAGTAGGTAGCTCCAGCATTTTTCAAATCGAAAGTCATGACAACCCATTCATACAAGCCGATTGCACCTGGACACCTAAAAGCAGTCTTATGAATATCTTCCTCGGCCATAAAAATCTAATTATATCAAGCATTGCCATCCATAAAACTTATGATTTTGTGTCTCGAGGCTGCATCAATGAGCAAATTGGCTATTGGCATAGGGTATTCGTCCTTAGGAGTAGCCTTGTTTAAATCTCTGAAGTCGATGCACACCCTAAGTTTGCCATTTTCTTGATTACTGGGACTATGTTCGAAACCCACTCGGCGTATCAGCATGGTCGAATAAAACCGGCGTCATATAGCCGAGTGATTTCGGCCTTAATTGAATCGTACATATCGGCTTTAAACCTCCTAGGAGGCTGTTTGTATTGCCGATACCCTGGCTTAATAGGAAGCCGATGCTCAACAATCGATCGGCTAAGACCAGGCATCTCAAAATACTCCCAAGAAAAACAATCTTTATATTCCTTTAATAAATCAATAAGCTTGGTTCTAAAATGAGAAGACAGATTTTTACTAATGTATGTCGGCCTAGGCCTATCTCCTGGACCTATATCAACCTCTCCAAGCTCATCGGCCGACATAAAACCTTGCCCGAGTTTGCCATCCAGATCATCCATGGTGTCCTTTGTGTAGACGCTCGAGCCCTCCACGACGTCCTCAAAGTAATAATTGAGGCTCTTCGTCTCCGATTGGTTGTATATCAGAATCAGACACGTTCAGAAAATTGGCCTCCCAAACTTTGCCAGACAGGCAATCAATGCCATCGATTTCCCATAAGGTCAGATCGGCATTGGCTACGTTTACTGACCTGTCGGCTGGCACAATTTTGATCTTGTCGCCTTGCCACTGGATTAAAATCTGATGCATTCTTGAAGGGATGCAGCAGTTGGCGTGAATCAAGTCCCTTCCTAGCAGTACGCTGTGCGATCCCTTTCCGTCGATGACAAAGAATGTGGTGGTCACGGTTTTGCTACCGATGGTTAGCTCGATGTTAAGGATGCCCTTGGCTTCCGATGGGTTCCCGCCAAAATCCCTGTGCACCATATTTGTCTTTATCAGGTCATCGACTCCTTTGCCCAGCTTCCTGAAGGTGGCATAGGACATTAAATTGACGGTGGCTCCTCCATCGACTAGCATTTTAGACATCGGCCTTCCATTGATGAATCCTTTAACATATAGTGGCTTAAGGTGCCGATGCTCAGTCCCCACAGGTTTTTCAAATATTGCTTGCTCCGGGGACAACATAAGTGTAGCCGATGACTCTTCTACGATGTCTGTCTCGGCTTGGGCTGCTTCAAATTCGGCTGGTAGCACAAAAACCATATTAACCGACGCAGTGGCCATGACCTTTCCCCTGGCCTTTCTATTCGCTTGGTCGGCTGGGTCCTCGTCGGCTGCGACAGCATTGTCCTTTACGCGCCATTGCCTCCTTCGGTGGTTTTGTTCCTTTTTCTTTTTCAGCCGATAGTTGATTTTGGCGTGGACCTCTTTCAGCCAATCCTTGCTCTTTAGCCGTCGTACCTTCCACTTTTGTGTTTTCGTAAAAATGTCGGAAGGACATCATTGAGGGTGGGAAGCTTGTTCTTCGTCGTCCTCTAAATCCTCCTGAAAGAAATCTTCATGGATGGGGCCCAACTTTTGATGAACAAGCAGCTTTCCTCGATTGAGCCGAACCACCCTGGGTATAAATCGCCGGAGCTCTCACCGTTCATCCTCGCGTCCCATTGCATGTCGGCAAGCAGCCTTGAAGTGATGGCAGCCTCATCCCCTGATCCCAGCAAAACCTGAAGAAATCACAGCTCCAATGGGGATCAAAGCCGTCACGTTGTCGATGATGAACCCCTTCCTGCCGATCGTACCTTCTTGGATGTACTTTGTAAGCCCTACATGTCTCCCTTTCTTCGTGTTTCTTCATGAATCTGACTAGGCTATCCATCTTTCAGGGACGATGGTCAGCCGATCGGCGACTGGCACTGACCGTGTTAGCGGGAAAAGGATTCCCATCGACCTTCATCGACTTCTTATAATCTCCGAATTTGATCTTTCCGGCCTCTATAGCTGATTGTATCTGCTGGCGAAACACTTTCCAATCGTTGGTTCTATGGGAGCCGGTGTTGTACCATTTGCAGTATTTCCTTTTCTTCAACTCTTCGTCTGATGGGATGACATGATTGGCCGGAAGTTGGATTTGCTTCTCCCGAGGTAGTAGGTCAAAAATCTTGTCGGCTTTTGTAATGTCGAAGTCATATTTCTCCTCTTTAGCTGAATTTTTGACCCATTGACAAGTGATGGTCTTTTTTCCCTTGGCCCATTCGGCTGCTGCCACTTTGGCATGGCTGTCGCTTGAATCAGACTCTGAGGCGTAGGCGACGTGGCTGATTTTCTTGAAAGCCTTCTTGGCCTCCTGGAATCATTGTTCGTGCATCGTAATCTTCTGAGCCAAGTGCGCTAAGCTCTCAAAATCCTGGGCCGAAAACCTCTCCCTGATGGGTGCTAGAAGACCCTGGAAGGCTAAATTGGCCAATTGTGAATCGGACGGCACCAGGCTATAGTATCGGTTTCTCATATCCCTAAATCTTTGGATGTAGTCTTGAACCGATTCGTCGTGTTTCTGCGTAATGCTTGTGAGATCCGATAGCTTCATCTCGTGGGTGCCGGAATAGAAGTAGCGATGAAGTTGCTTCTCAAGATCGGCCCACTTTGTGCGAGTTGTAGGGAAGAGAAGAGAACCACGTGAAAGTCGATCCCGATAGCGAGAGTGGAAGTAATCTCACTCGAGCGCGTCCGTAGCCGATGCCTCTCCACATTGGGCCAAAAATGAGCTGACGTGTTCATATGTTGAAACGTTGTCTTGCCCAGAGAATTTTGAAAAATCTGGCACCTTGTACCGGTTTGGCAGAGGAACCTTTTCAAAGTACTCTGGATAGGGGTACCGGTATATGTTGCCAGAGTCCTTTGGCTTGAGGCCGAACTAATCTCGCATTATGTCGGCAATCATATTGGCCCAAGGCTTGTTTTGTTGTTGTGCCTCTTGAGCTTGTTGGTACTATATCAGCTCGTACTGATCATACTGAATTGGAGCTTGCCGATACTGTGTTTGGGGTGAATGAGGCTGATAATATTGGCCGAAGTTGCCCCCTGGATATTGGTGTGGGAACCGAGGCATGGCAGGAGGGGGCTGAGGCATCGCTAGAGGTTGTTGTTCAGGGGAGAAGCTGCGTACCAACCGGGTTTTGAGGGGAACCCGATGTATGGTTGCCAATCGGCGCTTTGTTGATGAGGGGTTGCCAATTGACGTTGAACATGGCCTCCACATGCTCCTAGGACACTGTCAGGACTTCGTGGCCTGAATACTGAGGTTGCTGCCTGATCAAAACTTTGGGTGGTGGCCTTGTAGCCAATGATTGGACATTTGGCTGGATGGGTACCGACCCTGGGGCAATCGGCTGTCCTGGAGGAGGAATCAACAAATCCTTGTGTTGACAGGGTCCTGTAACCAGGGAATCGGCCATCAGGGAGAAAAACTGGGCCCCTTGGTAGCATCTTGGCTATTCTGGAGTCCACCACTGTGCTAATCATGTTATTCAAAGTGTTGACCAGTATGACCGACTGGTTGATAAGAGCATGGTGGACGGCCGAGTCGATTCTGTCTTGCAGTGTGTGGAGTTCTCAGCCTTCTTCTTCATGCTTGATCTCCTCCATCTTCTTGCGGGGGCTTGGCTCGGGCTCGTCTTCTCCTGGGAATTTTATCTTGTATCTCTGGACGATAGTACCCGACCGAGTCTGGACAAAAGAGTGCAGATATTGATTGTGCAACTTATTCGTCATCTCCTCAATTTCGGTCTTACTTCCGAAGTCGGCTTATCCAGTGTGACCGGGATAATGTTATCCCGATCAATATCCAAAGTTTTGATGTAGACCATTGTCCCTGATTTGAGTGCTGCAAGAGTCCCACCGGGCGTGCCAAAAGCGTGTTGATGAGAAATTTTCCCACGCATTGGCCTGAGAGATCTACTTAACTCTAGTGCAGGTCCAAATTGGATTGCCTTCGGTGTGTAGGCGTGCCAGTTGGTTTGATCCTGTAACCAACAAGAAAACAAAAAATAGGCAATTAAACTATGATTAGATCCTACTCATTGGCTATAGATATTTATAATGCATAATTGCTTTTCCAAAGCACATTTAGACTAAGTGATTGGGATAGATCGGTAGTATACCGAGACAGTATAAATCACTTATATCTAAAAGCACATTAAAAAATAATTATACATATTTATAGCCTAGCCGATGTCGTAGCTCTAATGGGAATCGGCTAGTACTCCGATACAGTTTTATACTAAGATATTAATCTGAGATAAATACACTAAACAATGATCAATCGGCTATTAATATGACTTAACAGACTGATGCCGAGCTTAGCATATTTAAATAGACTAAGATCTTGATATAAAAGGCGGTTCTTACACATCTAGCAGTAATAAAACATATAAGATGGCTAAAACAGGTAAGATCGGCTGAAACCCCGATACTATCCCTAATGGAAATCATTGAGCCGAATAGATCTGTATGATTCTAAGAGCCACTTAGTAGATCAAATTGATGCAACATTAAGTACAAAAAGAAGCACGAGATCTACATAAGCTAATGAAGACCTTTAGAGATGGTGGATACGCCATATAACCTAAATCAATCCCAAGATCTAGCTCTGTCGGCGTTATCTTCGAGGAGATGCTAGCCGATCGTGAGATAGATCTAGACATTGATCTAGATTATACACCGTATATGATAAATTAAGCAATTTGCAACAACAGGATTAGAGTATCATGATGATGGAAGCACTAACCTCGATAGCACAAACCGCTTGTAACAAGGAATTACCTTGCTTGGAGATTGGAACCCGATGCAGCCCAAAAGCGAGGCATGAACTCGTCGAGATTGCAAGTAAAATAAAAGGGTGGCGATGCCCCGAGATTGTATTGCGTTGATTCCATTGATTTCATGGTCTCACGTCATATTTATACCCGGATACAATTGGAGCTTCTATAGTAGTAGCTTAGTTTAAAGAAATCAAGCATTCGGCACTCGGAAGAACGGTGATGAAGATGGAGATCCTCTACACCGACATGGAGATGGAGATCACCATGTGAAGGGGGCCATACTATTTTATTATGTGCTATTCTACTTGCTTTCATATATGTGATATGTTTGTTTGATAGGATAGCATCCTCGCAAAATTAAGTAGTAATGATGCCCTTCCAAATGTTGCACCCGTCACCGTTATGCTCATCAATGGTGGGTCGCCAAAGCGAGTGCCATTCTCTATCATAACACAAGGGGGTATATGTCGGACATATACGGCGGGAGCATTTGGTTTACTTAACAAGGCTATCAAAATAGTTTTGGGCCTTGGGGCATAGGTTGGCGTCGGGACATGGAGATGCCACACCAACAACAAGAGTCACATAGAGATGTGATTAGCAAGGTGTTGCTTACCGATGTTATTAATTTTCTAGCAGTGATGCCAAAGCTCACTAGAAATTAATTAACATGTGGATCTTGACCCAGACGTAACCTAGAGGGAAGGTGTAAAATACGTAATGGGAGTCTAATGTTAAATTGTTTAACAATAGACATAGCATAAACATTGTGCTAAACTTCGCTTTTTCTGTTGTAGAATAAATGGCGGCTAATACTACACCCAGTGCTTTTAATTTGCGATCTATTCTCGAAAAAGAAAAATTAAACGAAACAAACTTTATGGATTGGTATCGCAACTTGAGAATTGTTCTCAAGCAAGAGCGTAAGGAGTACGTTCTTGAAGTACCCTATCCGGATGTGTTGCCCAATAATGCCACTCTACTGCACGGAGGGCTTATGAGAAGCACACTAATGATTCGCTAGACATAAGTGTCTCATGCTAGCTACAATGTCTTCGAGCTTCGAAGCAATATGAGAGCAGCGATGCTCACACTATTATTCGGGACTGCGTGGCATGTTTGAGAACCAAGCTCGGGCCGAGAGGTTCAACACCTCGAAGTCCTTGTTTGCGTGCGAGCTTGTTGAGGGAATCCAGGTCAGTCGCATGTGATAAAGATGATTGGCTACATCGAGAGTCTTGAGAAATTAGGTTTCCCTCTTAGCCAAGAGTTTGCTACGACGTGATTCTCCGGTCGCTCCCTCCGAGCTTTGAGCCATTCATATTAAATTATCACATGAACAATATGGATAGAACCTTGGCTGAATTGCATGGGATGCTAAAGACAGCTGAGGAGAGTATCCAGAAAAACGGTCATCATGTGATGATGATGAAGAAGGCTAAGCGCAAACCACTGTCAAGAAACATTGCACCAAGAGGAAGTTAACTCCCGATGAGATCGCGAGTGCCTTTAATGCAAAGAAGGGCAAAAAGGGGTCGGCGGCATCGATGCCGTTTGCTTCTATTGCAAGGAGACAGCCACTGGAATAGGAACTGCAAGAAGTACATGGAGGATCTCAAAAAGAAGCAAAGTACGACTTACGCTCAGTATTAATGTTATAGACATTAATCTTCGTACTTCACCTATTGACTCTTTGGTATTTGATACCGGATCGGTAGCTCATATTTGCAAATAATTGGAGGGAATGAGAAGAAGTAGAGGCTTGAGAAGGGGCGAGGTGAACCGCAAGTCGGCAATGGAGCAAGCATTGCTACGATTCTTGTCGACACGATACCACTTCATCTACCTTCGGGATTAGTTTTGGAATTAAATAATTTTTATTGTGTTCCAACACTATGTCAAAACGTTATTTTCGCTTCTTGTTTGCAAGCGAAAGGAAATGATTTTAGATCGATGGACAATGATTGTTCAGTTTATCTCGAGAGATATGTTCTATTTTCATGCTCCATTGGTGAATGGATTATACGTTTTGAATCTTGAAGCGTCTCCCATCTATAACATTAATACAGAAAGGCAACTCTCTAATGATACAAACCCCACGTTTATCTGGCATTGTCGCTTAGGCCATATAAATAAGAAACGCATGGAGAAGCTCCATAAGGATGGATTGCTTCACTCTTTTGATTTTGAATCATTTGAGACATGTGAGTCTTGTTTACTTGGTAAGATGACAAAGGCACCTTTCACGGGACATAGTGAGAGAGCAAGTGACTTGTTGGCACTCGTACATACTGATGTATGTGGACCAATGAGCTCAACGGCCAGAGGTGGTTATCAGTACTTCATTACCTTTACCGATGACTTTAGTAGATATGGTTATATCTACTTAATGAGGCATAAGTCCGAATCCTTTGAAAAGTTCAAAGAATTCCAGAATGAAGTACAAAATCATTTAGGGAAAACAATCAAGTTTCTACGATCAGATCGTGGAGGGGAATACTTGAGCCAAGAGTTTGGTAATCATCTGAAAGATTGTGGAATTGTTCCACAGTTGACTCCGCCAGGAACTCCACAATGGAATGGGGTGTCCGAACGGAGAAATCGCACCTTGTTGGACATGGTGCGGTCGATGATGAGCCAAAGTGATCTTCCGTTATCCTTCTGGGGATATGCTCTTGAAACAGCTGCGTTCACACTAAATAGAGTTGCATCTAAGTCGGTTGAAAAGACACCATATGAGATATGGACAGGGCGACCCCCTAGTTTGTCTTTCCTCAAAATTTGGGGATGTGAGGCTTATGTAAAACGTTTACAATCTGACAAGCTCACACCCAAATCTGACAAGTGCTTCTTTGTGGGATATCCTAAGGAAACTAAGGGATATTACTTTTATAATCGGGAACAAGGCAAAGTGTTTGTCGCCCGACACGGTGTCTTCTTGGAGAAAGAGTTTCTTTCAAGAAGGGTTAGTGGGAGCAGGGTGCATCTTGAAGAAGTTCAAGAAACACCAGAAAATGTTTCAGCGACCACAGAACCACAACAAGAGGAGCAAAGTGTTGCGCCACCGGTTGTAGATACACCAGCCCCACGGAGGTCCGAAAGATCACGTCGTGCGCCCGACAGTACACAAAGGAACAACATGATATATTTTCGTTGGACAACGATGAGCCTAAGACCTATGAGGAAGCGATGGTGGGACCCGATTCCAATAAGTGGCTTGGAGCCATGAAATCCGAAATAGAATCCATGTACGACAATCAAGTTTGGAACTTGGTTGATCCACCGATGGTGTCAAAACCATTGAGTGTAAATGGGTTTTTAAGAAAAAGGGCGATTGGTGACGAATGGTTTTAAACAGATTCAAGGAGTTGATTATGATGAAACCTTCTTGCCCATCGCAATGCTTAAATCTATTCGGATTATCCTAGCGATTGGTGCATATTTCGAGTATGAGATATGGCGATGGATGTCAAAACGTTTTCCTAAATGGAAACCTAAGCGAGGATGTATACATGATACAACTCGAGGGTTTTGTCGATCCACAATCGCTCGAAAGATATGCAAGCTACGAAATCCATTTATGGATTGAAGCAAGCATCTCGGAGTTGGAATATTCGTTTTGATGAAGTAATCAAAGGGTTTGGTTTCATAAAAACGAAGAGGAAGCCGATGTTTACAAAAGGACAGTGGGAGCGCAATTGTATTTCTAATCTTATATGTGGATGACATATTATTGATTGGAAATGATATCCCTATGCTAGAATCGTCAAGTCTTCATTGAAAAATAGTTTTTCCATGAAAGACATAGGGGAGGCAGCATACATATTGGGCATTCGGATCTATAGAGATAGATCCAAGAGGCTAATTGGATTAAGCCAAAGTACATACATTGACAAGGTGTTGAAAAGGTTCAACATGCATCATTCCAAGAATGGTTTCTTGCCCATGTCACATGGCATTAATCTTAGCAAGAATCGGTGTCCTCGGACACATGATGAGCGAATAATAAGATGGGTATGGTTCCATATTCTTTGGCAATTGGATCCATCATGTATGTCATGCTTTGTACACGTCCGGATGTCTCGTACGCTTTGAGTGATACGAGCAGATACCGATCGAGATCCGGTGAAGGTCACTGGACTACAGTAAAGAATATCCTTAAGTACTTGAGAAGAACTAAGGATATGTTCCTAGTCTATGGAGGTGAAGAAGAGCTCGTTGTAAGTGGTTACACCGATGCTAGCTTCCAAACAGACAAGGATGATTATAGATCGCAATCGGGTTTGTGTTCTACCTTAACGGAGGCGAGCACTGGAAGAGTTCCAAGCGGATACGTTGCTGACCATACAACGGAGGCCGAGTACATTGCTGCTTCGGAAGCTGCAAAGGAGGTTGTTTGGATCAAGAAATTCGTTTCGAGCTAGGTGTGTGTGACTAGTGTGACTGGTCCAATGTCTCTCTATTGTGATAATAGTGGAGCCATTGCGCAAGCCAAGGAGCCGAGGTCACATCAGAAGTCCAAACACATACTTCGGCGATATCATCTCATCCGCGAGATAGTGGACAGAGGTGATGTCAAGATATGCAAAGTGCACACGGATCTCAACATAGCCGATCCGCTGACAAAACCTCTCCCTCAGCCGAAACATGAGGCGCACACAAGAGCAATGGGTATTAGATACTTACATGATTGACTCTAGTGCAAGTGGGAGATTGTTAGTGATATGCCCTAGAGGCAACATGGAGATGTTGGATATCACGTCAATGTTTATGTATAAATGAATAAAGTGTTATTCAGTTTCATGAAATAGACATCTTGTATTGATCAATAAGTACGTGACTTATTTATGAGACTCTTTATGCATGAATCTATTTCAAAACGATTCTTGATCATATGTCATATTGTTGGAACAAATATGGTTCTAACCGGCATGTGTTAGAGAACACATTGTTGGATAGACCCACCATGAGACACTACAGGAATTAATGTGTCATTAGTTGGTCTCAAGTAGTGTTGGTGCGAGTCCTTAGACCTGAGATCATCATGGATTCCAACATGTGTAGTAGCCTACTTTGGGACTACCAAACGCTATTCCGTAATCGGGTAGTTATAAAAGTAGTTTGTGGGTTTGCTATGAAACATGGAGTGGGATGTGAGTGATCAAGATGGAATTTTCCCCTCCTTTGGAGACATATCTCTGGGCCCTCGAGGTAATGGATTATGGAAATGCATGGCCATGCTAAGTTGATTGAGAAGTCAATCAACGGGCGGATAATCCAATACGGTACGAGTGAATGGTTAAGCTATTGAAGGGATGGCACACATCTTGCCTATAGCTTAATTGATAGTGTGAGACAAAGGGATTTGTGTACTCATTACAGGTTCGAGCCAATATTATATTCTTGTATACCATGGTGTCAATATGTCTTGCTAGGCGCCGCCGTTGACGTGATCGGCGAGTTGGACTCGAGCCGATGGTCGACCGAGTTGGACTATAGCCGAAACCGAGTATACCTGCACCTCTGGGTCGCACGCTTAAGGGGATAAGAACAGGCATTCCAGTTGGACTCGGATATGGCTCGATCAGATAGGGATCCAATCGGATAGAGTCCTATGGGTTTATGAAGTCCAGCCGGCCAACTCTATGAGATTCGGATATTATCCGATTCAAAATAGAGTTCCGATGGGCCTCTAGGCCCAACTGGCAACTCTATATAAAGGGGTGAGGGGTGGAGAGCTGCAGCATGTCAATTGAATTGCACTGTGCCGAGATAAATCTCCACGGAAACCCTCCCCACCTTTGAGCCAAACCCTAGCCTTGCATCGCGTGCTAGCACACGGGTGTTCAGCGTTCTATCCCCGGACGTGTGGATACCGGTAGAGGCGCTGCTACATTGCGGCGCTGTTGATCGGCTACGAATCGGCTGTGGTGGAATCAGCTACGGTCGAGCGCATCGGAGCGAGGCGCAAGAACGTGGTTAGACGACTCGGATCGGCTGCGGCATCAACGAATCGGTTGATTGGTGAATCGGCTGTCCCCGGGAATCGGCTGTCGCCAAATCGGCTGTCATCGGCCAGCACTGTTCCAGATCAGATAGCCCTGATTGGCTAGTCCGTTGCACTCTAGTCCAATCGGTAACGATCAATCGGCCCTTACTTGCAAGTGTTCCTGGTTTGCACGGTAGAAAAGTTTTGTTATATGCTATCGTAGCCTCCATGTAACCCTTCAGTCACATCCCGAGGACACTCGGTCTGACTTCTGTTGAGGTTCAATCCGGGTTTTTGAGGCACCCCGGGGTGACATCTCCCACAAATAGAGATAGGAATCATGTTCGACAAGGGCATATCTTGTATCTAGGTATAAATACGACCCAAGACTATGTAATTTAACAACAATCAGTTCAATACAACTTCAGCGTATCGCCACCTTTTTCCTTTCAATTACTTCGATGAGTTCTTGCTTTGAGTTGGGCTGCATCGGGTTCGATCTCCGACGAAAGGTAAAGCTTGTTATGGCGGCTTGCGCTCTCAGGATTAGTGCTTCCATCAGTATGATACTCTAATCTTGTTTACGTAAATCGTTGAGTTATCATATATACTATATAATCTAGATTGATCTTGCTGTCTAACCCTAATCGGCTAGCCTCTGTTACTGGATAACAGTTGATAGGGTTAGATATCATCGTCAACTTAGATTATATAGTATATCCACCATCTCGAAAGGTTTTCATCAACTTGTTTAGATCTTATGCTTCTATTTACGCTTACTGCTGCATCGGTTGAGTCTGACCTACTTAATATCTATCTTGCTTAAGTATTGATGTCCACTTAACCATTCACTCGAACCGTATTGGATTATCTGTCTGTTGATTGACTCCTCAATTAATCAATTACCTCGAGGGGCCTAGAGATATCTCTCCAAAAGAGGGGCAAATTCCATCTTGATCACTCAAATCCCACTCCATGTTTCATAGCAAACCCGAAAACTACTTTTATAACTACCCAGTTACGGAATAGCGTTTGGTAGTCCCAAAGTAGGCTACTCCACATGTTGGAATCCATGATGATCTCAGGTGTAAGGACTTTGCACCAGCACTACTTGAGACCAAATAATGGCACATTAATTCCTGTAGTGTCTCATGGTGGGTCTATCCAACAATGTGTTCTCTAACACATGTGTCCTTGTCTATTGATTCGGTATCTCCATACCCATAATCTATGAGACATGATAATCAATCAATAAACATGCCGATCTTAGAATCATATTTGTTCCAACAATATGACATATGATCAGGGATCGTTTAGAAATAGATTCATGCATAAAGAGTCTCATAAATAAGTCACATACTTATTGATCAATACAAGATGTCTATTTCATGGAACTGAATAACACTTTATTCATTTATACATAAACATTGACAATGATATCCAACATCTCCATGTTGCCTCTAGGGTATATCACTAACAGTGACCGAGAGCCTAACCCCCCCTCGGGGGTCGGGCATGCCGGCCTTCACCCGAGACCGACCTCGGCCCCTTCTCTCGACTCTGACTCGTCGCCCGACCTCAAGCATCCTCGAGAGGAAACTTGGCAGGCAAGGAGGAAGAGAGAGGAGATAACCCGACAGCGTCTAACACCACCTGGCGGCACAGGAGCAGGGCCCCAGGGCTGGCAGGAGCACAAGACACCCACGGTGTATAGGACTTAGTGGACCAGCATGTACTTTCTCAGATATTCTTTGTACCCCACTGTTTGTCTCTCTTAGTCTTAGCTTTCTTGGCCCCCAAGTTCAACTGTTCCTGCCCCCTTGATGTATGAAAGGGAGGGCAGGGAGGGGGCTTAGGAGGAGGTTCTCCAGATTCCCTCTCAAACTTGTAACTCTTGTTCATCATCCACCCCAGAGAAAGAACACCACACACTGGACGTAGGCCTATTATCCTTCAGGAGGGCTGAACCAGTATAAACCTTCGTGTCTTGTTTCTTGGCTCATCTTAGGATTCAATTTGACCGTGAGATCCGTCGGAGGACAGCTTCCCTACCAAACTCTCTTCTACCTCCTCGGGGACCCCCTTGAAGAAATGCCGACCCACCCCTCGACAGTTGGCGAGCCAGGTAGGGACGCTGTTCCTCGTCTGAGGTGATCCGATGGTTGTTTCCTTCGCCACCCACTTTGTGTCTCCCGCTGGGACGACCTTTGTCTTCGGCACCTTGGTGTTCCGCGTGGACGACTTCCGTCACCTCACTCTCTCTCAGGCGGCCTCTGGTGAGCTAGATCATGCGGTCGCGCCTCCGTGCGTGGCGGCGAGGCCAAGGCACGTGGTCTCGCGTCCTGAGGCCTCGGCCCCCATGCTCCATGCGACCTTCAGGGTTTGGCAGCCCAAACCCCCGATTGCTCGCTCAGCAGTCCTGAGGACAGACGGTGCTTAGACTCGGATCGAGCACCCAGCTCGACTCCGCGCCATGCATCTTGCTCCACCATCTTGAGATCTTCCTCGCCATCGTGTGTTGCTAGAGGTGCTCCCGCGTCTCTTAGCACAGAGGACCCTAGTAGGATCATTCGCTATGCCTCTCGCCCACGCATGGCATTAGTGGACGGCTCAGCAGACCAGTGTTCATCCCTGGTAACCGCGGCCCACCAACTTTGTCATGATGGTGTAGGTGGTGTCACGAGCTCTCAGGAGTCCGATGCTCACCGCAACGCACGCCGTTCCCGTAATGCGAGGAGGGTTGTGTGGTGCGAGCAGACCTGTAACCCTCACGTTTAGTCCCGGCGCCTGGAGTCTGACTTCACGATGGAGTTTGAGGAGCACCAGGTGTTCCGAACATCGGCGGCCAACCTGGTCGCCATCGAGCGTGCCCTCAATGGTATTCCCGACTCCTCGGAAATCTGGAAGGCCATGGCCGTGACCCAGGCCGCTGCCGCACAGCTTAATGTCTCGGCCCTGTCTGAGCACTCCCAGGGGGGTCAGTAGGCCTCCCCGCGCCCTACGGCGGGTGCAGCCACGAGGACCGTGGTTCCCCCCGCGGGCACGGCATGACACTCCCGGAGTGCTCGCACGACCGAGCATCAAGGGAGCTCCCACACGGGGGATCTGCACGAAGTGATCGCGTAGAGGATGGACGCCCGCAACACCATCGAGTGGCGTGCCATTGATCGGAGGTGCCAGGAGGGACGAGTACGACCTGTTGCATGGACCTCCTAACGTCGTGCCCGATCTCGCACCCCGCCATGATGGCCTTGTGGCCTTCACCGCCAAGCACCGACAGGCCACATGGCCTAAGGGATTTCGCCCGACGGGGATAGAGCTGTATGATGGCAAGACCGATCCCACCCTATGGCTGCAGCTGTATTGCACGACTGTTCGAGCCGCAAACGGTGACGATCGCGTCATGGCCAACTATCTGTCGGTCATGTTGGCGCCCACGGCCATTAACTAGCTTGCTGGACTGCCCAAGGACTCCATCGACTTGTGGGATGAGCTTTGTGATGCCTTCTTCGCCAATTATCATGGCACGTGGCAGCGCCTGGCCACCTGCTATGACCTTGGCTGAGTTTGGCAGGGCCGCTTTGAGTCCATTCGGGACTACATTCGGTGTTTCTTGGAGCGCCTCAACTTTGTTGCAAGCATTTCCGACAGCGACGTCATGTGCATCTTTTGAGAGGGCCTTCGAAGACCCTCTGAGTTGTTTTGCTTCCTCGCTCGGACGAAGCCAACCACCCCGGCCCAGGTGTTTACCATCACTGAGGGCTTCACCGACGATGAGGACGCCGAGAACCAGCTCATGGCGCCCGTCGGTTCCCGCCTCCCGAGGGAGTCGAGGGGAAAGGAGCGGGCCATCCCCATGCACCGCTCGCCGAGGAGGTCGGACCGCCGCCCGCATCTATAGGGTCGGCGAGATGATCCAAAACACCAACCGACCACGGAAGTTGCGGCCCTCGAGGGACCGAGCTCGAGGGGAGAACCCTCGGGTGAAACACTCTGGAAGGCACTCGAGAAGCAGTGCTTCCTCCATCCAGACGAAAGTCACACCATCCGGCAGTGCTACTCCCTCCAAGACCAAATGGTTCGGGAGGCATGAAACCCCCGGCCTCCAAGGCTGCGGAAGGGGAGGAGCACAGACCCGAAGTGCTGGAAAGGGGACCAACGATGGGAGGACGACTTCCAGGAGCTGACCCACACTGTCAACATGATCCTCGGCGGCGAGGCGACCTTGGAGAGTTGACTCCAGCAAAAACTCCTTTCCCGTTGCGTGAACACCGTCTCGATTGACTCGCTTGAGCGCCTTCGATGGTCAGAGGTTCCGATCTCTTTCTCTCGAGCAGACCAATGGACCGATGTCCCAAAGCCGGGTCGGTTCCCATTGGTGGTAGACCTAGTGGTGCTCAAGGTGCGTCTCAAGCACATTCTAGTCGACGAGGGGAGTGGCATCAACGTCCTCTTCAGGGGTATCCTTCATGAGCTCGGAGTATCCCTCTCCACCCTTGAGCCTACGGACTCGCCGTTTTATGGCATCGTCCCAGGTCGAGGAAGCCTGCCCCTCGGCATGATTTCCCTCCCCGTGACGCTTGGAACGTGGAAGAACTTTCGCACCGAGCTCGCCAGGTTCTACATGGCTGACTTCGAGATGGCCTACCACGCGGTACTCGGCCGTCCGACCCTCGCCAAGTTCATGGCGATTCCCCACTACACGTATGTGGTCCTCAAGGTGCTAGGTCCCCAGGGGGAGTTCTCCGTGCGAGGTGATGTCGCCATGTCTCACGCATGTGAGTCTGAGAGCCTTGCCCCCGTAGAGGCCATTGGTCCGTTGGCCCGGGCGGACGGACTTTCTCCCTCGGGAGCCGACCCAAAGGGGAAGACACCAATGTTTGAGGATGACCCAAGTCCGGTACCACCAGTGTCGCGGCCTTCCTTTGGCTCCGCTGAGTACAAGGCCGTCTCCCTCTCCGACACCGATCCCTCCAAGACGACGCGGATCACCTCGCACCATGGGGAGAAATAGGAAAGCACGCTCGTCGACTTCCTACGGGCGAACATTGATATGTTTGCTTGGAAACCGGCAGACATGTCAGGAGTACCCAGGGAGTTGGTCGAGCATGAGCTTCATGTTCCCTCTAATGCCAAGCGGGTTAGGCAACGTCTGCGTCGGTTTGCCTAGGAGCGCAAGGACGAGATCCAGAAGGAGTT
Source organism: Oryza australiensis (assembly GCA_019925245.2). Lineage (NCBI taxonomy): Eukaryota > Viridiplantae > Streptophyta > Magnoliopsida > Poales > Poaceae > Oryza > Oryza australiensis. The sequence goes on along the minus strand of JAIFGZ020000357.1, from coordinate 33,583 downwards.
GACTCGACTTATAGATGCAGGTTTCATTTGGGAAGTGCATCACCCGGATTGGTTAGCCAATCCAGTCCTTGTAAGGAAGAAAAACGGGAAATGGAGAATGTGTGTTGACTACACTGATCTTAACAGGCATTGTCCTAAAGACCCGTTTACTCTTCCCCGCATTGATCAAGTCGTCGATTCTACCGTAGGGCGCTCCCTCCTGTGTTTCTTGGACTGCTACTCAGGCTATCATTAGATAGGCCTCAAAGCATCCGACCAAGAAGACGTCTTTCATTTCGCCATTCGGAGCCTTCTGTTACACCACGATGGCTTTCGGTCTAAAGAACATCGGCTCGACCTATCAGCGAGCCGTCCAGCGTTGTTTAGCCAGCCAGATCGGTCGTAACGTTGAAGCTTACGTGGATGACGTAGTGATCAAGACGCGGATCCCCAACAATCTCTTGCTCGACATAGCAGAAACCTTCGTGAACCTGCGCAAATACTGATGGAAGCTTAATCCCGAGAAGTGCGTCTTCGGCGTGCCCTCCGGGAAGCTTCTCGATTTTGTTGTCTTCGAGCAAGGAATCGCGCCCAACCCCGAGAAGATCTCTGCAATCCTGAACATGCATAAGCCGTCCTGTGTCAAGGACGTGCAGAAGCTCATGGGTAGCATGACATCTCTTGGGAGATTCATTTCCCGACTTGGCGAGTGCAGAGCGCCTTTCTTCAAGCTGGTCGGGAAGGGAAAAGATTTCCAGTGGACGGCAGATGCCGACAAGGCATTTGCCAACTTCAAGCCCTTTTGACTATGCCGCCAATCCTCATAGCTCCGAACCCTGAGGAACAACTACTCCTATACGTCGCCGCGACCACCACTGTTGTTAGCACGGTGCTGGTCGTCGAGCGCACAGAGAAAGGGCACGCCTATCTGGTCCAGAGGCCCATTTATTTTGTATCCAAGTTCCTTGGGCCATCGAAGACGCGCTATCCCCAAGTGCAGAAGCTGTTGTACACCGTGCTCATCACCACCCGGAAGCTGCGACATTACTTCCAAGCCCACAAAGTGGTGGTGGTGACTGGGTTTCCCCTCAGGGACATCATTAGGAATCGCGAGGCTACTGGACGGATAGTGAAGTGGGCATTGGAAATGGGCGAATTCTCCATCGATTACAAGCCATCTAGTCGTATGTCTTAACCGACTTCGTGGCCGAATGGACAGAGATCCAGCTTTTGCCAACTTTCGAGTCGTGCCCCACCTGGACCATGTATTTCGACGACTCCCTTAGCATTGACAGAGCTAGAGCTGGCGTGCTTTTGGTCTCCCCGACGGGTAAGCACATCAAGTACATCCTCCGGTTATTATTCAAGGCACCAATAATGCCGCCGAATACGAGGCTCTCCTCCATGGTCTCCGAATCGCCAAATCCATTGGCGTTGAGCGCCTCATGGTTTATGGGGATTCGACGCTAGTCATTAGCCAGGTCAACAAGGACTGGTCCTGTTCGAGCGAGAAGATGGATGCCTATTGCGCCGAGGTCCGCAAGCTCGAAGGCAAGTTCGCTAGCCTCGAGTTCCACCAAGTCCCCTGGGACGCCAACTCGGCAGCTGACCAGTTGGCCAAGTTCGGGTCCTCCCGAGCAACGGTGCCGCAGGGGGTGGCCCATGCAGGTCGAGCTGCACAATCCGTTGTTCAGGGACCCGGATCACCCGAAACCGGCCCCAGCGCCGCCAGCTGAGTCAGTACTCGCCATCACCAACACCCCTGACGACTGGCGTCAATAACTCATAGACTACATTACTACCAAGATGCTCCTGCCCGACAAGGCGAAAGCCGAGCGTGTCGCCCGACGCAGTAAGCAGTACGTCGTAGTGGGCCACGAGCTGTTCAAACGAGCGGCATCCACCCGAGTACTCTTGTTGTGCATCCCTCGAGATCGTGGGACCCAGATCCTTGATGAGATTCATTCAGGCATCTGTGATAACCATGCAGGCACAAGGACGCTAGTCGGCAAGGCTTTTCGCGTGGGATACTACTGGCCAACTGCCAATAAAGACGCTATGGAATTAGTCCAACGCTGTCAGGGATGTTAGTTCTTCACCAAATAGCACCACCTCCCGGCACAAGCCCTTCAAATGATCCCATCATCGTGGCCCTTTGCATGCTGGGGGCTCGACATGGTCGGCCCGTTCCCTAAGGCACCAGTTGGCTACACTCACGTTTTTGTCGCAATCGACAAATTTAAGAAGTGGATCGAAGTGCAGCCGCTGAGAGCTTGCACTGCCCAGAAGGCGGCCGAGTTCATCGAAGGCATCACCTTCCACTGCGGCGTCCCAAGGGAGATCATCACCGACCTTGGGACATAGTTCACCGGGAATGTTTTTTGGGACTTCTGTGAAGAGTGGTGCATGAAGGTCAAGTATGCCTCGGTGGCGCACCCCCGAGCGAACGTGCAGTGCGAGCGTGCGAATGGCATGATCCTACAAGGCCTAAAGGCCCGGGTCTTTGACCTGTTTCAGAAGCATGAAGGCCGCTGGTTGCGTGAGCTTCCAGCCGTGCTCTGGGGGCTCCGCACTCAGCCGAGTCAAGCCACGGGATGGTCCCCATTCTTCCTGGTCTATGGCTCAGAGGTGGTTCTCCCGGTTGACATGCTGCATGAATCCCCAAGGGTTCGATTGTACGATGAAGGAATGGCTGAGCAGACGCGGGTTGAGGACATCGACAGCATTAAAGAAGAATGTATGGCCGCCGCAATCCAGATGGACTGGTACCAATAGGCGCTACGCTGATACCATGAACGCAATGTCCACGGAAGATCCTTCAAGGTCCGTGACCTGGTTCTTCGAAGAGTATAGTCCACCGCCAGCACCAACAAGCTCAAACCCCCTTGGGAGGGCCCCTTCATCGTCTCCTCCGTCACCCGTCCGGGCTTGTACAGGCTGATTCGCGAAGTTGGACAGGAAGTGCCGAATTCCCGGAACATTGAGCACCTGCGCCGATTCTACGCTTGAACAGCTAAGTACCTAGTCCCGATCCCTTCAATTCTGCAAAATTCCGATTATCTCTATAACCCACCTGCAGATTGTATACCCGACCCCCAACAAGGCTCAGGGGCTCAGAAGCCTTCCTATGCAGTATTGTCAGTCGCGTTGATCCCTTCTCACGCAGATACCCTCATAGCAAGGCCTGAGCGGTGCGGCCCTTAATTAAGGGTTTCAGAGAAGTTGTGCCACCTGCTGTGCTTGAGCTGCTCGGGGGCTCATTCATTACCTACTTTGACTGAACGTGGTCGGCTTGGCCCCGAGTCCTCTGGGTAGTGACTTCATTCCTATCCAGGGCAGGCTGGTGTCGAGTTGGCTTTCGGTCATGTGCCGGCGAGTGAGCTCGGGGCTCGAAAATGTATGAATCCTGTGTATACAACTAAGAAGCTAGGAGCTCAACTTGGGCCACCCGGACAATGTCTGTTGATGGCCCGACTCGCTCTACTTCGAGGGTTAGACACACAGAGATCGAACGGACGTCGACGACCTCGCGGTCACCCAATGCGAACACAACTAAGTGGCTTTGCTGGACCGAAAGCTGCGCCCATGAAATGGCCATCGAGCATAGTCAGGATCCATCCCGCCAGCTTCCGTCGCTTAGTCATGAGAGTTATACACGCATTGTGTGATCGTCGATCCTCCACCGCCCCCCATTCGTCCTGCACTCGACTGAGTCGATCCGAGTAGACTGAGGAAGCCTTCGGATCCATCCGTTAAGGCTCGAAGAATGCTTGGCATCGAAGGCCAGTCAGGAGAATAGAAGGTTGTCTCCTTGCACTCCAACCCACTATGAAGGAGATTTTGTCACAGACCCAAATCCAAGGTATAGAAAATTTTGTCAAAACCAAAAGAAAGTGGAGATTTTCAATTTTGTAAACCAAAAAGTTTTCTTTTCGAACTTAGGTGAAGTATTTCAACCAAGTGGCATGATTAAAAATTGAGACAAAAGAAAAAAAGAAAAAACCTTTTCATTTATAACTTAGAATGTGGATACAGGCATAAATCTGCACATGCATATGCATAAGACATATTTTGGCAATAAGTCCATCTGTGCATCTGAATTTTTGAACCTCATTTCATCATATGTTCATTTCCTAACCTCAAGGTAAAGAACAATATAACCCTGTCAACGAGTTAGAAGCATTCGCAAAGTAGGAACACAAAAACATAGAGAGATTACCTTAATTCTCTAACATAATCCACACTAGATAAAATCATGGAAAAATTCATGAAGATGCAAAATATTATATTCAACTCAAAATATTTTTGGTACAATTTAACAACTAGGTTTTATGCCTCAAACAAATTAAACAAAACTGTCATATAGGTTAATAATTAAAGTCCTTAATCGGCTAAAACCATTTATCACCCAAAAGTAAATTAAAATGCACATAGGTATACATGTGAAATAATTTATTCAAATACTATATTAATTATCATGATTAAATATAATTTTTCTAGAATTTTTCTCTACTGATTATTATCCTAAAAATTAAAACAAGGTTTCAAATACCCTGTCTTTGCTGAATTACTGAGAACAAACCACAAATGATCTTGGAGTGAAACCAAACAAAATGGATTCTACGTTTGGTTCCCTAACCTCGAAGAAAATTTTTCATTAATTTACCAAACTCACATAATAAAATATGGGGCTGCAAAGTGAGAGATGAAGAAATAATTCGATTATGCATTCAAAATTCAATTACACACATCTACCTACCAATACCACTCAACTTGACCTAGAGTACCACGGTTGGACCCACATGGCGCCTCCGCAAGTTAGCTTAACTTCTGTCCATTTTCTCCTAGCCGACCGAGGGCGCCACGCACGGGCCGACCGCGTGCAGAGCACCGTCGACGCGTGGCCGCGACGTGCCGACGTCCAGAGCTCTCTCACTCGGCCACGAACCCCTTCGACCGCGTCGCCCAACGCCATACTCCAAATCTGAGCCGATCAGACCGAGGCAGGAAGCCTCAGCTCTCTCCTCTGTCTAGTCTCGTCGCCATTGGACCCGAGGAAGACGACCGTCGTCGTCACCAAGGTGCCTCGGGCCTTCTCCTCTTTTTCACGTTCCATGTTCACCGCACAATGCGGAGCATTTTCGTTGTTAACATCATCTCGTCTCCTCCATTGTAGCCGCAAGAACGCCTTCGTACTCCATCATGGACTGGAGCGCGCCCCAAGCATCGTCGCTGCATCGCCGACGCCATTCCAGCCAATGTAGGGCGAAGCAAGCCAAGCCACCACGCCGTCAGCATCGCCTCGGCCATCCTCTTCTTTCCTCTCAACAACCTAGAAGAATGGAGCTCTGACAGAGTGGATCACTGTCGTCATCCCAAAATTCCAGCCACCGTCGCCATAGCCAATTCCTTCACATTCGTAAGCCATACTCAAATTAGTTGTACCAAGAGCATCCTCGAGAGGTACTCGAGCTAGTGCGTGCCTCACCTCTGCCTCTCATGCACCAGATCGAGCCAGCACCATCGCTCTGCCACTTTCGCCATCACCGACGATCGGATCTCGCATTTCCGGGCTCACCCAAGCCTTGCCAGGTCTCTTGCACCCTCGGGTAAGCACTCCAGACACCTGAGACTACTTATGCATGCACTAATTTGGCACAAGACAAGCCGTAGACTAGATTGACACATCGCTTGAACCCGGCCGCTGGCCGTGCACGCTGTCGGCTCGACTCCAGTCACCGCAATACCCAAAACCACTGCCAATAGATTCGCAATGTTAAACTCTTTCTTTTCTCTTTTAGTCACTTCCTCTGAAACACCGTCGTTCGCCGCCGGCGAGGCCAAGAAGGACCCTGGCCACCGGAACTCTGCCTCTTTCTTCCTCTCTGTCTCGCTGACAACCGGGCCCCGCTCCTTCGAGCGCCAAAATCCCTTACTCAAAACCGCTAGCCATTGACCCGTGGGCCCCGTGTACATGAAAGTTAGAAAAAAAGAAAAGGGCAGTAGTTAGTGTTTTTCTCACAGAGAACTAACCCCACTTATAAAATGCATCTAAAATTCAATAATGCTTATTTTTGAATGAACAAATTTCGTAGACTCCCTAGAAAATGAACTTTAGTATGGAACTATAAAACAAGGCCCTCACTGTACAAATTTTACCCTAAAAATTTAAATAAGGCAAACCATACATACAACATTTGCAAACTTGTAAAATACCTAGAAAACTCAATTCAACTTCAATTTAGACCAACCCAAATCATATAGATTCCTCATCTCACCCTCTCTGAGTAGGGAAAATAAAAATGTATACATTCCTTGGGCCAAATGCTTGTAAAACTATTTTTGGAAAAATGATGTAATTTAGGTAAACCAATATTTATGGATTTATTTAAAAATTATTCTACCTCCACTTTGAATGAACTTAAATTCTGTAGGATCATACATACATGTACTTTCAAAATTTAAAATAAAAATATATGCCCTCTGTGTAGTATGACCTCTTAAAATAATTGTAAATGAAACTAATGATTTAATGCACCCTTCAACATGTGAAAATTTTAGAAAATTCAATTTTAATCTTTTTTAGTGAACCAAGTTTATACAAAGCCAGCAACTAATAAACTTCAATTTGGTACAATAAAATGTGGCAACGCATACATTGAACATATAGGAAAAACCTTAAATAGTTAACCTAGGTGCTAATCCCCCTAAATAAGCTAAGCACCATGTATATATATGTATGTATATACATGAATTGAAATCCTAGCTATAGGTAAATTAAAATAAAATATGTTGGATCAGTGAAACCATAGTTCCATCTCACAGGGTGGGTTCCTATCGCGTCCGCCCCCATGGCGTTAAGTTAAAACGTGGGCCCACCACTTAACGGTTATAGGTCGTATTCCAGTATGCCAAGGATGGAGGAAACACGTGTCGTGCTGGTGCAAGGCTAGGGGATAAGTAGTGTAAAGGCTTCGTGCTGACCTCTAGACTGTACTCAATATGTAGAGTATAGTGTTACCAACGGGTGCCGAATAAACTAGAGCGATTCACTTCTTGTGGGTAAAGTTGTACAAACTCTATAGAGTTAATAAAACTAATCGATTAGCCATGCTCACGGTCATGAGCGACATGATGATATGCTATGGGTATAATTTTGTGTTTCCTAAATGCTTCAAAAATCAAATGCTTTGTGTTGAGCATGATATTGATTTATGCAACGAAATTTGCCTTACTTCCCGACGTGGGTAAGGATTTGATATCTACTTATTTATTTTGTAACCATGCCATGTTTAGAGAAGATTTGCACCTCTTAAAAATGTCTTGCTTAAATTACGTTATAAATGGCTTGTGAACTAAAACTTGCTTTATGCTGAAATTCGAGACCACAAATAGCCTTCCTTTGAATTAGGGCCTTCATGTATGTAGGTTTGATTGTGCGTTTGCCAGTACATTATCTCTATAATATACTCACACTTGCTATTGGAATATCCACTATATTTGCAGGTCTTAGACTAAGTTTATGAGAGATGCGGGTACTCGATTGCTTCTTTTAGGATTTTGAACTTAATGGGGGTAAACCCCTAGTCGGTGTGCTTGAGGGTTGGGTAATCAAGCTTTCGTTGTTCTCTTATATATACTTATTTGGCCGGTCAGCCTATGTAATTATTATGTCGATGTAAGACTTTAAGTTTCTTTCATCTTACTTGTGTTTGCTATTTGTATCCATGCTTGAGATGAAAGTGTGGATCTAGTGCACATCCTGGGAACTAGATTCACATGAGTATGGGTTAAGGATATTTGAGATGTTATAGATCTTTAGCCATTTTTGTCAAGTCTCCTGAATGTGTAATACATCTGGTCGCTGCCTTCGAGTGGTTTGACGGGCACATCTCAGGCTGAAGTTGACTGGCAGGCTAAAGGTCCAACAATGTCTCACTTATCTTTCTTTCGGGACGTCAGACATCTCATTATGTCTGTTGGATAAGTTGAAGTATTTATTTTCATCTTGCAAATATAATGAGAGATCCGGGTCGTCTCTGACAGTAGTGGTATTAGAGCAAATACCAACTATAGGAGCCCCTTAAGTTGGTCGTTTAGAATGAATTCTCAAAATTATTTTGAGGGCTTCACTCTCAGCTACAAATTATTTGCGAAAACCATATTCAATCTTATATCTCATCCCTCTCTAGAGATTATTCTTCTCTATATCTCTATTTCAATTTAAAAACACTTACCTTGCTCTATAGGGCTGACTTTGAAAGATTGTGTTTTTATGAAAAGAAGTTTGAAAACACTCAAATATCAAAACTAATCAGTACCAAAGAGTTTTTGAAAGGTTTGGAAATCCCTTTGCAAAGTATTCCTATGAGCTTGTTCGGATTTGTAAAATATCGGGTTAGAAATAGCCTCTAGTAAATGGGTTTTGAAATGGGTTGATAGAGTTTAAAACTTGTTAGACATTTGTAGGGATTCCATCTCCTCATGTTATCTCTGCACCAAATATGAATTGGGAAAAATTTTGAGCTCTTCTTCTCTCGACTTTTCAAATCTTACGATATGGCTACAACGGGTAGATAGGTATAAAATAGAATTTGTGATGCTTCAACCTCTAGATTGTTTGCTTAGATGGACCACCCAAAATTCATATAATTTCTGGACCACTCTAACATAATGCATTTAAAAGATGATATATTTAGACAAACTAAAACTTGAATAAAATTTCATTTTGTGCTGGTTGTTCTTTTTCTGGAATTTTGAGTCAGTCGGCTTAATAATTTTCCTTAGGCTAAACCATAGGACATAAACCTAAGAAATTTTACAGAAAATATATGGACTAACCCAGCGAGCTTCATGAATTTTGGCATAATTTTTAGACCCATGCATCATGGTGAAACCATCTAAATAGTTAACAAAATCATGTTCTGAAAAATTGTAGCAGCTGCCATCATCTTTTCATATAGCCTAAACCTTACTTGATAAAATATGCATCTTTTTACAGAAGGTTGCATAAGGTTGCATAAATAACCAGTGGACAACAACAATTTTGGTTGAATTTTTGAGTCGTTGCATCATGCAACAAAAATTCGTATAGCTCTGTGAGGTAAAAATCTGAATATCAGTAGTCCACCGATTGTCGAATTTGTACAGACAAAACCATAGGTGGTAAAAATCTTGATTTTCCTAAGGTAGTTCACACACTTATTACTCTACCACCATGATGTTTGCACAAATTTTATACCTTTGGGATCTGGCCTAAGAAGACCTATAACGACAACAAACCCACATTTTCCAACACAGCAGTATTTGACTATACCATTTCCTCCATGGCAACCCAACCATCTAAAAATCACCAAAGTATTTCCTACCCAGAGGAAGCATTGTTATAATACAAGAATGGATGCCAATTAATCTTGCAGCCTCTCTCGATTGACCGCTAGGCTCAATTCTTACCAGGACTACCTATCACCCTAACTAGAACGGCCAAGCAAGGTTAATCTCCATTTCGCAAGTTTTCCTAACAAAAAGCCTTTAAAATTTTAAGGGGGATAGTATGACCTAATTAAAGAACCTAAGAGGATGTAAAGACCCTCCACATACTTCATAATGGGACTGAGATCTAAAGTCTACATCATAAGATTTGTAGGGAATAAGGAAGATTCTAAGTCTGGCCAAAACTTCGGTATCTATTGATGGTATACTCCCTGGGGTTTACTAATAATCTATGTTTCTGCTTAATTCTTGTAGATGCCTACCATGTATATTCCATCCTACTACAGCCGCGGTTACACCCGGAACTCAACCCAGCACATGCTTTGTATCATGCTGCAACGTGCTCGATTCACCTATCCACCAAAGTACCATATCCTCAATAAGACCATTGGAACTTCTGAAACTGCTGTAGTGGCTCATATGAGCATTAAAGGTAGAACTCCATATAAGAGAGATCGCCAGTATGCCGGCTATGGATGGGATAGTAACTCTGCCATGCAAAACTGCGCCTATGTGGCCATCACACGCCTACATAGTCAATTGCCTGAATGGGAGGAATTATACTATTATATTCTATCTTTAGCTAAGGGAGCCGAAGACACTACGTACCCAAGGCTGTCTGTGCTAGAGATAGGCCCGCACACTCCATATCTCCAACTAGCAGGATTTGTCTGCTCTCTCGACATGCTTTACCGCACAACTTTTGCTGACCTGCTAAACGCTCGCACACGAGTAGCCACCCTAGAAAGAAGTATCCTGCCTAGGTTACGTCAGGGACACTACACACAAAAATTCATGTATGGAGAAGACGCCATGTATGCCCCTGCTGAAGGCATACCGCCGCCAGCCGAAAACTACATCGAGCAGACTCCGCCACCCTACATCAATATCAGACGTGCCTATCCTCCACTGGGAACCACAGGGCTATACAGGCCCCCAGAATATGTTAAATGGTATGGATGTGTCTTCAGGTTGAAGATGGAATACTAAGAAGGTAGTACCCATGAAGTCAGTGGGTAATCAAGTATGTAAGCCTCAGAATGTATCAGTGGCTCGACTTAGGTGGAAACCGAGCTGTGTAGTAAATGTAATATATGTATCATGTAGTGTTACATGTAAAAGGACCAAGGGTTGTATGTAATTAATCTAGCACCTGTTTGGCTTTAACTTAGCAATTAAATCACTTGTTGTCTGAAGGGATTTAAGCTGGTGGACGAAAGCATCATCAAGCTATATCTCGACTCCAGGTTTGCCGCCATTGCATGACATGTTACTAGTGTGCAGTCAAACCACTTTGAATCAACTATCCCCACATCCACTGGAACACCGGACAGCTACCATGCTTGACGAGAACTCTCCCACACCTCCTCAATGAAGGTTTTCCCAACTTTAATAGAGCAAGTATATTATACAACTTAAGAAAGATCTAAAAGCTAAGCATATTAAATCTTGTATGTTGAAAGGTTTCAAACAACAAGAAGCCGATAAAATCTGGGAATCATAAACCCATTGCCCCACTACAATAGTACCCTTTACAACATATGTGAAATCATCTTTTTCATGAGCCGTACAAAACACAGAATAACCAGCCCACACTAGTACAGAATGCCTCATAGGTGCCGGCTGGGAAACCCCCTTAAGTGCCGGTTTTCCCAACCGACATCTATTGGTCGGCACCAATAGCTTTGGTCATTGGTGTCGGTTCTTCGACCGACACCTATTCGAGCAAATAAGTGTCGGTTCATGTAGAACCGACACCTATTTATCGGACACCTATACAGTGAGGTCCTCCCAATCATTTCTTATGGGCCCACTCCTTTAGCCAGACCCACCATATTTACCGAACCCACCATAATTTTCCACGCGGGCGCGGGCCCGCGAGATAGAGTTACAGGCACGAGCGAGCGGTTCGGCGAGCGGTTCTACACGATGAGCGAGCGAGGCACGAATCTATTTAAGCTGGTGTTGCTCTGGTTCGGCGAGCGGTATGGTACTAATCGAGGGAATAGTGTTTTTTGAGAATAGGTGCCGGGTGAATAGTAAAACCGCCACCTATACTATAGGTGGCGGTTCGTAATAAGAACCGCCACCTATTCACGAAGAATAGGTGCCGGGTGAACAGTAAAACCGCCACCTATAGTCTCAAATAGGTGTCGGGTGAACAAAAAAACCGCGACTAATACTATAGGTGGCGGTTTTACTATTCACCCGCACCTATTTGAGACTATAGGTGGCGGTTCTTAACACGAACCGCCACCTATATACATTATAGGTGCCGGATTTGGTTTGACCGGCACCTTTTGAGGCGACACCAATGAGCCTTTTTTAGTAGTGCCAACATCAACATTCACACACAAACAAATCTGAAAATGTTCGCCACCGTCATTATATCTCCAGGCTTTACAGGAATAAACCGGTTAGGTGTACAACCAGCCGTCAATGATGACCAACCACCCATCCGGCAAGAACAATCCAAACCACCTGAGCACTCATCAACACCAAAAACTTGTTGTGCCCATAGTACAAAAGTGAAAAGGGAGAATCTGGCCAATATCCACCATATTTACACACAAAGTACAGAATCTGGGGAACAGACACAGACTGCTTAATCTATCAGCAACCCCAGATAAGAGAGAAAGACAATGGGTGCCAACACGATAAGGAGACAAACCACCTCACAAAGGTAATCCGAGTACCCATCCTTTGACACATCACGCCATAGCTTCCGAACAAAGACCAAAGGGTACAGTACCCAAGCCAGCAAAGTACACATGACCATTCCTACGTACCGCGCACCTGCCCACGCCCGTCGCCAAGCAACAACCATTCCCGCCGAATGTACCTTCCGCGATCGAAATGCCTCGGCACCGCTAGCATCTGAGTGTCGTCTCCGGCGATGAATCCACCAATCGCCTCAGCCGATGAGGGAACTCCTCGCCCCATCCCAGACCCTGCGACTACAAGCCCTAACCGTCGACGAAGTCCGCCTCTGCCAGCAACACATCGCTTTGCATCACCTTCATCGTGCTCCATTCCTTCTTCTCTAGAGCTACTCCGCCACTGCTCACTCCCAAATCCGATAGCCGGAGCAAGTGTGAAAGACAAGCCACTTCTCACGCTTTTCCCTGTTAAAATAAGGAGGTAGCACACACCAAAAGATTCCCTTACGGAAATATTAAATTATTAGGACTACTAAGACTAGGGTACCTAGAGAGGTTTAATAGAAGCAAAAAAATTAATATTGTTATAAGAAACAAAGAATTGTGAATAAAAGAATCAGATCACCCTTAGGAACCTAACGATAGAGCTCCGCCTTATCCTAAGCAAATATTTTACCCATCGACTTGATAGGATGAAGACCTAGATACTTGATAGGACGAAGACCTAGATATGACAAACCTTGTTAGACCGACGAACTTCCAACCACAGCCCAACCCAAATCTCGGGGACGAGATTTCCTTTAATGGGGATAGAGCTATCACATACTCAAATCCAGGATCTGAAAATTTTGTCAAAACCAAAAGAAAGTAGAGATTTTCAATTTTGTAAACCAAAAAGTTTTATTTTCAAACTTAGGTGAAGTATTTCAACCAAGTGGCATGATTAAAAATTGAGAAAAAAAGAAAAAAAAAGAAAAAACCTTTTCATTTATAACTTAGAATGTGGATACAGGCATACATGTGCACATGCGTATGCATAAGACAGATTTTGGCAATTAGTCCTTTTGTGCATCTGAATTTTTGAACCCTCATTTAATCATATGTTCATTTCCTCAACTCGAGGTAAAGATCAATATAACCCTGTCAACGAGTTAGAAGCATTCGCAAAGTAGGAACACAAAACCATAGAAAGATTACCTTAATTTGCTAAAATAATCCACACTAGATAAAATCATGGAAAAATTCATGAAGATGCCAAATATTATGTTCAACTCAAAATAATTTTGGTACAATTTAACAACTAGGTTTGATGCCTCAAACAAATTAAACAAAACTGTCATATAGGTTAGTAATTAAAGTCCTTAATCGGCTAAAACCATTTATCACCCAAAAGTAAATTAAAATGCACATAGGTATACATGTGAAATAATTTATTCAAATGCTGGATTAATTATCATGATTAAATATAATTTTTCTAGAATTTTTCTCTACTGATTATGATCCCTAAAAATTCAAACAAGGTTTAAAATACCCTGTCTTTGCTGAATTACTGATAACCAACCACAAATGATCTTAGAGTGGAACCAAAGAAAATGGATTCTACGTTTGCTTCCCTAATCTCAGAAAAATTTACCAAACTCACATAATAAAATATGGGGCTGCAAAGTGAGAGATGAAGAAATAATTCGAATATGCATTCAAAATTCAACTACACACATCTACCTACCCATACCACTCAACTTGACCGAGAGTACCACGGTTGGACCCACATGGCAGTCTCCGCAAGCTAGTTTAACCTCTGTCCTTTTTCTCCCAGCCGACCGAGGGTGCCAGCGCATGGGCCAACCGCGCGCAGAGCGCCATCGACGTGTGGCCGTGACATGCCGGCGTTCGGAGCTCTCTCACTCGGCCACAAACCATTTCGGCCGTGTCGTGCAATGCCATACTCCACACCTGAGCTGATTATACCGAGAAAGGAAGCCTCAGCTCTCTCTTCTTTCTCGTCTCGTTGCCATCAGACCCGAGGAAGATGACCACCGTCGTCGCCAAGGTGCCTCGGTCCTTCTCCTGTTTTTTCACGTTCCATGTTCACCGCACAATGCCGAGCATTTTCGCTATTGACATCATCTTGTCTCCTCCATTGTAGCCTCAAGAATGTCGTCGTACTCCATCACGGACTGGAGCGCGCCCCGAGCGTCGCCGTTGCATCCCCGACGCTGTTCAGGCCAATGTAGGCCGAAGCAAGCCAAGCCACCACGCCGTCACCATCTCCTCGGCCATCCTCTTCTTTCCCCTCAACAACCTGGAAGAATGGAGCTCTGACGGAGTGGATCGCCGTTGCCATCCCAAAATTCCGGCCGCCGTCGCCATAGCCAATTCCTTCACATTCAGTAAGCCATACTCAAATTAGTTGTACCAAGAGCATCCTCGGGAGGTTCTCAAGCTAGTGTGTGCCACACCTATGCCTCTCATGCACCATATCGAGCCAGTATCGTCGCTCTGCCACTTCCTCCATCGCCGTCGATTGGACCTCGCATCGTTGGGCTCACCCAAGCCTTGCCAGGTCTCTTGCACCCTCAGGTAAGCACTCCAGACACCTGATACTACTTATGCATGCACTAATTCGGCACAAGACAAGCCATAGACTAGATTGACACATTTTCTGAACCCGGCCACCGCCCGTGCATGCCACCGACTCGACTCCGGTCATCGCAATACCCAAAACCACCACCAATAGATTTGCAATGGGACACTCTTTATTTTCTCTTTTAGTCACTTCCTCTGAAACGCCGTCATTTGCCACCGGCGAGGCCAAGAAGGACCCCGGCCACCGGAGCTCTGCCTCTTTCTTCCTCTCTGTCTCGCTAACAACCGGGCCCACTCCTTCGGGCGCCAAAATCCCTTACTCAAAACCGCTAGCCACTGACCCATGGGGCCCGCGTACATGAAAGTTAGGAAAAAAAGAAAAGGGCAATAGTTAGTGTTTTTCTCACAGAGAACTAACCCCACTTATAAAATCCATCTAAAATTCAATAATGCTCATTTTTGAATGGAATAAATTTCTGTATACTCCCTAGAAAGTGAACTTTAGTATGGAATTATAAAACAAGGCCCTCACTGTACAAATTTTACCCTAAAAATTTAAATAAGGCAAACCATACATACAACATTTGCAAACTTGTAAAATACCTAGAAAATTCAACTCAACTTCAGTTTAGACCAACCCAAATCCTATATATTCCACATCTCACCCTCTTTGAGTAGGAAAAATAAAAATGTATACATTCCTTGGGCCAAAAGATTGTCAAACTATTTTTTGGGAAAAATGATGTTCTTTAGGTAAACCAATATTTAGGGATTTATTTAAAAATTATTCTACCTCGTTTTTGAATGAACTTAAATTCGTAGAATCACCCAAACATGTACTTTCAAAATATAAAATAAAAATACATGCCCTCTGTCTAGTATGATGTCTTAAAATAATTGTAAATTAAACTAATGATTTAATGCACCCTTCAACATGTGAAAATTTTTGAAAATTCCATTTTAATCTTTTTTTAGTGAACCAGGTTTCTACAAAGCCAGCAACAAATAAACTTCAATTTGGTACAATAAAAATGTGGCAAACCATAAACTAAACATATAGGAAAAACCTTAAATAGACAACCTAGTGTTAACGCCAGAATTTGGTAAGCCCTAGAGCTCGAATCGGCTAAGGTGTCCATCGGCTGATACCGAATCGGACAAGACAAGCCGATGTAGCTGATTCCGGTGCGACAACATTGGAGACATCGTCGAATCAAGATGATGTGCTTCATGAGGATTGCCATATAAGGATAGAGTCCTAAATAGGCAATTGTATCTATTAATTAGGAAGAGTTTGTTAGTTTCCTATTTTATCTTTAGGAATGTGTGTCAGTATCCGGTAAGGATTTAGGTTGTTTCCTTTTATCTTTAGGAAAGTTTAGATTTGTAATCTGTTAGGGTCTCTATTAGCCCATGGGTATAAATATGTAAGCATGGGTTCATGTAACTCATCCACACGATCAATACAATTCGGTGCATCTCCACCTTTTTACTTTTGGCTACTTTGTTCATCATCCGGCGGAACTTGGCACCCAACGTGGGGCTGCATCGGCTTCGATCTCCGACAAAGGGGTAAGTCCAAGGTCTCGTCGGCCCAGGTATATAATATCTATCCTTAGTTTCATTACCGTTCATAGATACATCGGCTTAGTGAGGACTTTCTTGGTAAGGTCTGATATTCTGATCAAGTCGATATTTCTGTAAACATAATGTCGCTTTAGGTAGATTTGTTATATCCATCATATTAGACAGATCTATCGGCTCATCAAGTATTAGATTATCATATACAATCTCGTGCTGCATCGGTTAGGTCCGACCTACTAGATTGTTATCGATAATCTAAGTCTTGTTAAGCCGATAGGTTCATACTAATGTTTCACTGGAGGGTTAGCCGGTCTTATCATATGTCTCTGTTAATCTAGTCCTAGTACCTCAATTTAGCTCTATCGGCTATTTCTCGCCTTGGGGTTTCTGCCGATACCGGTTAAATCGTTACATTAGATTAGATTAGATTAGGCATCTATCACCCTTAAAATCAGTCAAGGGCTTGATTGTCTAGATGTTGTGTTTCTTTTCATACTTTGTGCTGCATCAGTTCTGTTTGACCTACTAAGTCGTGATTAGAATCGTAATCTCTAACCTTCGTGTTGGCTGCCACTAATGGTTTCGTCGGAGTTTTAGCCGACGAGTTATCTGGACATCGGCATCGGCTGGAATCACACAATCGACTGTCAACAGATCGGTTGTTTTGATTATCGGCCTATCGGCCAATATGATTTATGCTCTGTTGTTTTGCATAACTTGTTAGTGGCAGGATCAAACTGACTGGCACACCCGCGCTGCATCGATTCTAGGAACTGCACTGGAGCTAAGCAGATCTCCCAGGCCGGCGTGTTGATTTTTCACGTCAACACATTTTTGGCACGCCTAGTGGGACCGTGTTTTGGACAACATATCTTTTTACATGGCTCGATGGACCCATAATTGCTACAAGATGTCAGATAAAGAAGTCAAGGCCGATGTCAAGAAGAAGAAAAGAACCAATTTAGGGGCGATGAAGTCAAGGATAATTTTGAAGCATGTCTTCTCATACTCCAAAACTGGGGGGCATGTGTTAACGCCAGAATTTGGTAAGCCCCGGAGCCCGAATCGGCTAAGGTGTCCATCGGCTGATACCGAATCAGACAAGGCAAACCGATGTAGCCGATTCCGCTGCGACAACATTGGAGACATCATTGGATCAAGATGATGTGCTTCATGAGGATTGCCATATAAGAATAGAGTCCTAAAAAGGCAATTGTATCTATTAATTAGGAAGAGTTTGTTAGTTTCCTATTTTATCATTAGGAAAGTGTGTTAGTATCCGGTAAGGATTCGGTTTGTTTCCTTTTATCTTTAGGAAAGTTTGGATTTGTAATCTGTTAGGATCTCTATTAGCCCATGGGTATAAATATGTAAGCCTGGGGTTCATTTAACTCATCCACACGATCAATACAATTCGGCGCATCGCGACCGTTTTACTTTTGGCTACTTTGTTCATCATCCGGTAGAACTTGGCACCTAACGCGGGGCTGCATCGGCTTCAATCTCCGGCAAAGGGATAAGTCAAAGGTCTCGTTGGCCCAGGTATATCGTATCTATCTTTAGTTTCATTACCGCATAGATACATCGGCTTAGTTAGGACTTTCTCGATTAGGTATTTTATAAAAATCACTTTACAAAGGTATTTTATAATGCTACCTGAGTATATACTACTCTATAACGAGGAAACATCTAAAATCAATAACTCTCGAATAGAATAAGATAAATTAGAAATTCCTTCACCACAAATCTTGTCCACACAGCACCTAACCACACCAGAGAACTTATGCATTTTTAGAGAATTTTAGATTTTTACATGTTCTGGTACGTATTCATTACCGATATTTTCTTTTTAGTGGATAAATTCGCGACGGTGAGGAGATTAATATTACCACTCATTCCAGGAAGGTCTTATAACTACCATGGCAAGTTCATGCCCTTCCTTTGATCACATTGAAACCCATGTTTTTCGGGCTAAAAGTTTTGTTTGGAAAGTTGCATGCGTACATGTCATTCGTTATGTTTACCGTACATCCACATGTGCTAGTATGGGATAGCCTTAGCTGATTAATCTACTTAGCACCTAGCCTTGTATTATGGTGAGTATGGGTTCGAATAACCCAGAAGAACTTCCTATTTACCCTGTCATGGTAGTTTCAGTGACTAAGTTTGTCCAATACAACGATATCGTGCCACGTGGGTGGGTTCCTGTCGTGTCCACTCCGACGGCGTTAAGTTAAAGCACGGGCCTGCCTCTTAACGGTTCTATGTCATATTCCAGTATGCCTGGGATGAACGAAACACGTGTCGTGCTAGTGCAAGGCTAGGGGCTAAGTAGTGTAAAGGCTTCGTGGTGACCTCTAGACTGTACCCAATATGTAGAGTATGGTGGTACTCTACATGATGATATGCTATGGGTATAATTTTGTGTTTCCTAAATGTTTCAAAAATCAAATGCTTTGTGTTCAGCATGATATTGATCTATGCAACGAAATTTGCCTTACTCCCCGACGTGGGTAAGGATTTGATATCTACTTATTTATGTTGTAACCATGCCATGTTTAGAGAAGAGTTGCACCGGTTAAAAATGCCTTCTTAAATTACGTTATAAATGGCTTGTGAACTAAAACTTGCTTTATGGTGAAATTCGAGACCACAAATAGCCTTCCTTTGAATTAGGGCCTTCATGTATGTAGGTTTGATTATGCGCTTGCCAGTACATTATCTCTACAATGTACTGACCCTTGCTATTGGAATATCCACTTTATTTGCAGGTCTTAGACTTAGCTTGTGAGAGATGCGGGTACTCGATTTCTTCTTTTAGGATTTTGAACTTAAGGGGTAAACTCCTAGTCGGTGTTCTTGAGGGTTGGGTAATCAAGCTTCCGTTGTTCTCTTATATATATTTATTTGGCTAGTCGGCCTATGTAATTATTATGTCGATGTAAGACTTTAAGTTTCTTTCATCTTACTTATGTTTTCTATTTGTATCCACGCTTGAGATGAAAGTGTGAATCTAGTGCATATCTTGGGAACTAGATTCACATGAGTATGGGTTAAGGATATTTGAGATGTTGTAGATTTTTAGCCATTTTTGTCAAGTCTCCTAAATGTTTAACATATCTGGTCGCTGCCGTCGAGTGGTTTGACGGGCACATCTCAGGCTGAAGTTGACTGGCAGTTTAAGGCCCAGCAATGTCTCACGTATCTTTCTCTCGGGACGTCGGACGTCTCGTTATGTCTGTTGGATGAGTTGAAGTGTTTCTCTTCATCTTGCAAACATAATGAGAGATCCAGGTCATCTCTGACAATGGCTGAGATCGCTCGGCAGGATCTACTCTCCCTCGGAGATGTCCTAGAGTTTGACCGAAAGCCTTCCGGCTGTTGGTTCATAAACGGCCATGGTCACTCAATGTAAGCTATCCGAAGGTGATAGCCCTTTCCGAGTTTTGACCATTTCGCTCTCCAAACTCGGACTATTGAAGGACGTGGTCACTCGGACGATCTGTCACATAGCGGTGTGGTGGGTGTCCAAGAAAATATAAAAAAAGGCTACTCTCGACATATTGCGAGTCGAAGACAGCATACAAAGAGGACTAACAAAAGTTTTCTTCATTTCTCGCGGGTGATGATCATACATAGGGCTTGAGGTCCCCCTAACATAGAGTAGCATCGAAGCGGCGACCTCTTTTACTATCGCTTCCACAGATCGGGCCGAGGGTGTGCACATGCTGGAATGATTGGAACAACAAGGCCAAGGGTTTTCCTAACCTGTAGGACCAAGTTGCTCACAATCTTATCCACCGCCGACTCTACGGAACCGTAGTTGTCGTCGACATCGCTCGACTCGACGCCGACAGGCCACCCCTCGGCGATCGCGTCGATGTCCGCCTAGGGGTACAACTTCTGTACAACACCAAGGACGTGCATCACCGCCGTCTTGGCTACCCCCTGAGCGTAGCGCCGGAGAAGTTCCCGGCCGCTCAGTAGACACGCCTGAAGCATGTCGTGGTTTGGGATGAGCGACGATGTGTCCGGATCGATCCCGGCGAGGAGCATTTGGGCCGCCTCCGAACAGATTTCGCATCGCTATTCGATCGTCTTCAGGCTGTCCCCGAGTCAATGAAGCCGTCGACCGGCTCCTGCCTATTGGCCTGGTCAAACAGGTTGGCTGAAGCGCACTCCTACTTTGACAGCAAAGGAATTAAATAGTACGGCACTTACAAACAGCCTCTGCCTGTGCAGCCTGGTCCTCGGCCATTTTGGCCATCGCTTTGTCCCTGGCCCCCTCGGCGGCCACCAGCTTCTCCTCCAGCTCGGCCGCCGCCGCCGCCTCCGCGTAGTCAAGCGCCTCGGTCAAGTCTCGGATGAGGGCTTGGGTTTGCGGCGAAGTGGCCGCAGACACTTCAGCTCCGCCAGCAAATGACGGCCCGACAAGGAGAGGGTCGGCCCCAGATGGCTTCCTGTCAGCAATGCCAGTCAGGGGTAGTGCCAATAAAACGCGACCATGGTGCTCACCTGGTGGACGCTGTGAACTTCACAGCACCACGGCGTCCAATCTTGGGGGCAGGTCCCGATGCTTGCCCACCCGCCTCACCGTGGATGCTCAGCCCAGCCTCTGCGAAAGCAGTTAGCTTTCGTTTCCCCTTTGGCTCGGTCATTGTGACGGGAAGGCGTATCTCCACAATCTCCAGCTTGGGAATAACTCCAAATTCCTGTCACGGCATCAACACCTGGCAGGTGAAGCTCTACTCGAGGAATGGAGGAAACATTCAGGCAAGGGAGTGAGGTCTAGCCCACCTGCCACTGCCGGTTCTCATGGCTCCCGATTGAACTCCAACCTTCACTGGAAATCGACGACGTGGCCATGAGCCTAAGACTGCTCGGAGGAAGAAGAAGGTTGCAGGGTGGGGGCGGGAGAACTGAGAAGTTTCCCTTCCTCAAAGTGGAGAAGTAAGAAGGCGTAAGGAGAAGAGCCCGCTGCGATGGGGTTTATATATGGAGATGTGGGTGGGCTCGCTGGCATGGTTTTTGGAAAACGTGCAACGTCACTTATTGTCAGCATGGAACATCCGAAGCGCCTCTCGCCCATCGAACTCCTTAGCTTGACACGTCGACTTCGGGTAAAATCTACCCGTCGGATCTCCGGAAGGGCCAGTAACGATTTCACAACTTTTGTTGTCCACCCTGAAGAGCCCGTCGAAAGGTCACACCACCTTTTCCATCTGAACTGTCAGCGCCATGACACCCCCAGTCCTCACGCCACCACTTCTGAAAGGGTGGGATGCCAAAAGATTCGATGTGATACTGCGACACCCCTAGTCCTCGCGCCATATTCAAGAAATAGCAGAGAATGCCAGAAGACTTTGCTTTGATTCTAGCAAAACCGAATTTGGGTCGGATTCTTCTCGACTCGGGGAAGGCTTCTAGGCAAGCCCTCGGTTGAGGTCGGGACTATCGGGTGCCCTCGGGCAGTAGTCTCGACCATAACCATATTCTCCACGCCCCAGCGACGGTGACCTTGACGACTAGAGTGTGGGCTTCCGAGCTAGTCCACAAGTGAGGTCGGGGCTACCTCGAGCCCCAGGGCCTATAGCCCCGAATACCTCACCCATCCTCACTGCCTTTGGGCAGTGAACTCTCCGACTCAGGGGCTGAAGGCCAAGTTGCCTCTCCCTCGGTCAAAACAGGGACTGCCAACCGCCTCCGGGCGACATACCTATTCGTCTCGGCTAAACCCCTCTTGGTGGACCTCGAGCGTCGCTCAGGTCACGGGTGGTTCGTCAAATGCTCTTGATGATTTGACTCTAGGCTCAGAGGTGCCGTCCGACCCTAAGCTCGAGGGCTACACCTGCCAGGTGCACCTAGCCGGTGCACCAGCAGATCATCGGCTCACAAGAACTGCTAGGGATCGACACCTTGGAAGAAAGCTTGACCCTAAGGCTGAATCTTTCATTCGCCCTTAGGCTCGAGGGCTACACCTGGCAGGTGCACCTAGGCGGTGCACCTACCAAAATCTTGGCTCAAAGCTCCAAGGATTATGAGAAGACATTACTCCGAAGGAACTCTAACCCTAAGGATGGATGTTTCAATCCTCCTTATGCTCGGGGGCTGCTGTGGGAGGTGTTACCCCGGGGTGCCTCAAAAACCTAGATTGAACCTCAACAAAAGTTAGACCGAGTGTCCTCGGGATGTGACCGAGAGCCTGACCCCCCCTCCCCGCCGGGGGTCGGGAATGCCGGCCTTGCCTCGAGTCCGACCTCGACCCCTTGTCTCGACTCCGACTCATTGCCCGACGTCGACCATCCTCGGGAGGAAACTTGGCAGGCAAGGAGGAAGAGAGAGGAGACAACACGGTGGCATCTGACACCACCTGGCGGCACAGGAGCAGGGTCCTAGGGTTGGCAGGAGCACAAGACACCCACGGTGTACAGGACCTAGCAGACTAGCATGTACTTTATCAGATATTCTTTGTACCCCACTATTTGTCTCTCTTAGTCTTAGCTTTCTTGGCCTCCAAGTTCATCTGTTCCTGCACCCCTTGAGGTGTAAAAGGGAGGGCAGGGATGGGGCTGAGGAGGAGGCTCTCCAGATTCCCTCTCAAACTTGTAACTCTTATTCATCATCCACCCCACAAAAAGAACACCACACACTGGACATAGGCCTATTATCCTTCGGGAGAGCTGAACCAGTATAAACCCTCGCGTCTTGTTTCATGGCTCATCTTAGGATTCAAGTCAACCGTCGAATCCGTCAAAGGATAGCTTCCCTACTAAACTCTCTTCTACCTCCTTGGGGAACCCCCTTGGAGGAATGCCGACCCACCCTCGACACTATTACAATTCAAATTATAGATAAGCCCCATAGGTGGACTCTTACTGACATAATCTATAACAAAACTATTTAAAATAACCTAACTAATATATACAATTGCCTTTCTTGGACTCTATTCGTGCATGGCAATCCTCATGAAGCACTTCAAACGAATCCGAAGATGATTCCAAAGTTACCTTACCAGAATCGGCTACATCGGCTTATCTTGTTCGATTCGGTATCGGCTGACGAACACCTTAGCCGACTCGGTCATCAGCCGACAAACCCTCTAGCCGATTCGGTCTGCAATTGGTGCGCACTCTGTTTCCGCAAATCCTGGTTCCCTTCAAATTGGTTTCGGCCTTTATCCCCACATCCGATGCATGATTTACCAAATTTGATCGTTAACACCATCATAAGGATCAATCCCGGTAGGGCGAAACCCCTTGGGCCATGTCACCTGCCGGACGCTAGCGGTGAAGGCTGAGAAGCCATTGTGCCACGGTATGGCCTCGGTGTTGGTGGCGCCATCAGGAGGACCGTGCGCCCGGTCATAAATCGTCCCAGCATCGCATCTCCTGGCTCCTTCGGTTTGTGATGCGACGCTCGATGGTGTTGCGGGCATCAGTCTTTTGCGTGATGATCTCACGCAGGTCCCTAGTGTAAGAGCTGTCCTGGTGCTCCGCCACATGGGCATTCCTGGGGCAGCCACTCGAACCATTGGGGACGACCGCATCCCTCGTGGATCGGCCCTTGGAGAGGCCCGGAGAGGCGGAGTGGCCAACTCTGCTGCTGCCAAGACCTCGAACATCGTGCGGTCCCCGTGGGACGCTTGGACAGGCTCAAGACGTTGAGCTGAGCAGTGGCCACCTAGATCATGGCCCTTGCTTTTCGTACCTTCGGAGAGTCGGGAAGGTCATTGAGCGCTCGCTAGATGGCCACCAAGTTGGCCGCCGGCGTTCGGAAGACCTGCTGCCCCTCAAACTCCATGGTGAAGTCAGACTCTAGGCTCTAGCGTTGGATGCGAGGGCGCTGGGCCTGCTTGCGCCATGCAACCCGTCCCACATTGCGGTGATGGCGGGTGTTTCGATGGGCATTAGACTCCTTGGAGCCCATGACCTCATCTTCGGAAACCATACACGCCATCATGACAAAGTTCACTGGCCAACGGTTGCCAGAATAAGGACTGGCCCGCCCAGCCATTTCGCAGGCGCCGAGCGAGGAGGAGAAGCTCGGCGGGCGATCTCCCGAAAGCTCACCGCCCGAGGAGTGTGGGAGTCTGCTCGGCGATGAACGAAGTGGGATGATGGTATCCCACGTGGCAAGGAAGCCAAACGCTTGGAGCAGCGTCTTGCAGGCCGCTCTACCGTTGAGTCTGTCCTCGAGATCTCCAAGCAAGAAGTCGAGGGCTTCGGCCGCCAAGCCCGTGCAGTCAGGCGATCCGTGGAGGGTTACGCGGAAGCTACGCTAGCCGAAAACAAAAATTTCTACCGCGCAAACCAGGAACACTTGCAAGTAAGGGCCGATAGATCGTTACCGATTGGAGTGTGCAATGGAAATGCCAATCGTGGCTATCCGATCCGGAAAAGCGTAGCCGATTCTCGCAAGCCGACACCGATACCCAGTGGACAGCCGATTCGCAGATGCCGTAGCCGATCCGAGCCGTCCGACCGTGTTCTCGCGCCTCGCTCCGATGCGCCCGACCGCAGCTCGATCCGAAGCCGATCTACAGCGCGCAACGTAGCAGCGCCTCTACCGGTATCCACACGTCCGGGGACAAAACGCCGTACACCCGTGTGCTAGCACGCGATGAAAGGCTAGGGTTTGGCTCGAAAGTGGGGAGGGTTTCCGTGGAGATTGATCTCGGCGACTTCTGTTGCACGCGATGCAATTGACGTGCCGCAGCTCTCCACCCCTCCTCCTTTATATAGAGTTGGCCGATCGGGACTAGTGGCCGATCAGGACTCTATTTTGAATCGGATCCTATCCGAATCTCACGAGTTGGCTGCCCATACGTCGTAAGCCCATAGGACTCTATTCGATCGGATCCCTATCTCGATCGAGCCGTATCCGAGTCCAACTCGAATGCCTCGTTCTTATCCCCTTAAGCGTGCGACCACGTAGGTTCATGTATACTCGGTTTCGGCTATAGTCTAAGTTAGCCGACCGTCGGCTCGAGTCCAACTCAGCCGACACATCACCGGCGCCTAGCAGCACATATTGACACCATAGTATACAAGAATATAATATCGGCTCGAACCGTAATGTGTACACAAATCCCTTTGCCTCACGATACCGCTAAGCTATAGGCAAGATGTGTGCCATCCCTTCAATAGCTTAACCATTCACTCGAACCGTATTGGATTATCGTCGTTGATTGACTCCTCAATCAACTTAGCATGGCCATGCATTTCCATAATCCATTACCTCGAGGGCCCAGAGATATCTCTCCAAAGGAGGGACAAATTGTTAGTGATATGCCCTAGAGGCAACATGGAGATGTTGGATATCACGTCAATGTTTATGTATTTATGAATAAAGTGTTATTCGGTTCCATGAAATAGACATCTTGTATTGATCAATAAGTACGTGACTTATTTATGAGACTCGATATGTATGAATCTATTTCTAAATGATCCCGATCATATGTCATATTATTGGAACTAATATGATTCTAAGATCGGCATGTTTATGATTGATGATCATGTCTCATAGATCATGGGTATGGAGATACCAAATCAATAAACATGGACACATGTGTTAGAGAACACATTGTTGGATAGACCCGCCATGAGACACTACAGAACTAATGTGCCATTAGTTGGTCTCGGTAGTGTTGGTACAAAGTCCTTAGACCTGAGATCACCATGGATTCCAACATGTGTAGTAGCCTACTTTGGGACTACCAAACGCTATTCCGTAATCGGGTAGTTATAAAGGTAGTTTTCGGGTTTGCTATGAAACATGGAGTGGGATGTGAGTGATCAAGATGGAATTTGCCCCTCCTTTGGAGAGATATCTCGGGGCCCTCGAGGTAATGGATTATGGAAATGCATGGCCATGCTAAGTTGATTGAGGAGTCAATCAACGGGCAGATAATCCAATACGGTTCGAGTGAATGGTTAAGCTATTGAAGGGATGGCACACATCTTGCCTATAGCTTAACGGTATCGTGAGGCAAAGGGATTTGTGTACACATTACAGGTTCGAGCCGATATTATATTCTTGTATACTATGGTGTCAATATGTGCTGCTAGGCGCCGCTGTTGACAGTCGGCTAAGTTGGACTCGAGCCGACGGTCGGCTAAGTTAGACTATAGCCGAAACCGAGTATACCTGAACCTATAGGGTCGCACGCTTAAGGGGATAGAATAGATATTCGAGTTGGACTCGGATACGGCTCGATCGGATAGGGATCCGATCGGATAGAGTCCTATGGGCTTACGACGTATGGGCGGCCAACTCTATGAGATACGGATGAGATCCGATTCAAAGTAGAGTCCTAATCGGCCACTAGTCCCAGTCGGCCAACTCTATATAAAGGAGGGAGGGGTGGAGAGCTACGATACGTCAATTGCATCGCGTGCAACAGAAGTCGCCGAGATCAATCTCCACGGAAACCCTCCCCACTTTCGAGCCAAACCCTAGCCTTGCATCGCGTGCTAGCACACGGGTGTACGGTGTTGTCCCCGACGTGTGGATACCGGTAGAGCGCTGCTACGTTGGGCACTGGTTATCGGCTTCGGATCGGCCGCAATCGGAGCGATCGGCGTGTGGTGGAATCGGCTGCGGTCGGGCGCATCGGAGTGAGGCATGAGAACGCGGCTGGACGACTCGAATCGGCGATTGGCGAATCGGCTGTCTCCGGAATCGGCTGCATTGTTCCGGATCGGATTGCCCTGATTGGCCATTCCGCTGCACTCTACTCCAATCGGTAACGATCTATCGGCCCTTACTTGCAAGTGTTCTCCGGTTTGCGCGGTTAAAATTTTGTTTTCGGCTAACGTAGCCTCCGCGTAATCCTTCGGTGGTATCGAGCTAATCTTGCTTAGTTCGGGTTTTAGATTGGATCTGGAACAAGTTTTGCACACGGGTTGATTAGATCAATCGGTTTTACGGGATTTGTTGAGGAGAGTTGATGGTAATTGCGTTCCTTGATAGTGTATCGGAACGGCGTAATGTGATTACGTCGAAGCAATTTCCATAGAACTCGGTTTGAGTCGCTTCGAGATAGCGTTCCTTGATAGTGTATCGGAACGGTATAATGTGATTATGCCGAAGCTATCTCGTAGTCCGATCTTGTTAGCCGCCTCGCGCCTACGCAAACCATCTCCCTTGATAGTGTATCGGGACGTAATAATATGATTATGCCGACATGGTTTCAGTAGCGAATTCATAGATTGGATCTATGAATTGCGTGTGGTACCCCCTTATAGGTCGTCTTGGTGCCGTAGCTGCGATAAGTAGAAAACGTTTCTACGCCTAACTTGTTTTTGCAGAGAATGCTTTGAGATGGTATGGCCCTATTGTATGTATGAGATGTATGAGATGCATGTGATGCATGTAATATTCTTTCATATGTGCAATCCCCTGTAATATTCTTTCATACGTGCAATGCTTGTAATATTCTTTCACGACCTGCGAGTCAATGTAATCTTCAATTAGAGCTTCTATAGTAGTAGCTTAGTTTGAAGAAATCAAGCATTCGGCACTCAAAAAACGGTGATGAAGATGGAGATCCGACACCGGCATGGAGATGGATATCACCATGTGAAGGGGGCCATACTATTTCACTATATGCTATTGTTCTTGCTTTCATATGTGATATGTTTGTTTGATAGGATAGCATCCCTCGCAAAATTAAGTAGTAATGATGCCCTTCCAAATGTTGCACCGTCACCGTTATGCTCGTCAATGGTAGGTCGCCAAAGCAGAGTGCCATTCTCTATCATAACACGAGGGGGTATATGTCGACATATACATGCAGGAGCATTTGTTTTACTTAACAAGGCTATCAAAACAGTTTTGGGCCTTGGGGCATAGGTTGGCGCCGGGCATTGAGATGCCACACCAACAACAAGAGTCACATAGAGATGTGATTAGCAAGGTGTTGCTTACCGATGTTACTAATTTTCTAGCGGTGATGCCAAAGCTCACTAAAAAATTAATTAACATGTGGATCTTGACCCAATACGTAACCTAGAGGGAAGGTGGAAAATACGTAATGGGAGTCTAATGTTAAATTGTTTAACAATAGACATAGCATAAACATTGTGCTAAACTTTGCTTTTTCTGTTGTAGAATAAATGGCGGCTAATACTACACCCAGTACCTTTAATTTGCGATCTATTCTCGAAAAGGAAAAATTAAATGGAACAAACTTTATGGATTGGTATCGCAACTTGAGAATTGTTCTCAAGCAAGAGCGTAAGGAGTACGTTCTTGAAGTACCTTATCCGGAGGATTTGCCTAATAACGCCACCGCAACGCACGGAGGGCTTATGAGAAGCACACTAATGATGCCCTAGATATAAGCCGTCTCATGCTTGCTACAATGTCCCCGAGCTTCGAAGCAATATGAGAGCAGCGATGCTCACACTATTATTCAGGGACTGCGTGGCATGTTTGAGAACCAAGCTCGGGCCGAGAGGTTCAACACCGCAAAGTCCTTGTTTGCGTGCGAGCTTGTTGAGGGGAATCCCGTCGTCCGCATGTGATAAAGATGATTGGCTATATCGAGAGTCCGGAAAACTAGGTTTTCCCCTTAGCCAAGAGTTGGCTACGATGTGATTCTCCGCCGCTCCCTCCGAGCTTCGAGCCATTCATATTGAATTATCACATGAACAATATGGATAGAACCTTGGCTGAATTGCATGGGATGCTAAAGACAATGAGGAGAGTATCCGAAAAACGGTCATCATGTGATGATGATGCGAAGGCAAAGCGCAAACCACCCGTCAAGAAACTTTGCACCAAGAGGAAGTTAACTCCCGATGAGATCGCGAGTGCCTCCAATGCAAAGAAGGGCAAGAAGGGGTCGGCGGCATCGATGCCGTTTGCTTCTATTGCAAGGAGACAAAGCCACTGGGAAGAGGAACTGCAAGAAGTACATGGAGGATCTCAAAAGAAGCAAAGTACGACTTCGCTTCAGGTATTAATGTTATAGACATTAATCTTGCTACTTCACCTCTCGACTCTTGGGTATTTGATACCGGATCGTAGCTCATATTTGCAAATCGTTGCAGGAATGAGAAGAAGTAGAGGATTGAGAAGGGGCGAGGTGAACCTGCGCGTCGGCAATGGAGCAAGCGTTGCTACGCTTGCTGTTCGGCACAAGTACCACTTCATCTACCTTCGGGATTAGTTTTGGAATTGAATAATTGTTATTGTGTTCCAACACTATGTCAAAACGTTATTTCCGCTTCATGTTTGCAAGCGGAAGGATATGATTTTAGATCAATGGACAATGGTTGTTCAATATATCTCGAGATATGTTCTATTTTCATGCTCCATTGGTGAATGGATTATACGTTTTGAATCTTGAAGCGTCTCCCATCTATAACATTAATACGAAAAGGCAACTCTCTAATGATATAAACCCCACGTTTATCCGGCATTGTCGCTTAGGCCATATAAATAAGAAACGCATGGAGAAGCTTCATAAGGATGGATTGATTCACTCTTTTGATTTTGAATCATTTGAGACATGTGAGTTTTGTTTACTTGGTAAGATGACAAAGGCACCTTTCACGGGACACGTGAAAGAGCAAGTGACTTGTTGGCACTCGTACATACCGATGTATGTGGACCAATGAGCTCAACGGCCGAGGTGGTTATCGCACTTCATTACCTTTACCGATGACTTTAG
Organism: Oryza australiensis; assembly: GCA_019925245.2. NCBI lineage: Eukaryota > Viridiplantae > Streptophyta > Magnoliopsida > Poales > Poaceae > Oryza > Oryza australiensis. The sequence continues at coordinate 3,604 of JAIFGZ020000357.1, read as the reverse complement.
TAGATATGGTTATATCTACTTAATGAGGCATAAGTCTGAATCCTTTGAAAAGTTCAAAGAATTCCGAATGAAGTACGAATCATTTTGGGAAAACAATCAAGTTTCTACGATCGGATCGTGGAGGGGAATACTTGAGCCAAGAGTTTGGTAATCATCCGAAAGATTGTGGAATTGTTCCACGCTTGACTCCGCCAGAACTCCACAATGGAACGGAGTGTCCGAACGGAGAAATCGCACCTTGTTGGACATGGTGCGGTCGATGATGAGCCAAAGTGATCTTCCGTTATCCTTCCGGGGATTGCTCTTGAAACACTGCGCTCACACTAAATAGAGTTCCATCTAAGTCGGTTGAAAAGACACCATATGAGATATGGACAGGGCAACCCCCAGTTTATCTTTTCTCAAAATTTGGGGATGTGATGCTTATGTAAAACGTTTACGGTCGACAAGCTCACACCCAAATCGACAAGTGCTTCTTTGTGGGATATCCTAAGGAAACTAAGGGATATTACTTTTATAATCGGAACAAGGCAAAGTGTTTGTCGCCTGACATGGTGTCTTCTTGGAGAAAGAGTTTCTTTCAAGAAGGGTTAGTGGGAGCAGGGTGCATCTTGAAGAAGTTCAAGAAACACCGAGAAAACGTTTCTGACCACAAAAGCACAACAGAGGAACAAAGTGTTGTGCCACCGGTTGTAGATACACCAGGCCCCACGGAGTGTCGAAAGATCACGTCGTGCGCCCGCAGTACAGTGCGGAACAACGTGATATATTGTTGTTGGACAACGATGAACCTAAGACCTATGAGGAAGCGATGGTGGGACCCGATTCAAACAAGTGGCTTGGAGCCATGAAATCCGAAATAGAATCCATGTACGATAATCAAGTTTGGAACTTGGTTGATCCACTGATGGTGTCAAAACCATTGAGTGTAAATGGGTTTTTAAGAAAAGGCCGATATGGATGGTGATTGGTGGCGAATGGTTTTAAATAGATTCAGGGAGTTGATTATGATGAAACCTTCTCACCCGTCGCAATGCTTAAATCTATTCGGATTATCCTAGCGATTGCTGCATATTTCGATTATGAGATATGGCGATGGATGTCAAAACGGCTTTCCTGAATGGAAACCAAAGCGAGGATGTATACATGATACAACCTCGGGGTTTTGTCGATCCAGAATCGCTGGAAAGATATGCAAGCTACGAAATCCATTTATGGATTGAAGCAAGCATCTCGGAGTTGGAATATTCGTTTTGATGAAGTAATCAAAGGGTTTGGTTTCATCAAAAATGAAGAAGAGGCCTGTGTTTACAAAAAGGTCATGGGAGGGCAATTGTATTTCTAATCTTATATGTGGATGACATATTACGATTGGAAATGATATCCCTATGCTTGAATCCGTCAAGTCTTCATTGAAAAATAGTTTTTCCATGAAAGACTTAGGGAAGGCAGCATATATATTGGGCATTCGGATCTATAGAGATAGATCCAAGAGGCTAATTGGATTAAGCCAAAGTACATACATTGACAAGGTGTTGAAAAGGTTCAACATGCATGATTCCAAGAAAGGTTTCTTGCCCATGTCACATGGCATTAATCTTAGCAAGAATCGGTTTCCTCGGACACATGATGAGCGGAATAAGATGGGTATGGTTCCATATGCTTCGGCAATTGGATCCATCATGTATGCCATGCTTTGTACACGCCCGAGATGTCTCGTACGCTTTGAGTGCTACGAGCAGATACCGTCGCGATCCGGGTGAAGGTCACTGATCTGCCGTAAAGAATATCCTTAAGTACTTGAGTAGAACTAAGGATATGTTCCTAGTCTATGGAGGTGAAGAAGAGCTCGTTGTAAGTGGTTACACCGATGCTAGCTTCCAAACGGACAAGGATGATTATAGATCGCAATCTGGGTTCGTGTTCGCCTGAACGGAGCGCGGTCGGCTGGAAGAGTTCCAAGCGGGATACTCGTTGCTTGATTCTACAACGGAGGCCGAGTACATTGCTTTGCTCGGAAGCCGCAAAGGAGGCTGTTTGGATCAAGAAATTCGTTTCGAGCTTGGTGTGATGACTAGTACGACGGTCCAATGTCTCTCTATTGTGATAATAGTGGAGCCATTGCGCAAGCCAAGGAGCCGAGGTCACATCGAAGTCCAAACACATACTTCGGCGATATCATCTCATCCGCGAGGTTGTGGACAGAGGTGATGTCAAGATATGCAAAGTGCACACGGATCTCAACATAGCCGATCCGCCGACAAAACCTCTCCTCGGCCGAAGCATGAGGCGCACACAAGAGCAATGGGTATTAGATACTTACATGATTGACTCTAGTGCAAGTGGGAGATTGTTAGTGATATGCCCTAGAGGCAACATGGAGATGTTGGATATCACGTCAATGTTTATGTATTTATGAATAAAGTGTTATTCGGTTCCATGAAATAGACATCTTGTATTGATCAATAAGTACGTGACTTATTTATGAGACTCTTTATGTATGAATCTATTTCTAAACGATCCACGATCATATGTCATATTGTTGGAACAAATATGATTCTAAGATCGGCATGTTTATTGATTGATGATCATGTCTCATAGATCATGGGTATGGAGATACCAAATCAATAAACATGGACATATGTGTTGGAGAACACATTGTTGGATAGACCCACCATGAGACACTACAGGGAATTAATGTGCCATTAGTTGGTCTCGGGTAGTGTTGGTACAAAGTCCTTAGACCTCGAGATCACCATGGATTCCAACATGTGTAGTAGCCTACTTTGGGACTACCAAACGCTATTCCGTAATGCGGGTAGTTATAAAGGTAGTTTTCGGGTTTGCTATGAAACATGGAGTGGGATGTGAGTGATCAAGATGGAATTTGCCCCTCCTTTGGAGAGATATCTCAGGCCCCTCGAGGTAATGGATTATGGAAATGCATGGCCATGCTAAGTTGATTGAGGAGTCAATCAACGGACGGATAATCCAATACGGTTCGAGTGAATGGTTAAGCTATTGAAGGGATGGCACACATCTTGCCTATAGCTTAACGGTATCGTGAGGCAAAGGGATTTGTGTACACATTACAGGTTCGAGCCGATATTATATTCTTGTATACTATGGTGTCAATATGTGCTTGCTAGGCGCCGTTTGTTGGCGAGTGTTGGCCGAGAGTTGGACTCGAGCCGACGGTCGGCTAAGTTAGACTATAGCCGAAACCAAGTATACCTGAACCTACGGGGTCGCACGCTTAAGGGGATAGAATAGATATTCGAGTTGGACTCGGATACGGCTCGATCGGATAGGGATCCGATCGGATAGAGTCCTATGGGCTTACGACGTATGGGCGGCCAACTCTATGAGATACGGATGAGATCCGATTCAAAGTAGAGTCCTAATCGGCCACTAGTCCCAGGTCGGCCAACTCTATATAAAGGAGGGAGGGGTGGAGAGCTACGATACGTCAATTGCATCGCGTGCAACGAAAGTCGCGAGATCAATCTCCACGGAAACCCTCCCCACTTTCGAGCCAAACCATAGCCTTGCATCGCGGGCTAGCACACGGGTATACGGTGTTCGTCCCCGGACGTGTGGATAA